>OZ020611.1:194306949-194654449 GCA_963971575.1 Liopterus haemorrhoidalis
AAGGAGGAACAAGAGAAGATATTTTAAACGGAAAGGGCTGCGGATACCACATGGATGAAAGAGGTAATCCAGAGGAGAAAAGAAATCAAAGAAAAAGAAAATAATAGGAATAAAGCAAAATAGATTTCAAACCAATAGGTAGAATTTAAATTTATATTTTAGTTAAAAATTATAATGTAAGAAATAAAATGTAATAGTTATTAATTAAAATAAATTGAATTGAATTGAGAAGGTGTAGATTAGTATCTACACCTTCTCCTTCTTTTTTGGGCATTGCAAGTCGGTTGACTTTTGGCCTCACTCCCATAAGTCCTCCATCTTGACCTGGAAGTTATCAAGTCTTTCCATTCGTCCTGTATACCAATACTTGTGATATCTTTGGTTAGCTGATTACTCCATCGCCTGCGAGGTCTTCCTACTGGTCGATGGGTGTTCAATTTTTCTTCCCACGTCTTCTTTACCAATCTGTCCTCCTGCATCCTTATCATGTGACCTATCTACCTATTGTCTATCTCTTAGTTTTTGTATGATACTCGGTCTTTAGTACAGTTCTCGAATATCTTTTCTCGCAGATTCTCTATTGGATCTCGGAGTGAAAAGGAAATAAGCCACAAATTTGGAACGAAGCAAATAAAAATGGCAAATCGTGTAATGAAGTTAAAATATTGGCCAGGAACCGGATCAGTTGAAAAGGCTTCGTTGAGGCCTTTTGCTTAAACAAGGCTTATAGAAATGTTGTATTGTATATTATATAATAACTGTAATATATGTAAATTCATTAAATCTTAGATTCTAACTCATATTGTACTGATGTAGAATATGAGTTAGAATTTTTAATTAAAGTACATTTATTTACGGTTGATAGTTATATTTTTTTATCCATAACTGTAATTGATATGGTAAATAAATGAATTATTATTATTATTATTATTTCCACTCACATATAATTCATAAACTTGGGTGTTAAAAAGAATAGACAAATATTAAATGTTCTGCAATTGAACTTCTTTAAAAGAAGTTGTAATATCTGATTTAGACCAGCGGCCCAAGAAATTTTTTAAAATAATATTATACAAGGTGTCTCAAAAGAAATTTTATATTTATTTAGCTTACTGCGTGAACGCAACGTATCCGAGGGGCGCGGGGGTTATGTCAATCGGTAGCCTGGCTCTTGGGAATTCAGTCGCTATGGAGCGTTTCTCGGGAGCAGACCGCGCGTTATGCGTGCGAGAGTTTTACAAAAACGGTGATTCGGCGACTGTAGCGCGTAGAAAATTCTGCAGTATTCGAGGTTTTCGCCACTTAAATGATGCGCCAAGCATTCCTCTCATTCGACATTGGGTTAAAAAGTTTGAAGAGACTGGTACAACGCTGGATAAATCAAAATCCGGGCGACCTAGGTCATCAAGAACGGTAGAAAACGTGGAGAATGTTAATCAGTCTGTTCGTGACGACCCGAACCTTTCAATTCGGAAGCGCGCAAGTGCTTTAAATGTGCATAGATCATCATTACATCGCATTATGCACAAAGACCTAAAGCTGCACCCCTACAAAATTCAATTGGTGCAAGAATTAAAGCCCCAAGATGCCAGTCAGAGGCTTAATTTCGTAAATCAGGTGATTGAGCGATCTCCCAGAGAGGTGACATAAATTGGCCTCCACGCAGTCCAGATTTAACCCCTATGGACTTTTTCCTATGGGGTTATCTTAAATCTAAAGTTTACGCCAATAAACCGACTTCACTGGCGCATTTGAAAGAAAATATCCGTCACGAAATGGCAGCCATCCCTGAGTCCACCTGCCGAGACGTCATAAGTAATTTTACTGTTCGATTAAATGAGTGCCGAGAACGCGAGGGTCTACATTTAGACGATATTATTTTTAAGAAATAAATCCCCAAAAAGTGTATTTTGATAATTAATAAACATTTTTTCTATATACGGCTTACTTTTTTTTTAATCGATCCACTAAATATAAAATTTCTTTTGAGACACCTTGTATTTACGAAATATAAATGTATTTTATAATATAATCCCTATATCAACTTACCAACTATGAATTTATATTTATTCTATTTTCTTTTAATTTCGGGACCCCTCTGGGGGGTTGGTATCCCCCGGTTAAGAACCGCTGATCTAGACCATAGAGTTTCCAATTGTGGACCGGCAAAAGAAAATTTGAACGGGCCGGGAAGGTGAATAAACTCGATTTTTGGAAAATATTTATGTAGTGCATAACAGATTCACAAAATAAATGCGAAATATGTGATTTTGTTGATCAAATCTAATAATTATTGTTTCTTTATTTTTCGAAGATCGGCAAAAATATTTGACGGACAGGTTGTTGGCGAACATTGATCAGTGGTTCCCAAACTGTTTTGTTCGCAAAGATTTAAATTCTAGACGCGCTGTGTTCCCTAGAATTTCCAATTTTCGCGGCGACCTTAAGTAGGAAATAATATTAGGATATTTAAAGTGTTACTAATCCAAGGTCGCGTCTTTTAAAATTTGAATGATATGGCGGCGCGTCTATGAGGTCACTGCAGGGTAATAGGGCGCATACTTTGGAAACCAGTAGTCTAGACCAGTAGTTCCCAAACTTATTGGTTCCCGGCGCCCTTAATGTATCAGAAATTTCAGCCCCAAGTCAAAACATTGATCTAACTAATGCAGTTGGAGGAATATTGGAATATTTTCGAGGCGCACAGTTTAGGAATCGCTGGTCTAGACCAAATAAGAAATTAAGTGATCCGTGTCTAAATGCATACAAAAAAGTATCGATTGAAGGAGTAATAAATAAAATAATAGAAGAAACCACTATGTTGGTAAAACATGAACTACTCAAGATGACCCAAAATACTATTAGAAAGGACTCCAGCGAACATTTTTCTGAATAAAGCAACCTATATAGGTTGTGGCAGTAAATCTAGCCATTCAGTTAGATCAGGTGTCGGGGAACATTTTTACCCATTACCCAAAGATATATTTATTTACACCGACGTTACCCCATTGGCTTGTAAAAAAACATTTAAGTGACAAGCAAAAAAAAAAGGTCCTCACTTCCCAAAATCTAAATGATGAGCAAAAAAAAGGTCCTCACCTTCGCAATGGCGCTCTTCTTTTCCTTCGCTACTAACACTTTTATAAAATAGCAAATTGGAAAAATTTCCTTATTACCCCGAAAAATTTCATTTTTACCCCATTTGAAGTAATTTACCCCGGTTCCCCGACCGCTGAGTTAGATCTATGCTCATGTATTATCCAGAGACTAGATCCAGTCAAGTTGTTGCCCTAGGCCAGTGATGGCGAACCTACGACACGCGTGTCACGGGTGACACGACATTTTAGGTGACACGCATCGTTTACGGACGGTCTTCGGCCAAGAAAAATAAACGCATCTGGGCTCAAGTGTTTGTCGACTTGAGGTCCAAACTTGAGAATCTGGAGAATGAAAAAGAGTGGTACTACGAACAGGAAATTTGGAGTGCTTGGAACCGATTACCAGACACTTTAGCACTGAAAAATTTAGCGATGGGTTTATTCACATTTTTTCCATCTACGTACTTTTGTGAGATCTTATTCTCGGCGTTAAATAATATTAAAACCAATAAAAGAAACCGACTGATAGATGAAGTTAGTAGCGCTTGTTTGGGCTTGAAGTGCACGAAATACTAACCTTCAATTGAATTTAGAAAAATGCAAATCAGCAAAAAAGTCACTAATGTAAAGAATTATTTGTTTTTGTTTTTTTAACAAATAGATACATTAAAAATAGAACTATTTTACTAGAGCTGCGAATATCACAAAATTATGGATATTTCTAGACGTGACACGCAGAGCCACAGTAAGGAAAACTTGCGCTAGGGGCAAAGCCGCGTTTTGGCGCCCTTGGCAAATAAAAATAAGGTTCTCACCTCCAAAATTTAAGTGATGAGCAAAAAAAAAGGTCCTCACTTCCCAAATACCAAATAACGAACAAAAAAAAAAAAAAAAATCCTCGCCTTCCCGATGGCACCCCTTAGTCAAGCTCGTCAACGCCCTTTTCCTTAGTGCGCCCAGGCCCGTCGCCCCCTCTGCCCTCCCCTTACTGCGGCTCTGGTGACACGGTACCTGAGTTAAGCTAGGTTTTTACCCAATTTTGACACACCGAGCTCAAAAGGTTCGCCATCACTGCCCTAGGCTATAGATATCAGTTGGTTGCGAATTGTATGAGTGATGGAAGGGCTATTTGAGGCTCGACATGAGACGCCTCTCATATAACAGCGAGCCTACGCGATCATATTAGACAACCAGTAATACTCTAAAAATTTAGAAATTACTCGAAGGTGTTCTTTCCATCCAAGTTCATATCCGAATTTTAGTCATTTATTTGATTTATTTCCTAATATTATTAAAAATGATCATTTGTTTAATATATTAAATTTAAGTATTGTGCATAAAAGTGATCAATTTTATATGCTAATGTGGAAAAAACAATACAAATCATGATACAAAATAATTTAATACGAATCAGCAAATCTCGCAAGCCGCCGCTATTAGAGGAATAGAGACACAACACTCGTATTTTCATTTATTATCCAAAATTTAGTTTAAATGTTACAAAATCGAACCCAGTATTTCAGACTCAAGATGCTGGATTGCCACTTTTACACTACCGAGGCCGGCCAAATTTACAGTACAAATTTAATGAAACTACTTTTTGATTTATCTTAGAATATATCGACATGTACAGATTCAATAAATATAAGTTTTATTAATGATAAAACTTAAATTAATAAAATGCAGTATGATTCGGAAACCAACATTCCCTCTATACATTTTATTAGATTACACAGCGATGCTTCCAATATAAGCAAATCACAGTCAACCAACTTAATACTCCTCACATAACTAAACACAACTTTATCCCCATCCAATAACCTAAAATTATAAAAACAACCAACACTCCAATTCCAATTCTCTTAGGTATAGAGTAAATTTTGAACAGTTCATTTTATGTTTTGAGGTGAAAGTTGATAGAAATAAATAAATGTTCAGTTTTGAGATCACAGTGAGTGTTTAGTTGGTCGAACGTTCGTGGAGCAAGGGTAGATTGCAGTCTGAAATACCTCGTTAGTATTTATCTGTCCCTGTGGACTGGAGGCGTGCCTAACCTAACCTGTACCTTGCCACGTTCAGCGTAGTTCAAGGAGTTTACTATATCCATGAGCTTTTAGTCTAACTTGAATTTCATTTAGAAATTTTAGGGGTTTTCGGTAAATATTCACAGCTATGAAATTTCATGATTTCAAAAGATTACATTAGGTGTTGATGATTTTAATACTAATACATGTTTTCTTAATGTTTTACAGTAAAATACGAAAACATAATCTTACTAATAATAATCGGTATAATTCCAAATAAATATATTTAACCTAGTTCCAATAGATTTCGAAATTATTGTATTTTTCAAGAATGAATAATTACGCTGTATTTAAAAATACTTATTTAAAACAATTAAATACTTACCTATACTCATGTATATATGTTAATGTAATGCATATGTTAACGCCTATAAATATGCTCTTTTTTTATTAATATTTTTAATTCCATTATGAACTAGGTAGCACAATCAATAACTAATGTCAACGAAGCTGCATCAGCAGAATGGGAAACCCAAGTCAAACAAACATGAAGAAAAAAGAGAAGACGGAGTTACCAATTATGAGTATGTTCTTGGCAAAGAAAAATTATGCCCTTAACCCTTAAAGTTAGCATTTCGCTGAAACTGATCATCCCGGTGGTTGACAGTTACGGCCAACCGTAACTTCTGGCAGTGTCTGGTAGGGTATTTCGTTGAAACTGCCCTTAGTAATGGCCGATTGCTCTACTAGAGAGCAAGTAGTCAGTTGACTGTTAGTTTTGGGAGGGTAAACACTGCGATATTTTGGAAGATGGGTTTAGATAATGTTATAGCGTTTCTATTAGAGGAGGAAGAAGAGGATGATGAAATTATACGCCTATCGTCAAAAGCGGTCTCAAGTAAAATATTTGAAAGACTGGAAACCGAAGGATGTTTTGTCAACTTGGCAAAAAGTCACTTGAAAAACGACGAATCCATGTTCATAAAATTCTTCAAGATTAACCCATCGCAGTTCGATATTGTTTTGAGTATGGTGAGGGACGATGTGTCACGAAAAGTTACTTCTTGTGTTTATTTCGCACATACTCGTCAAGTTGTTCATCATTATGCACACTGAATAAACTCTTTTCTCGATATTATGAAAGAATTAATTACAATTTCACAAACACTAGGAAAAATAAATCACCCAATGTTTCCTCTTGGCCGTCGACTGCTGACTGCTGGACTGTCTTAAGATCGTCATGACTTCACAGCTGCTGACTGCCAAGCATTTAAAGTGAAAATAGTTGGAAGACTGTCAGCCGTTTCTTCCAACCGCCACGGTGGCCATTTCCAGGGAAATATTACCTTAACAGGTACAGTGGGGTTGGCACACTTATACCCGGTTGCATAAAAGTCTAAAAACTAGATGTAAGATTAAACTCATTAAAACGCAGTTTGTTGCTAGGCAATTTTGTGTTTTACATCGAGTTTTAGCTTACATCTAGTTTTAAAACTTTTATGCAACCGGGCATTAGTATATTTTTTTGCTATTGCTATTATGATAGTATGACATGCTTGCCGACTCTTCTTGTTCTAGGTAATTCTCTACATCGAGACATTGCCTATTTTAGTGCAAACAGTGTTTATTTGACTGCGTCCGTTGGTTGTTATTTTTGAGCTTAGGGTAGCACACAAAAATGTTGTTTTTCGTGAAGTTATAAAAGATAATTTTTGATATAGAATATCCTTGAACTACTGAAATAAATACTACTACTATTATTATTATTATTATTATTATTATAAGATTTTATTTTGTTGGTGTTATCAGTAAAAATTGTACAGAGTTTAAAACAATTTAATTTATGTTAAGGCGTAATATGTACTTTAAATAATATTAACAATTTTATATATCTTTTTGTATAGCTGTGTCCTTATAGGCACTTAGAGTTAAGTTACCTTTTTGTTCAACCAAATGCACTCAAACTAGTCCTTCATTTGGATCAATGTAGTGTTAAATTTCAGGTATTTTTACCGACCGTCACATATATTAAGGAGGTATTGTGATCATACAGATTTTGACATTTCGGGATTTCGATGGATCTCCACGAATTGAGGTCCCTACATAACGTTTTGACTATTTTTAGCATGATGTGTGTCGGTCTGTCTGTCCGTCTGTCTGTGTACACGTGCAGAGCAAATTCGGCTGAAAGGATTTTTATGAAACTTCATATTTAAGCTTCTGCTATCAATGGCACGAGTTGATCAACTTTTGGTTAAAATCGGTGGACTAAAAATGGGAGTTTACTGTTGTCGATTTTAAGATTTTTGTGAACAATTCACAACAGAAAAATATTTCGAAAAAATTTATTGAACAAAAGTTGCTATAAAAGCAATAATTAATAACTTTTATTTGAGACCTACTAATCGTCTTCCAATTCTTTGTTGTGTGAGTGCACGGTTTTGATTACAATAATCGGATATCTTTATTTTTGCCGATTTTCCATTTATCATTTATTTAGTCTCGGTCAAATGATCGTGTTAAGTCTATGTACTACATAGCATACAATTACATAGATATTTTTCTATATATTTTCACTTGACACAATGACTTAATTATGAGGAAATCAGTACCTTTTCACCTGATCAGCCTATTATAGAAAGAATAGCTATAAATTTTTACAATAAACCTACATAGCTGTGTAATAATTTGTAATGTAGTGTAGTTATGACAGTAGTTTTAGGAATGTGCGTTAGAATTCCTTCACAGAACAGTTTCTAGCACACGCACAACAATAATAACTATAAATAATATTTACAATAAATCTATTTTAGAAAATATTCTTTAAACGGTATTTGTTACACTTTTTTCAAACTATTATAGAAATAATTTACTGTACAAGAAAAAATATTACACAGTTGGAAAAATAAGAAATAAGTAGGAATATTTTCTTCCAAGTAACATCTAAAAAGTTTATTTCTTAACTTCCCTAAATAAGTAGAATATTTTCTTCACTTAAAATCTTAAAAGAAAAGTCTATTTCATTACCTTCCGTTTTAAAAATTAACTTATAAAATATGCTGCAGTTCCTTTATCTAAATTTTAATCTTATTTCTTCCCATTTTCTTATTTTTGCTCAATAATAATTCTTAGTTGCATAATATGAATTTCAATTCATATTTCGTGATATGGATTATTTTTATATACGTAAAATTTTTAAAGACCATTTCGACATCCTAAATAAGGTTTAATCGGCATTAATTTGTTGGTTTTAAATTAATCTAACTTATATGTGCCTTGGAAACCAATGGAAGTGTTCTGTGTAACACAGGCGCGCTCACAAGGGGTTGCTCCTCGCGTCCGGATACCTCCCGCCAGGAATAGAAAAGTCATATACTTATTTAATAAAAACTGAAATTTAAGCTACATTTTTTAATAATAAAAATTAAATAATAATCAAAATATACGAGGGACATTCAATAATTAAAGAGACAAATTGATGTAGAAAAAAAAAATGTATTTTTACAAAATGAGACTTTTACTACTTCTCAACATAATCCCCGCAAATATAAACACACTTGTCCAAACGATGAACTAGTTTCTAGGGTTTTGTAGGTATGACCAAAAAACCCTTATACCGTCATTTTGTCGTCTGTGTGTCTGTCTGTCTGTCTGTCTGTCTGTCTGTCTGTCTGTCTGTCTGTCTGTCTGTCTGTCTGTCTGTCTGTCTGTCTGTCTGTCTGTCTGTCTGTCTGTCTGTCTGTCTGTCTGTCTGTCTGTCTGTCTGTCTGTCTGTCTGTCTGTCTGTCTGTCTGTCTGTCTGTCTGTCTGTCTGTCTGTCTGTCTGTCTGTCTGTCTGTCTGTCTGTCTGTCTGTCTGTCTGTCTGTCTGTCTGTCTGTCTGTCTGTCTGTCTGTCTGTCTGTCTGTCTGTCTGTCTGTCTGTCTGTTCGGTAAAAATTGTAGCCAAACGGCTAAACCTAGAAAGTTGAAATTTCGCATGCTTATACAACTCTTTGGCCCGCACATAGGAAAAATACTAAAACATCTAAAATCTATCCCTCTAAAATTATAAACAAATATGTGCT
Source organism: Liopterus haemorrhoidalis (assembly GCA_963971575.1). Taxonomy (NCBI): domain Eukaryota; kingdom Metazoa; phylum Arthropoda; class Insecta; order Coleoptera; family Dytiscidae; genus Liopterus; species Liopterus haemorrhoidalis. The sequence goes on from OZ020611.1 coordinate 194,316,137, forward strand.
CATCGAAATTTCTTTTTACATTGGTGTTAAAATCATGTACATTGGTGTGAACCGGAATAGTACAACAGGAATTTTTGATCAGATTATGTTTTCGAAAAATAACGCATTTTTTGTGTTTTTAACTAAAATATGTAAAATATTTAATTTGTTATGTAAGACAGTTAATAAGTAAGCGCCCGTAGTCTGATGGGTAGCGTTCTCGCTTCCTAATTTGCAAACAACAATTCGATTCCTGTCAATTTTATTTTTTCTGTTTTTTTTTGCATTCTTATTTTGTTTAAATTATTTTGTCACAATTCTAGTTATATTTTGGCAAAGGTTGTATTTAATTTTTGAAAGCGTAAATTTAATAACCAGTGGGAAGTGTTGAAATTATAATTCAATTCTAGTTTTGAATGTATACGAAATTAGAGGGGCGGAGCTTATGACTTAAGCAACCAATGGAAGCCAAAGGCGCAATTTTCAAAAAAAAATCAAATTTTTATGAACCTTGCTATATATATAAAGAAAAAATACTGCACATATTTAGAAACCTAAATAATGGCATTAGGCATTCGAATTAAAATTCATAAAAAAATATTTTAATATAAAATTTGTTTTGGCATCCCAAATAATCATCATTCACTTAATAAATATCTGCGAAACCCTGAAATGTGTGAAAATTAACACTTCACATCAATTTTTTTTTTATATCTGATGCAAAGAAATCTTTGTCTTGTTGTTTGAGCCAGTTTTTCACAAATTCTTTGACTTCCTCGTTGTCGCTGAACTTTTTTCCACGTAATGCCTCCTTGAGTGGACCAAACAAATAAAAATCAGAGGGAGCCAAATCTGGACTGTACGGAGGATGAGGTAGTACTCTCATTGCTGGCTTTACTTTATTCATCAGCATGTCTGAGTAGTAGGCACTGTTTATTGTACGCTGATCTTCCAAATAATCACAAAAGACGACACCTCGGGCATCCCAAAAGACGGTCAACATGACTTTTCACGCTGATGCCTGCGTTCATAATTTCTTTCAGTGAGCTGGTGTGCTTCCATTCCATGCTTTGTCTTTTGGATTCTGGTTCAAAATGGTGAACCCAAGTTTCATCACACGTTAAAATCTTGTTTAGAAAAGGATCACCTTTCCTTTCATAGCGTTCTTTCAAGTCTGTATACACTTTGAGTCTTGTTTCCTTGTGTTGTTGCGTTAACTGTTTCGGGACCCACCTTGCACTTATTTGCTGTACTTGAGCTTGTCAATGATAACGTGATGAACTGTGCCAACACTTACAGTAACTTTTTACATCATAATCTGATCAAAAATTCCTGTTGTACTATTCCGGTTCACACTGAATTAAATTATAATTTAAACAATTTCCACTGGTTATTAAATTTAGGCTTTTAAAAATTAAATGCAACATTTGTCAAAATATAACTAGAATTTTGAAAAAATAATTTAAACAATGTAAAAATTAAAAAAAAAAAATAAAAAATAATATTGTCTCTTCTCGCAGGATTTGATCCCTTTCGATCGAGTTAGTTGGGTGAGAAGCCAGTGTCATAACCACTACACCAGGATACACCTTCCAGTGTAGCGTGTTACAAAGCTATAACTAGTGTACATTATTAGCCAAAAAAACACAAATAATGCGTTTTTTTCCAAAAACATAATCTGATCAAAAATGTACATTACTTAGAATTTTTTCAGATTTTTAGTTTAAACTATCCGGGCTACAGGTTGTGGAACAATTTTTTTTTGCACAATTTTAGCTAATTTCGCATCAAAATAATTTATTTTGCAAAAATAAAATTTTGATCGTTAATCCACGTACTAAGGACTTTCATTTGATACCCTATTCAGAATTAAAAAAAAAGATATATTTTTTTCAATGAGCACATATTTGTTTATATTTTTAGAGGGATATGTTTTTTAGAAGTTTACGATTTTTTTATATGCGGGTCAAAGATTTGTATAATCATGCCAAATTTCAACTCTCTAGGTTTAGCCGATTGGCTACAATTTTTACCGAACAGACAAACAGACAGACAGATAGACAGAGAGACGACAAAATGACGGGATAAGGGTTTTTTGGTCATGTCTACAAAACCCTAAAACCCTAAAAAAGGAATTCTAATAAGTTGATGAACAACTAAAAAAAGAACTGAAATTAGCTTATTACAGATAAAACTGGAACTCAAGCAAGCTGATGAACAATAAAAAAAGAACTCAAATGAGCTGATGTCCTAAATGGAACCCGGAGATTTTAATATAAAATCCGGAGCCTTGAAATATGAACTGGAACTCTTGGTTTGAGGTATTACACTTTCAACCTTTCAAATTAAAATAATAAGTTTGTGGATAGTGATATTTAATAGAATAATTGATGTGGAGAGTGATTTTTAAAGGTTTCGTAGGTCTTTACTAAATAGCAGTATTTTTAGAGTATATTTTTGTGTTTTTGGTTGTAATCATGACAAAATCACAAATATTTTGAACATTTTCGATTTTTGAATATTTTCCCTATATACGTATCAGAATAAATACATGCCAAATTTTGCTCTAATTTCAACAAATTTACCCTCTAGGTGCAATTGTTTGGCCTCAATTTTTACCATGTAGTTAGACGAAGTTTCTTGGTTTCTTGGTTTCATACCAATGAAAGGCTTTAAATGAAAATAAACAAAAAATAATGTTCCTCATCACTGTGACTAATGTAAAAAACTCGTGCTAAAAATTAATTGAAATCTTTTGTTTTCTACAAACATTTTTCGATACACATTAAATATATCCTTAGCATGCTATCTCGAAATTTAGAATACTGAAGTAAAAATGAGAAAAGAAAAACTCATTTTACAAAAGTACTGTTTAAACGACGTTAAAACTAAAATATTGTTTTAAAAAGTGAACCGTTTCCTTACGTGAAACAATAAATATAATTAATCAAGGTATAATATGAAGGTAATAAATTTAACATACACGGTAATATTGTACACGCCATCTTTTGGTACGTTTCTACCTGGCGATTACAATCTAATTATTAAAGCAGCTAAATGAAGAATTAAAGAAAAAATATTTATGTTTATTTTATTCGCGAGATTTTGGTGATTAGAAGAAGGAAATTATATTTGCCGGTTATTAATATTGACGATTTATTATTAAGGTTGAAACGGAACATTATTTTTCACTGAACTGTAGCTTGTAAAATTGTTGAACAAAAAAGGTTTTCAAAACCTTTGTTCTTCTTCTTTCGTAGGTTGACAATTATCATAGCTTTTTTGACTTGTGCAACTTTCTTATTTTAAATAGGAACACATATTTTATTTTTACTTATTTGATAGAGTATTCTATTTTGATTTCAATGATATAAACAAGTAACAGTCTTAAGTTGGTTTTACACAGTTCAATTAATTGATCAAGTTTTTTGTCAATTAATTGAAAAATTTATTTGTAACCTTGAAAATAAAAGGATCGCTTTACACATATCAATTTATATATCAATTTTTTTTGAAAAATTTTACATTACCATCCGTACAACATGTTGACATGTTTATCAAAATGAAAATATTGAAAAAATCTTCACAAAATTACGAGCTGTGAACAAAAACAAAAGAATTAACCTAGATTATGGTGAATTAGAACGTTTGAGGTTCTGTCACATTTTAAAACGAAACATAATTTATATATTTCTAGGTTATGTTACAAATAAACAGTTGGCAATAACTAAACAGATAAAAATATATCTAGAATACCCTATAAAATTGATAAAAAGTAGAACTTGTTCTATTTTCCAAATAAATTGATTCAATTCATTATTGAAATCTGAACACTTTACACACATCAATAAGTTGAAGGTCAACTTTTTCAATTAATTGATCAATAAATTGAATTGTATAAAACCCACTTTAGGTAACAAAATAATCGAGAAAAACGCAAATTAATTATATTTGAATTTTATTGAAATTTCGTTGAAACAAGAGTGCTATGAATGATAACAGTTGAGTATTCTTGTTTTGTTTCATTACACAAAACTCTTGTTTACTTGTAAACTTTGCTAGGCGCTAAACCAATTAGAAGCAAGGTCAAACAGCTTCTATTTCCATAAATACTGTAATATTATTTGAAATAAACTATAATCTTCCAAATCAAAAGACGGACTATAGACATTAGGAATGACGACAGGTACCCGGGTACCCGCTACTCGACCCGTTAAGGTTGTACCCGGTTCCGAATTTGAATACCCGCTACGCCTTATCTATCCATTACTCGTTAACTATCGGGTAATTAACGGGTATCGGGTACTTAGCGAGTAGCGGGTAATTAACGGGTATCAGATTACTAACAGGTAGCGGATAAATAGCGGGTAACGGGTAATTACGGGTAGCGGATAATTAACGGGGAATTCTGTGAGGTATTTTGAGTATTTATTTATCTGTGACTATTTTGTTCTCGGTCACAGTAATAGGAATTAAGTATGCGTATTCCATAATACACCTGTGCTTATTTTTAGGGTTTTGTACGTATGACCACCAAAATATCCTTATAAAGTTACGTGTGTGTCTGTCTGTTTGTACGGTAGACATTTGTGAAATTGTTGGTATGCTTATTGATCCACATATAGGAAAAATTCTAAGTCAATACATCGTAATACATCTTTGACCCACATATAGGAAAAATACTAATAGGGCTAGTCAGAGACAACATTTTTAACACTGTCTAAATTTAACACTGTTTAAATTTAGACAGTGTTTAATTTATTTATGTATTCAGAAACATAGTAACTATTTTTTTAAACAATATCTAAACTAAACACTAAATAAAGACAGCTGAAAATTGTGCAAGTTGGTAATAAAATAATTGAACTTAACTTTGGTTCATTTCTAATTTTTATGTGCTAGAAAGGGACTGAATATCACATTTATAACCTTACAATCCATCAACGACATAGCTCTTATGTTTATTTTTGTCTCTGAATAGCCCTGCTTAAAGACTACATTCCGAAATAAATATAAACAAATATGTATTTAATGAAAAAATTATTATTTTTTTATAATATTTTCGCTAAATATATGCCAAAAAACTTTTGTTCCCCACCCTATATCTTTCAGAGGGGTTGATGTTGTTGGGGTTTGTGTCGTTGAAAAAAATATTATTTTTTAAAAATTTATTGTGTGATATTAAAAGGAAGCTCTTAAGACGTATAGTGCGTTCGAAGGTGAGTTTGCAGTACAGGGCATATGGAGTAGTTCTTTTTCATACTCTCTAATGGGTTTACACAATGACGCTATCCTTTTCTTGCTTGTCGACGTTGCCAGCTCTAAAACGCGCTGATCTGTGAAGACGCAATATTCTACAAATGGCCATTTGTTTTTGTTGACTGTTATTTTGAGTTTTATAAGAGTTGATTTTTGTAAATCATACGAGGTTTTCATATTATTATAATTGACACATTTGACACTTTTACAACATTTGGCAACACCGCTCCCATTTTCCATAAGAGCTATACTGCAAACTCACCTTCGAACGCACTATAGATTAAGGAACGAAAAGTTGTTTTTAATTTTTTTTTTCTTTTAACACGATTTAGGCCTAAAATCTGAAAAAATTATAGGTTTTTTTTTTTTTTTTTTATTTATTTATCTGAGTCGGAAACGTAAGAGAGAAATTAATAATTTTTTTAATTAATGGCTAAATTATGGCTTATTATTTAAATTTAGTTTTAAAAAATTACATGGAAGCACTTAGTACTAAAATAACGAATAAAAATGTTCAAAAAATGTTTATCAAAAAATTATTTTTAGACATCCAGCATTCTGTTGGCTTCTTACACTTATTAAATACCTGCAAAACTTTGAAACGTGTGAAAATTAACCCTTCACATCAATTTTGCTATACTTACTTTTCATTTTTATATAATGACGGGTACCGGGTAATTAACGGGTAACGGATAATTATCGGATGGAGTGTAATTTTCTGGCAGCGGGTAATTAACGGGTAACGGATAATTAACAAGTAGTGGGTAATTAACAGGTATTGGGTAATATCCAGGTAATTGTTGCTGGTACCCGGTTCCATAAATTTCTAGTTCTCGTCTTTTCTAATAGACACCAATAAAAACCTAAAAAATATGAAAAATTAAATGTCTCGCCATTTTTTTAATGGTGGGCATAATTTATAATTCTTTGTCCAGCTTGGTATGGACTTCTTCGTCTATGGTTCTATCACTACATGATGCCTGTAGGATTCTCCTGCATTGCCATATTTTCAAGACTTCCAGATTTTTACACATTTTAATTGGAAAGCGTTTATCTTTTCATTTCGCACAACAAGATGGGAGAACAGTAGTATTTTTTGCTTCTACTAAACTAAGTATTGATTATGTATGTATTTAATTTTATTTTTCTTCAATTTTGGCAATTATTTATCCAATAAACAATAAAAATATATTTATAATTGAGTAATTTTATAAATAATGGACACAAATTAACTAGCTGCACGCTAAAAATTCTTAGAATACAAATTTATAATGTGCAAATGAGATTTCAATTTCGTTTAAGTTTATTAAACTGAGATTTAAATAACCATTTGCATTTGTAAACAAAATTGCATCTATTACACATTCATATTTCAGGTTATAATAGTTGTAGTTGTCCATAGTAGGTAGCCGAAAAATAATGGATTCACTGAATAATTCAAATATAATAGCAAGTTGGCTATCTTAGAAACTACAATCACTTTAAATTCATGCCAATTAATACCAAAAATGCAGTTAAATTGCTTCTTAGATAAGTATAGGTACACGCAAAAACATCTAACATGCAACTGTCAAATTTAAGCTTCAAAGCTAATTCAAATGGTAATGCAAGCAAATATTCCTTAATACCGTCTAGAAATGCATTTAATGACCAGTAGCCGCATAATAAATAAGCACACCGCATGTCTGTCTTATGTTCTAACACAGGGATTCTTAAAAGGTTCGCCGCGGAATCGCGAGCTTACACTCCAGGCGTACTAGCGCAATCAAACCTGCAACCACAAGTGCAACGTAATGGTTATTTATCAATATTAAAAGACTCTTCAACAATTCTACATCTTCGTCGTAGTAGAAATCATCATTGTCACTCATCAGAGCATCCAAAAAATTCATTGTGTTCTCCATGATGGAATAGAACCATTTTAAGGAGTTCCTAAGGAATTTTCAAGGAGTTCCATTGTACCCAGTCTTGTGTAATTTGAACAGTTACTTCCCGTAGTTTCATATATTTCTCATTTAAGGTGTTCTGTGGGATGCGGGAGTTGTGGAGACCTTTCAGGTTTTCGCTTCCCGTCAACTTTTTCCTGACGTATTGTCTTCTCTGAATCATCAAACCTTGGAGTGATATCCCTTAAGAAATGTAAAATGCTCGTATGCACTTATGAACAGAGCCGCAATTGGAGAATACTTTGTCTAAAACGGAAGCATGAATTCTTTTTGCTATTCAGAGTATTCAGAATATTTTTTGCCCACAATACTTCTGAATGCATCTCTATCATTTTCTTCGTTGTTGTTTTTAGTGATCTCAGAAACTAATGTGTTGCGGCAGATTCATGAGATCACACATGAGGCAGCGTATGTATATGTGTTCATATTCCTATGTGTATTTTAGAGGTCAGCGACTGGTCATAGTTTTTTGGCAAGACTGATCGCGCTAGTGGGCGCAGGGCTTTATGAGATAAAATGGCAGTGCAATTTTTTAAGAGGATATGTCTAATGAAAAATATCAGTTATTGCAATTCATTATTATCGAATGAAAATACACGACAAAAGATCATCAACAGATTAAATATGCTCAAAAGATAAAATCGTCAATCTCTGTTATAGGAATATCAATTTAAGGAGAAAAAATTCATAAAATTAGTTAAATCTATCTAATGGCTATTGTAATTAAATCGTTCTCATATTATTTAGAGATGATACATACACATATTTATAAATAAAATCCAGGATCGGTCATATGGGGCATGTAGTGGTTGTAAAGCACCTGGTACCTAAACTTTATAGAGGCCTCAAGTCCGTAATATGTGGCCCCAGAAAAGACACAAACAATTGTTTCGGGAGCGATTTCTTAGTTACTGCTTCTTCTGTTATCGGTAGCAAATTTAAGCGTTCAAGAGCAATTTTCTTCCTCTGTTCTCCAATCAAGATTTAGGAAGATATGAAAACAGTTTATGTTTATATATATATGTGGCAAAGTCTCATTAAAGTTTTCGTAGTCCTCTTATTTTTATTTGAAACGATTATTTATGTTTCCAAGAATTGTTGTTTAATAAACCTATATCTATTTTGTTAAAATTGTATTATTTTATAATTTTTGTGGATAAAAATCAAAATCCTAAGGCTGAATTTATTCTGATTCTGGTACAATATGTTAATTTTGGTTCGGTTTCGGGTTCAATGAAATTTTTAAATAAAATTGTAAGTACAAAATTATAGATCATTATTAATTTATTTAATATTCACAGAAAACAAAACCTAGTTATAATTTGTTGTTCATAAAGAAAAATGTATTATGAAAAAAAAAGCAAACGCAATTCACAAATATCTGTAAATTGCTATCTTGTCTATTGAATAAACATATAAAACAGAAATTACAAAAATAAATGACTAGATAAAAAATTTCAGTTAAAAAAAATGTCATGTGTAATGTCAAGTACAGTCAAATTTTTTCAAGACAATGACATCACAAGTAATTGCCTATTACATTTACACAATATGTATAAATACTTAATATAAATACGTCTCATACAGACATAGACGCCGGCAGAAATTATTCTAGGGGGGGGAGGCAATACCAAAACATAGATATAGATGTCATATTCGAACAATGCTTTCCACGTGGCGGGTCTGGGAACAATCCCGGCTGAGGATAAACATTTATTTTCTAGTTAAAAATGTGTTCTCTATAGTTAAAAATCATCGATTTAGTAAATAAGAACTATCCTGGCTAATAGCCAAAGTTGCTAAAGCAAAAATATAATAATAAACAATAGTTTTTTTTTAATGAATTTTATATTTAAATAATATATTTTTTTTTTCTAAGATACGAATTTGTAATTGGTTCCGAAATGCAGGAAGGCGGGCAACTGACCCATCTTGCCCCCCCTTGCGGGCGCCTATGCATACAGAGGCATTATCGGATTTTATTGCCGAATGTTCATTAAGGCACTTAAAAACATCTTTTTTCCCACTTGGATAACCGAGAATCACTTATTTTCAAATATTTCTACACAGCGCTTTAGAATTTGTGAGGTTATGTTTAGTAACGTGCTTATGTAAACATAATTTTCAGATAAATTTCAACGTATGGATGGAGGTGAGATGTACAGCGTACTTAGGTGCTCACGCAATATCCTTACATTTGAGTGAAACTATACACATATATACATATGTCTTTAATTGCTCGCTGAAACCACTGTCTGTAAAAAACCGTATTCAGTTTTTCCTTGAACCAGTCAAAAATACATGGTTAGCAGTTAATAATAAAAGGTTCAAGTTAAGGGTTTGGGTCACTGACTTTGATATATAACGATTGAGGCTCAAATTCACGAAAAATTCAGGTTTAACCGGGGTTTTGGTTCAGATTCGGGTTCGGGCTTTATTTTAAAATTTGGTTTTTCTTCCCTGTATCTGTAATTTTTTAAAAATCTTCTTTCGTAGGCCCTAGTCACTGTGCTTAAATTAACTAATGGTTAAGGTGGCCCTGGATAGAACGAGTTCGCTTCCGTTTTCATCATGTTCTCAAATTCAATTCATCGGTTTATAACAAATGTAAGATTTGTATTTTAATATTTTAAGGTAACCAAGTTACATGTAAATGGTAAAACCGTTTTAGAGATTGTCAAATTCCTGAATATCATGAAATGAGATATATCTTAATTAATAAGTTGTGAAAACAGAATTAAGGCCGCAGATTCATCTTATAGTCGGATTGCTGATAGGTGACTGTTACATGTATGTATCAAGTAGTGCATTCATATAATAATCTAGTTACCATTTTTCAGTGATTTTAAAAATGTTTCTTGTTATTTGTCTTAGCTGTCAGTGTCAGTGTCAGTGTGAGAATAATATTAATTAATAGGCCTTGCGGCCAATTATTAAATTCACAAACTTTAATTTTAAATCTGCTGGAATATTTTAATTCCGAAAAAGAGAAGAATGGGCCACTTATTTCTATCATGTGTCCATCAAAGAGTAGCAGCTGCCTTAAAGATTTCGGAATCAACAATTCGTAGAATTATAAAATGTAATAAATCTGAACTTCTCACTAACAAAATCACGAGAAAACGAAGGAAATTAAAATCTGAACCAGTTTATTTTATTGATACATTGGCACAAACGTATGGTCATGAAGTACTTAGATTACCTCCTTATCACTGCCAGTTTAACCCCATTGAACTAATTTGGGGTATAACAAAAAATTATTATGATAGACATATTGGTCAAAACGGTTATAGTGATAACGAAGTTTTGAAGGCAAGTAGCCTGTGATCAAATTAATTGTGAAAATTGGGCAAAATCTGTTAAAAAAATCGAAAATTTTATAAATGAATGGTGGGAAAGGGAAAGGATTGTTGATGATATTAATCCAATAATAATAAATAGAAGAAATGACAGCGATAGTTCAGAAGACGACGATATCATGCATTACAGTGACTAATTTTTTTAAATAAAAATAAACATTTATTTACAACTTGTAGCAATATATTATATGAATAAATACATTTTCACTTAATATTTTATTACTTTGTACTTAGGGGAAACATAAAAATATAATTTAATTAAACAACAAATTATAATCCAATATTTACGTACGAGTTTTTGCTTATTTATAATTATTACCTTAAAATTAATCATTTTGTTTGTTTGAGTACTGCTGTGAATTTGTTTTCGTGCTCTAATTAGTAAAGATATCTACGAATCGTGCCGTTTCTTTTTAATGCTTTTTATTAAAAAAATTTGGAAGGTTAGTAGTCAACTTGCGTCATTATACGTTACTATGGGTATGCAAATAATTATAATGATATAGACAGAGAAAGCATATAGTATTGTATATCGATACTTGTAGCAACGAACAGTCACCTATCAGCAATCCGACTATACGCATTCGGCTCTTAATATAATTCTCTTGAAAAAAACTAAATAAACGTTCTACCAAACTGTAGTAAGCCTCATATTTATAATTGGCTCCAAAAATTGGATTGTAACGTAGTGAGATGGACAACTATATATATTTGTTGAAACACAATATCTCGCTACTAGTATCTCAGTAAGATATTGTCAAGTTTATTTAGTTTAAGAACCACTGTTGTAACATTGTATAAGGGTCTCGGCACATCGCTATTAGCTATTCGCTATTCTAATAACCAAATTACACTAGAAAATACAACTTAGTTTCCAATTAGATATAATTTTTATTTTCGGCACAATTTCTATGGATATTAATGCAAAAATAATTACGAAGACGCAGCTGGGCTGTCTTATACGTTGTAATACGTCTATGGTGTTCGGAATTCCTTGCAAAATAACAGCTCATGTCTGTTTGGACCGCAGTAAATAGTTAACTTGTCCCTTTGAGCATTCTTCTTTCTCTACTGACGTGGTAAGCACATGCTCCATTGCCATTTCCATAAATTCCAACCAACCAGACAAATACAACATATCATAACACCTTGGTAAGGTATCATGTAACATATATGTGTTACTGTATGAAATGCCGAATTTCTTTGGACGCGTACGATATTTTCGTGAGTTGCCTCGAGAATAATATCGAGTATAGTTTCAGCATTTACATGCTTCGGCACATGAAGAGGTATTTTTCTTAAGGTAAATAGAAATGTTGAATGTAAAGAATGAGGAATTGATTTTATGATTTTAAATATACTGTACTGTACATATCGTGTTAAAATAAGTACATAGCGTGTATTTGTTAAAATATTTTTTAATTATTCTAAAAGGAAGTCATTCATCATATTTAATAATAACTTGACAAATGTTTTATACCATCAGTGTTCTATATTATATATTTTAAAGTCTTACATGTTATTGTAATTCGTGCAATTAATTATATTAATTAGGATTAATTTTAATGTCAGCATGGAAATTTGATAACCAAGTTGTTATTTTCTAGTTATACAAGCTGAATGTGAAATATATTACCAAACTTCTTTGGAGCATAATACCTTATTCCATTTCAAATAAGAATGCAGTAGGTGGAGCTGCAGATCGAGAACGATTTACATATAATCTATTCGCGATGTTTTATGATCTGAGTAGGCCATGATATTTTTTGTTAGGTTGCATAAAAATTGAAATTAGAAAAATAATATTATTTGTGCATTTTTGGGATTTTGTAGGTATGACCACCAAAAAAACCCTTATCACGTCACTCATGTGTCTGTCTGTCTGTTTGTTTGTCTCTCTGTACGGTAGAAATTGTAGCCAAACGGTTTAACGTAGAAATTTGGCATGCTTGTTCAACTTTTTGACCCACATATAAGAAAAATACTGAGAGTTCAAAAAAACACTTCTCGAAATAAATATAAACAAATATGTATTTAATAAAAAAAATAAATATTTTTTTTTTAAATTTTGAGTGGCATATCAAATGAAACCTCTTAATGCGTGGATCAACACGCAAATTTTTATTTTTGAAAAATAATTTTTTTTTATTGGATTTGCCAAAGATGTTTTAAAAAACTTTTGTCCTCAATTCTAGCTCCTAGAAGGATTGATCTAAAAATCTGAAAAAAAAACTCCACAATGAACATTAGTGGGGTCTACCGTCGTAGCGTAGTGGTAACACATGTGCTCTGCGTTGCGAAGGTCTCGGGTTCGAATCCCGTTCAGGCATGGAAATTTTCTCAAATAAAAATTGTCCTGGCCAATTGCTAAAGAAGCAAAGGCAATTAAAATAAATAAATAAATAAAAAAAAAAAAAACATTAGTGGGAACAGAATTAGTTCAACAGGAATTTTCGATCAGATTAGTTTTTCGAAAAATATAGATTTTTTTTTGTGTCGTTGATAAAAATAATATTTTTATAAAATTTATTGTGTGGTACCAAGAGAAATCTCGTAAGACGTTAGAGATTAAGGAACGGTAAGTAGTTTTTTAAAATTCGTTTCTTTTAACACTATTTTAGCCTAAAATGTGCTAAAATAATTTTTATCCCGCCCCCTTTTACCCAAAGGAGTTAAACTGTGCTATTAAATAAAGATATTATTATTATTATTATTATTAAAAATCTGAAAAAAAATATAGGTAATGTACATTGATTTGAGCCGGAAACGTACGAAGATCAGATTGTGTTTTTCGAAAAATATCGTTTTTTTGTGTCGTTGATAAAAAAAAATATATTTTTATAAAACTTATTGTGTGATATCAAAAGAAATCTCTTAAGACGTAGATTAAGGAACGATAAGTAGTTTTTTAAAACTCGTTTCTTTTAACACAATTTTAGCCTAAAATGTGCTAAAAAAGATGTCCCGCCCCCTTTTACCCAAAAGGGTTAAACAAAAAATCTGAAAAAAAAAGAAATTAATTAAAAATTAATTAATTTTGTCAAAAACACAAAAACTGCGATATTTTTCAAAAACACAATTTGATCAAAAATTCCTCTCTTACGTTTCCGGCTCAAATCAATGCACATCGCCTATAATTTTTTCAGATTTTTTGTTTTACCCTTTTGGGTAAAAGGGGGCGGGACATCTTTTAACACAATTTTAGCCTAAAATGTGCTAAAATAGATGTCCCGCCCCCTTTTACCCAAAAGGGTTAAACAAAAAATCTGAAAAAATTATAGGCGATGTGCATTGATTTGAGCCGGAAACGTAAGAGAGGAATTTTTGATCAAATTGTGTTTTTGAAAAATATCGCAGTTTTTGTGTTTTTGACAAAATTAATTAATTTTTAATTCATGACTAAATTATGGTTAATTATGTTATGGATGTTTTGTATTTATAGCTAAGATAGTGCGTGTCTTTATTTGAAATTGATAACATAAAAATTATGTTGGCTTCTTACAATTATAAAATACCTACAAAGTCCTGAAATGAATATCGTTGTAGAATTGTCCAGTGGCGTACACAGATTTTTAGCTTGGGGAGTCCAATTATAGACATAATTTTTATAAAGAAATATTATATATTTAAAACTTATTATAAACAATAACAATGATTATGAAATTTATTGTAATATTATTTATAATTTATAATCATTTTGGCAATGTTTTTATGAACATTTATACAATGTATTTCAACGTAGGTACACTTAAAATTTTGGTACGGGGTTGCTCCGGACCCGTATGACCCCTCCCCTTGTGTGCGCCAGTGGAATTATCTTTGAATACTATACATGAGAGCAATTTTTGACACTTGGCTAACGCCTCGTGCGAAAATTCCTGGTCAATTGAAAAAACTTCCTTTGCACACTGCATCCTTTGCAAGTGCATAAAAAACTATTAATATTTTTTACCTTTTGCGGCACTTGGCTGACGCTTCAAGCGAATATTCGCACTCGATTAAAAAGACCTGCTTTATGCACTAATTGCATAAATAACTAATATTAATAATATCATTATTAATTTTCTTCTAAACCAATTTTTTATCGGATAATGATTAGAATTTTATTCGTTATAAGATTGATCTGAGATTATTTTTAGTAAAAATCGGAAGTGTGTCTGAATTCATACATAATTTTCGAGTTATTTCCAAATAAACTCACGTGAATTCTCCATGTTCAACATTTTCATTTTTGAGGTGAACATTCCATGTGATGTTTGTCCCAAATTCTCTAACATGTTTTAACAAACACGCTCTTTTGAGTCGATAAAATATTTTTGTTTGATGTCTTGACCTATTTGGAAACTAATATTTTACAAAGATAAGAAAACACTAAATTATTTTAGTTAATATTTTATAGAAAACTATCAATAAACTATTCCTAAAATAAATAAAACTGCACAGGAGATTTATGAACAAATAAATTTTGGCTTAATGTGTTTTGTCGCGTTTCGATACTGATATTTTGAAGGTATTAAAAAGTTTGGGTACTACTGGAAACAAAACACTGCTTTAGAATGTTCATAAAAGTTAAAATTAAAAATCAAAAGTATTTTTTCTTTGATTACTACGTCTTTGTCCCGTAGATACGTTGATCTTATTATCGAGAACAGTCCTTTATTTTAGGGCGCTTATTTGTTTCTCAAAAACCCACTTTTGTTCTTTATTATTGTTTTTGCCACTAACAGAAATTTCGTAGATAGCTCGTATATCGCAAATTAAGATACGGAATTTCCAGCGATATAAAAAAATATATATCCAAAATTGTATAGTGCTTCTTAACTAAAATTTACCAGGAAGTGACGAAATAAATATTTTTAGGGTTTTGTAGGTATGACCAAAAAACCCTTATACCGTCATTTTGTCGTCTGTCTGTCTGTCTGTTCGGTAAAAATTGTAACCAAAGGGCTAAACCTAGAGAGTTGAAATTTGGCATGCTTATACAACTCTTTGACCCGCACAAAGGAAAAATACGAAAACATCTAAAAAACATATACCACGAAAAATCGAAAGCTCATCCAAAAAAAAATATTTTTTTATGATTCTGAGTACGGTATCAAATGAAAGCCCTTGGTAAGTGGATTAACGATCAAATTTTTATTTTTGCAAAATAAATTATTTTAAAGCGATTTTTGCCGAAATTGTGCAAAAAAAAATTTGATCCACACCCTGTAGTCCAGATGGTTTAAACTAAAATTCTGAAAAAATTCTAAGTAACATTACTTAGAATTTTTAACATTGATGTGAACCGGAATAGTACAACAGGAATTTTTGATCAGATTATGTTTTTGGGAAAACAAACGAATTATTTGTGTTTTTTGGCTAATAATGTACCTACTCTAGTTATAGCTTTGTAGCACGCTACATTGGAAGGTGTATCCTGGTGTAGTGGTTATGACGCTTGCTTCTCACCCAACTAACTCGATCGAAAGGAATCGAACCCTGCCAGAAGAGACAATATTATTTTTTGTTTTTTTTTTTTTTTTTAATTTTTATATTGTTTAAATTATTTTTTCAAAATTCTAGTTATATTTTGGCAAATGTTGCATTTAATTTTTAAAAGCGTAAATTTAATAACCAGTGGAAATTGTTTAAATTATAATTTAATTGTGTTTCAATGTACACGAAATCAGAGGGGCGGAGCTTATAATAACTAATGAAAGCCATAGGCGCAATTTTTAAAATTCTTAATGAACCTTGCTATATAAAAAAAATACTGCACATATTTAGAAACCTGAATAATGGTATTAGGCGTTCGAATTAAAATTAACAAAAAAAATATTTTAATATAAAATTTGAGAAAAAGCAAGAGTCACGGAAATACCAAAGAAAACTCAAGAAAGGCGTTTGTGATGGTATGGGCACATAATGAGAAGACCTGATGAATACGTAGGAAGGGTGACTGTGAATAAGGCTGTCAAGGGTAAGAGAAGCCGTGGAAGATCTAAAACGAGGTGGAAGGATTGCATAAAGAAAGATTTAGATAGTAAGGATATTTTAATCATTGTATTTATTATATAAGTTAATGTTGGACAATTATATTGGTTTATTTGTCTCAGTTGCACTGTTAAATTCAAACAATAGTTTCTAATTTTTGGATCACTATATTTCTAAATTTAATTTAAATTTACTCCTGGTTTTTCCTATGGTTTGTTACCTTCAAGTACACATAATATCTATGTATTCTGCAATTTCACCATCCTTGGAAATGATTGATGTACAGTCTGTTATGACTACGTTTAACTAACATAGGTAAATTTTGTTATTAATTGCACAATATTGTTTTCTATCATGATGTTATTGTTATAGCACCTGAAGAAGCCAACAATGTTGTTGGCGAAACGTTGTGTTTTGTTAAAAAATTCTAGTAGGGGATGAGTATTAGGATAGAAGAGAATAGAGAAGACTCGTCAGTAACAGCGAACCCATATAAAAATGGGAAAAGCGGAAGAAGAAGAAGAAAAATAAGAGAGTCATCATGAAACTGAATTGAGTGTTATGAGTTTCATTATGACACTAAGAATTTAATTTCATAAAATATGTAAAATGCTACCTACAATAACTTGCAATTGTTACAACATAATGTTAAGACATAATTGATAGCTACCTTGAAAAATATAAAACTGTCAAATCAGTCCGGCCAGTCGCAACATTCACATACCAACTTTCCTAATCGAGAATGTTGTTTGATTATATAATACAAATTTATTATTTTAAAAGATATCAAATAGCTACATTAAAAAAAGAATATAAAAGTCGTTACGTAAGGTTTTTTGTTGCACTTATCGATTAGAAAAGTCGCTTGGTGGCTCGTTTTCTGAAATCGACGCTTCGGGCAATCTAATGTCTTATGAAACTTGTGTTTTAATATACTATTAGTTTACGCGGAAATTTTATTTTAAAAATGAGTTTTATTTTATTTGTTTATTGTAAAAATCTGCAAATTTGCATTAAGAAATATCGATTTACACATAATTTTAATTTTATATATAGGTGCTACTAGCCGCAAAATGTTTAACAAAAAATATTAGGTTTTAGTTTTGCCGACCGGTTAGAATTTACCACGGATCGGCGATTGGGAAGCACTAGTACGTACATTTTTTTTATCCATATTATTGAAAAATATTAAACTGTGAATTTTAGCTTTTTTTAATTCCATGCAAAGTACTAAATTGAAGTCTTTTAAATATCTATCAACATACGTAATCTGATTAAAAAAATCTGCATAACTATATTTCTTTTACACAATCTGCTTAATACTGTCTCAAAAGAAATAATGTTAATATCGTATTATGCCCTATTTCAATCACATATTTCTTATGCCCTTCTAGCTTGGGGATATTTTACTTCAGCTAATAGAAGTTTTTCCCATCAACGACATGATATTCGAATTTTAGCAAAAATTAACTATAGCGGTGATTGTAAGAATGCATTTAAAGAATTCGAAATAATGACATTACCTTCTCTCTATATTTATCAGTGTATATTGTATGCCTACAAAAATAGAAATGTATGGTCAACTGGCGACAGAACGCACTCTCATGCTACTAGAAATAAAGACCATATATATCCAAAATTTTGAGTTTTAAAAATGCCTCTAATTATTACAGCATATTTTTTTTTAATATTCTGCCAGGGGAATATAGAGTCCTGCGTTTTCTGAATTTCAAGAAAACTGTAAAAGAATTTTTAATTAGAAACCCATTCTACCCGACTGATTAAGTTTTGATATATGTAAAGTAAAAAATAAAATTATTAGTAATATTTATATTAAATGTAAAATTTTAAATATATTTATGTCCATATATTAAGACCATATATTATTATACTCCCCTAATAATTATTGCCTATTATCTAGCTCCATATTAATATGTATTTGTGCTTTGTATTGTATTGCTTGTATGACTAAAACAAAGTTTTATTTTGTATTATGGATAAATAAAAAATAAACAAATAAAACGACTAAAAATGATTTTGGCAATTTTTTGTGTTGTTTCATCATTTTCGCCTATCTTCCAACATCCATTGACCAACGTGCAGCTTTTAGTGATCAGCATTCATTGTCCATTTTTCATTGTCAAGCATCCAGCTTTCAGTATCTAGCGTCCAGTGTCTACATTCAGGCTTCAGCGTCCAGCATCAAGGGTCTCCGAAGACATGTGTTTCAAAGCACGCAACAGTTCCCTTTGGACCTCAGTAATTTTCTATCATGCAAGGTATTCATCAACATATTTTTAGTTCCAATAGAAGAATTTTATTTTAAATAGAAGATCAAGTGCCATATTAGCAAACCCTTTAAGATTAAAAAGAAACCAAGATAACTTATAATGAAATCGGGCGCATGCCATATTGGTATGTCCCACCTACCTAATATGTTATTAACAAGGTGACAATAGTTGTGTGGAATTCTTACTTTCTTTATAATTAAGATTTAGAATAGAAATCCAAATTATTATTTTCCAAATCCTATTAGTTATATGACAACAAAGTACAAATAGAATACATGCAAATCCTATCATGTACAATAGAAAATAAGTTGTACTTATGCTACTTAACGACATAAGATTACCATATAGAGCAACTAGATACTAGTAACGTACTTAACTCACATACGCCATAAAACCTTCAGATCGACAGCTAACCCATGATTTAATCGATTGTTGTTTTTAATATAAAACGTTAGTTCAGTATCTATGTTTTATTCATTTGTTCCTTCTTGATTTGAGTTATGACTTCATGAGTATATAAAATGTATTTTGCTTCTTTAATTGTAATGTCATTTGTTTTTTATACCATAAAACATGGCCTACATAACATTATAAAATATTACTAGGAGCATTAATGTACACTTTTTATGGATCTCGGGATTTTATGGTTTTATTTATATATGATGTGCACGTGGATTAATTCATTACAGAACTGTTTCACCGCTATATTTATATGCTGAGGAAAGTCGTTCTATATAATGTAGTTTTCCTGTAACAAGAATTTTTAACAGTTACTGAAATACCGAATTTTTGGTCCTATTCAAATTAATGGTACGTGGAAAAACCGTAAGAACAAAGATATCCGAGAACTCGAGTCAAAATGAACCTTCGTATAAGAAATGAAGATGCAAGAGGGCAGAATTAGAATCAGGATCTGGAAATGAAAGTTGAACACCCATTGACCAATAACTTTGCAAAAGATGGCGGGATCAGCTAAGATCTATGGTAAGTCGGTTACTACTGCAACCGGTAAGTATTTAATCACCGTTGATTTAATTTTGAAATATCCTCTTCCAATACTGTTAAAATCAACTCAAGAGTCAGCTAAATCTTCTATACTTAACATCAATACTTAAAAATATTAAGTTACACACAGATCAGGCTTTCGCAGATATCTAAAAAGTTAAGAACATTCACAGAGGGACCAAATGCTGGATGTCTGAAGACAACATTTTTTGAGAGATTTTTAGCTGATATCGTATCAGAATCAATGATTTCTGGCTAATCATATTTAAGCTGTTAATCTTTAACCTTTTGTTAAGTTTTAAACTTTCTTATAATATTACTACATTATTAGAGATTTTTTTTTCTTCAAAATACAAAAAATACGCGTTCTTTCGACAATTTAATAATCAAATATTTCGATACATAAAATGCTAACATTGCCTTCATTTAGCAGATTTTAAGATGAGCCTCTCAGGATAATGGTGAGACAAACTTTTCCAAAAACATCTAAAAACCAAATAAAAGTTTTTTAGAAATGACTTCTCTCCTTTTCTACTTCCTTTTCGGGTTCTTCTAGTAAATATACCACGTCTTTATTATATCATTCCACCAGTTTAAATGTTCTGCCTCTCTCTCAAGTTCTCCATCGTTAAAAAAATCGTAAGAAAAATATTTGTTGTCGCGCAGGAAGATGGCCACTATATAATTTGAAAAACATATAGAACAGTGTTTCTCAAAGGGCGGCCCGAAATCCACCGACACAATAGGCTGTCTAGTTTTCTTGGTATAAAAAATGAGATATAAGAAATAGTGAGCCGCAATTTTAAACCAAATATATTTATACTTTTTCACCCTTAATATTTCTCATTTTTGCATAAAACAGAAGAATTGATTATACAATTGGTAATCGGTATACGAATTTAACTGGGGCGGTCGTCAGAAGCGGCAGACCGTTTGATTTTGAATAACGAAATATTAAGTTTTAGGGAAACATTTCCCTTTTCTTCAAAACCCGTAATTACTTTGCAGTACATAATAAACAATTAACTAATACTTTGTTTTTTAAATTTGTCTATAACTTTAAGAATTGTTCTTAATCTGTCTGTAACTGTGGCATCAGAAGAAAAAATTAGATCAGGTTATCGATATTACAGAAAAGGCTAATTAATCTTGCATTATTGTCAATAGAGAAAGATATTTACGACAAATTGAACTTGTCAAGAATAGTTTATTTAATTTTCGGTATATTTAATACTAGTAGTTATCTTCGTTATGCATTAATAGTTTTTTATATATATATGGAATAATACGTTTATTTTAAATTAAACCATTTATTTTTAGAGATCTATTTTTTATTTTATGAAAATAAAAATTAGAAAATATTTATTTTACACGATAAATATTTAAGTTTGTATATACAGATATAAAAGTAAACATTACATAATTCTTAATTAAATAGTATTTAATTAGTAAGGGCCGTGATATTGTTTCTTGCACCTGGGCGACCAACAGTCCAAGAACAATCTTGAGTTAACTAATTAATATTGGTTAAAAACCACTGCTTCACAGAATGAATTCGCATAGTGACTCAGATATTTAACAGAAATTCTGTGATATTTACAAGAAACTCTTTTCCTAATCCGTTGCGTCCCATCAGTGTAGTGATGGTTGTCGCAACTGCGATTCGGTGACGTCAATCACAGAACACACGTGTGCGTACGTGAGCCTACTCGGATGGCAACATGGCCGCCAGGACGTGCGTGGACTGCCGGCAGCACTGGCCAAAGGGGGAAACACACGACATCGGCATTGCCCACTAACTTAAATGGACTGTCCTAAGGACAAATAGCAAAAAAACAAACTACTATGGAATACACTATATACACAAATCAAAACATCTATTGTTTTATTAAATTTAAGATAGTGTTCGATATATTGTTTATTTCAGCACTGATTATAACAATGAAAAATATAATATTAACAATAAAAGATAAGAAAGATAAAAAAAGGTCTAATAATTGACCTTTTGACTGAATACCAGATGTTTGCAGATGACTTAAAAAATTGTGATTAATCAACCAACTGGACATCTCTGCAAAAAGATCTCAACAGTATCACTGCGAGGTGTACATAATAGCTTCTTCACCTCAACATATACAAATACAAAATGATCCATTTAGAAAAGAATTACTTAGGACATCAGTAACACATTCTGGGCAAGGATATCTAATACGTCGAGTCTTTGGCTGATCTGTGAGTCAGTATAATCCAAAATCTCAACTGGTCCAAGTAGTCCAGAACAACAAAATTTTCTACCTGTTCCGTAAAATTTTCCACACTTTCTCCTTCATTATTTCGCAAAATGTACCTATCCTACATCCAGCCAGTCTTTGAATTTGCATTTGCTATATGGTCGTCTTACTTACAATGCGACATCCAGTTGTCAGAAAGATTTCAGAGACGACCAACTAGACTCTCGAGAAGCTTAAAGCACTTGCCATATTATTTATTTCTTTATCGTATGGCATATAAAATGTACAAATTACAGTAAAAATATTACAAAATAAGAAAGTCACAAGAAATAAGATTAGCAATCAGTTAAATTACAGACAATTATCTAGGTTAAATATATATTGAACTGCACTCTCAGTCGCACTCAAGAGGTATGTAGTGTCAGCAGCGTAGGATCTCAAAGGGCATTCCTCTATGTCGTGGTGACCTGTTTGATTGTTGGTGCTACATCGCACTGTGGAGGTGATGCTCTGTCTTATTTGTGAAGCGAATCCGCACACCTACCGTGACCTATCCTAATTCTATTAAAGCCGGACAAAATTTTCCGACGTAGTTCGAAGCCTGATGGTATCTGTTATACTCGGTAAGTTGAAAACATGAGCCGGTACCTTTTCTTCCCGTTCATTACTCCAAGGCTCTACTAGGTTAAATCTGTTTTCTGCAAATTTTTGGCTGCTATAAATGGAGGACACCTAGACCGTAGTCTATTGATCTCAATGCCATATATCAGTGACTGAATGAGAAGTTGCAGATTATCTTGTACAGCTTGGTATATCTTGACAAGAACATGTTCTCTGCGTAAGTGTGGTGGTGGGATATGGCTCAGTACGGGCACCCAGTATGTAGGAGTTGGCTTGATCGTACCCGATATGATTCGTATTGTGCGATTTAGGTCTTCATCCACTTTGTGGGTGTAAGAGCTGTTAAGCCAAAGTGGGGAATAGAATTCAGCTGCAGAGTACACCAATCCTAGGGCAGAAACACGTAAAGTAGAGGTCGTCGAGCCCTCGTTGTACGAGTACCAAAAAGATTCTGGATTATGTTGTCCTTATTCTGGATATTTTTAGCAGTATTTGTGATATGTTGTTTGTAGCTCAGATTTCTGTCCAAAGTCACTCCCAGATATTTTAGATCGTTTAGAGAAACTTGGTCTCCCCTATGCGCTGATCGAAAAACGCATAGTGACGTGATCCAGATGTATCGGAAAACATCAGGAAAATTCTGCACAGATTCTGAAGACAGTCTTCTTGGCCATCACCTAAAGCAGGGGCATAAAAAATAACGCAAATATCAAAGAGAAAACTTCCTATCCAACCATAAATTCGATATCTGGATCTCGCTCCCAGAAGAAGTGGTTTCGGCTCAGTCCATCAACAGTTTTAAAAACAAAATTGACTTCTTGATTTCTTAAAAATTATATTCTTATACTCTTTGATGTCACCTATTTTGTTGACCATTTTTTTATTTCCTTTATTTATTGGCTTTAGCTGCTTTGGCTATTAGCCAGGTATAAATGAAGAGATTACAATGTTTTAAAAATTACATTTATAATTTGATATTTTCTGTTTTAATATAGTTATAAATAATTTTATAAATATCTAGAGAGTTAGTAGCAAGAAGCGTCTGAATGTTGGTAGGTAAGGATATTTTTTGGACAACTAAATTTTGAATAAATAAGTTACGATTGCGAAAATGAATTCGGCATTCAAACAATAAATGGTTCGAATCGCTGACAGACAAATTATCACACGGACAGAAAAGAGACGAAACCATATTAATTCTATGCAGATGATATGGAGAGAAGGTGTGATTAAATCTAAGCCGGATAAAAGTGCATATAAAAGATCTGCTTTGGTGAGAAGAAAACCAAAGCTTTCTAGGAAGAAGAGGTTGAATTTGACCCTAGTATGATCCTTTGAACTGTAGAGAATCTATGTATTCTTGTTGCCATTGGTTGTATATGGAAGATTTGAAGATTGACATAATCTCATTACTGTTTAGAGGAATATTTAAGAGGGGGCCATTTACAGTTGCTTCTTTGGCTGTGCATATTTGGATTGTAACAATTTCAATTATGACTTGTTTGAATATTAATGTATGTGTATTGGTATGTTGTATCATTGAGCACAACAAGCCACGATTTGTGCTCTAATCACGGTAATAATAATAATAAACACAACTTAAAAACCAACCTTTGTAACTAAACACAAACATAATTTATTTACAAACCCCGCAGTAGTTTTAAGCGGCATTGCTGGAGGGCATTAGTAAGACATTTAACACATATCATAGTGGGTTACTATTTCTAATTTGCTTATTTTAAAATGCAAAATACTTTGAAAAAACATTTTAAAATTATGATAGAAATGTTACATAAAATTGGATATTAGTGAAACGTACGAAGAAACAAAGTATAGTTAGCAAATGTTAAACGCCATCTCATAACAGTTTCCTTAAAAACATCAAGTTTAAGGATAACTATTTCTGCAACATTAAGACTGGCGATAGTGTAAATATACCTTCGTTGCAATGGCGAAATGAAACTATTAAAGGATTTAAATTTTAGCAAACTCCAGATCTGGATTACTATACTCAACATCGTAAATGTGCAATTTTATGGTACATAAATGTAATAAATGAGCAAGAAAGCACACGCTAACTTTTATTAAACTTGCAGTTAAGTTCACTTGTGATTATGATTTACTCTACTTCAACTATAAGTGTTGGTTAACACTATTAAACATTCGAGAAAAGAATTTCAGTTCGGTTTTTCTCCTCCTTCCCATTTATTATATGTTAACTCTCATTATGACGTCGTGATGACAAGAATATTAACTATTGTTAGCTTCACCAGCCTATTTTGCCTTTTTTACTGATTTTATGGCATTTCGTGTCTATTTTGTATTTCAGTATTTCCAAACGTGATAGCTAGGTACGTCCGGTGTTTTTCACTTGAAAAGTTCTTTTTTAGGTAAAACCAAGCAATCTTTATACCGTCACTCACGTTTTGCCTTCAATATTCCTGTCTGTTTGTATGTCCGACAAATAGTGTGGCTAAATAGCTAAATCTAGATAGCTGAAATTTGGTATACATACACAAATTTTCGACCCACTTATAGGAAAAATACTTGAGGAGCTTATTTCCAAAACGTCTCCTGTCCAATTTTCAAAAGTTGAGTATAACCAGGAAAAATGATTAATTTTTAATTATAAATAACTTTTTTAAATCTGCGTTTTATTTAAGGTTTCTAGGTCAATTTGGAAAGAAATTATGTAGTTTTTTTTTTTTTCCAAAGAGGTGGTATTAATAATGCCAATAATACAATGAATTTTAGTAAAAAGACAAATATGTAGACATACCTACATATATTTTTCTATTAAAAAAAAAGAAACCAAAATTCATTGATTTCAAACGAAAATTCTTGATACATCGGTTGATACAACAAACAAAAATTAATTGATTTGAGGTGTGAATAAGAATAAAGTTTCACACATTTTAGGATTTTCTAGGTAAGTGATCTCAAATTGTGGGTACATATTAAAAGAGATAAATTACGATAACTTTTAAAAGAATAACCCAAGTGCTCCCATCTAGAAACAAGCGTACTGAATTACGAGATGCGTTCGTATCAAGACCCAGCTATAACTATTCAGTTCCCCAGTCAGTCAGATAAATATTGTTAACAATCTTTTGTTTAACACTTTTGATTTATTTTCTATGACATTCAAGCAAATTAAGAAGGATATTACTAATAAACTTCAGGATGTTTCGCTGTAACATTTTTGATGTTATGTTCTCATAATTTATTCTATTCTTTTTTCTTTTCTAGTTAATGCATGATTTATTTTGTTAATTTAGTGCAGTGTAGTTTTTTTTTATTTTGTAAAATGTATGTGGAGACTTTTCTCTGTTTAGTCATCCGAATAAAATAAATAAATATATAAATAAATAAACAAGGTGTTCGATAACTTTTGAAGTAATTATCAGATCAAAAATTTATGTGGCACTATTCTGATTCACATTAATTTGCATGGCTCAGATTTTTTAAAATGTTTTTAGATTAATCCCCCTGGGGTGTGGGACAAGAGTATTTTTAGCACATTTTTTACAGAAATTTTCAAAATTAAAAAAAAATTAAAGAACTCCTTTTTGTTCTTTAATCTATATTTTATCTTTCACATCTTCTTTCGATGTATATAAATTATAAATATGTAAAAACGTTGCCCCCTATCCAGTAATCCCAAAGGATTTGTATAAAAATCTGAAAAATATCGTTTTTTTTTTATCACATGTAAAATTTGAAAAATGATAGGTTAAGGCATAACCTGAAGCATAAAAAAGAGAGAACTAATATTAAAAAAAAAACATTCTGACTCATTTTAATAAAAAAAAATAATCCTATAAATGTAAAAAATGGATCTACTACTTGATCACACTGAGGTTTTTTTTGAAAACTTAAAAAATAGAGTACTGCAGATTGCAAAATAGCAAAAACGCAATTTTTGTAAGATATTGGATATTATTGTTTGCTCACCCATATACGAGCTTGCCTTTTATGTTTTTACAAACGACCACTAGATGGCAATATTGAAATGTGTCATTAGTATAATCGTAAAATTTGACATTTGTTATTGTGAAATCAGTGGTCTCGCTTATAAATTGACCGAACAGTTTGTTGACAGTGAGTGTTAAAAAAAACAAGTTTGTGAAAAAATGGATATTACTCGTGAAGGGTTTCGTTGTGTGATTTTTTACGATTTTAGTAAAGGCCTAACTCAACAACAGTGCATAGATTCGCTTCGTTCAACTTTTGGTAATGAAGCACCATCAGAAAAGACTGTTTATAATTGGTTTGCAGAACATGGTCGTGGTCGTGCATCCGTCAGTGATGAATCTCGTGAAGGTCGACCAAACATCGATGCTGTGCGCAAAATGATTGAAAAAGATCGGCATGTGACTTACCGCGAGATAGAGACATACTTTGGCATATCGCAGACTGTAATACATTCGATTTTGCAGGAACATTTAGCTGTGAAAATAATCTGTTCCCGATGGATTCCGCATAATTTAACCGAGGCTTAAAAAAGGCTCGTGTTGATAGGTGTAAGGCAATGCTAAAAATATTCAACCTAGGCACAGCAAAATCCGTATACAACATCGTTACAGGTGACGAAACTTGGATTTATTCATATGGACCGGAAACTAAGCAACAATCCACTGTTTGGGTTTTCCAAGATGAACTAAAACCCATAAAAGTTGTTAGTTCACGAAGCACTTCAAAGAAAATGATCGCTTGTTTCTTCGGTTGTACTGGACATGTCGCAACCATTCCTTTAGAGGATTGGAGAACAGTTAATGCTGAATGGTATACAACAATTTGTTTGCCAGAAGTCATAGACAAAATCAGGAAAAACAACCAAAAACGTCGCATCATTCTTCATCATGACAATGCAAGCTCCCACATGGCACGTCAAACAATTGAAGAAGAGAAACATCGAATTAATGTCTCATTGCCCCTATTCATCTGATTTATCCCCCAACAACTTTTTTTGTTCCCCAATGTCAAACAAAAAATTCATGGACAGCAATTATTCACCATAAGAAGCTGTTGAAGCCTTCGAAACCCATGTTTTTGAGATACCAACTTCAGAGTGGAAAAAAATATTTCGAGAATTGGTTTGAACGCATGCAAAAGTGTATAAATCTTAAAGGCGAATATTTTGAAAAGCAATAAAACAGATAGTTCCAAAAAAAAATTACTTCTTTCTTAGTTTTTGTAAAAACTTAAAAGGTAGCCCTCGTATCAAATTAAGAATAAAGAATTGTATGCCTTAATTTACAAGTAGCCAACGGAGTGGCCGAGCGCATTAAGTCGTGCGGTTTTAGACTGGTAATCTGAGCTGGGCGGTCGGTGGTTTGAGCCTCCTTCGTTGGTGATATTATTCGGGCGAGAATAATATGTTTACATTAATCTCATTTTCACAATCATTCACCCCTCATCCAGGTGTAGGAGCTCGCCACCTGGAATCGGCGATTAGCTTCGCTGCAGAAATAGGCCGATGTAAAATAAATTAAAAAAATGAAAAATTTACAAGTACTTTTTATGGTTAGGAATACCATACAATCACTCCTTCTCCCTGCTCTTGGACATTTTAAGCCTTATTCATATAATCTTACATCTTGCCTAATTAATATACTAATATAGCCAGAACTTTAAGCTAGTGTTGGCTAATCTATCTGTTTTTCTCTGGGCAACGGATGTCCACTTTTTCTTAATATTTTGTCGTCTTACCAATTTTCTGCCATTAAAGAAACACAATACCTTCTTGGAGTAAAAGACAAAAAATAATGACATTTTCATTTCTACATTTACAGGTAATGTAAACTCTTGAATATATATTTACTTCGATTTGTTTTTTCTGGCCGTCTCGCAAGTTATGGGTGTAAGAAGATAGTATATCTCCAAAATTAAATAGAACTCGTAAACTTATAAGTATTGACAGATATAAATCGATTTACTAAAAAGATATATCTACAACTTTTTCTTTTCAAAGTAATTTAATATATATTTTAGGAACGATCTAAAACAGAAACATATGCTTTTCAACCGTACGTACAACTGAAATATCAAAGTGAACGGGTATAATATATAAACAGCCAACAACAGTATCAGAGGCAGCTAGTGATTAGGTGTCAGGAGGACTAGGCCTATAATATTATTAAACTTATTATTTATTTATTTATTTATTTTACATCGGCCTATTTCTGCAACGAGGCTAATCGATGCCAGGGGGCGAGCTCCTACACCTGGATGAGGGGTGAATGATTGTGAAAATGGGAGTAATGTAAACATATTATTCTCGCCCGAATAATATCACCAACGAAGGAGGCTCGAACCACCAACCGCACAGTCCAGACTGTTTTCAACAGTGCAAACCGCACGACTTAATGCGCGCGGCCACTTCGTTGGCTAGTATTATTAAACTCGGAAGAATGTTTTAAGATTTATTTAATAATTTAATTTTTTGTTGTTAAGATCGAAATGAATTGTAATATAATAGTTTCTGTACCTAGATGGAAAAGTGATGTTTTCTTAACCGAAAGAAGAAATGGATAGCTAGGGCCAGGAGCATATTCAATGGGGGGGGGCGCACTAATGCACGTTCCTCCCCCTTAAAGTCCAATCAAATGATATTTTAACATATTTATAATAATTGTACAGCAAAATGACTTATGCATTTTTCAATATATAAGCTATATTTTATTATGATTTGTATTTAAATTTACAGAAAATGCATCGTTCCATGTTATTTTTAGATTTTCGTAGGTATAATCAAGAAATCCTCATTCCGTTACATGAGTCTGTCCATTCGAAAAATATAAACAAACAGAGATAGCACTCGGGGGAGGAGGGGCGCCCCCAAAAATTGTTCTGATCCCAGTTGACCCCCCCTACTCCCTAGTGCTTGGAAAAAAATGTGTGCGCAAAAAGGATCTGTTTTTAAGGAAGACATCACTTATATTTTGGAAGTGATGACCTTTTTTTAGGTCATCACTTGTATTTTCAATTGTACATTAATAACGATAAAAATTATGCCCTCCTTAAATATGTTCTGCCCCCCCCCCTCCAGATTTTATTCAAATATTTCCAGGCCCCTTCAGATTTTAAGAGCTAGTGCCGCCATTGTAAACAAATATGTATTTATCGAAGAAAAAAAAGTTTGTAAAATTTTGAAGGATATCAAATGAGAGTTTTTGATGCATGGATTATTTACAAATTATTAACAATCACATTTTTTTTATTAAGAAATAATGAAATTATCATCTCTTTTTGTTTTTGCTATAAACATCAATATCCAACAGCTGAGATATTAAACTCATTTGGGTCGCGATCTATTTTTCAGACAAAATGATAATCAATGGCGAAACGAATATAATAACAAATATTATGACAAATATCCTGAAGGACTCCTTGAAATTTCTTTATAAACTGAAAAGGGAGAAAAGAGAATATTTTACATTTTTAATATATTTTTATCCTAAATAAGCACAAGTTTTTTTTTTCATTAATACTTCAGGGGCCACAAAATATTATGTTGCGAGCCACATGCGGCCCACGAGCCACCAGTTCTCCTCCTTCAGATGACGTCATAAGTAATTAAATTATAGTATTATATAGTATTTTATATATATCTAGTAATTAAAGAATTGCAATTGGTATTGGCAATACAAATTGGAACATTTGAAATTAAAATATTCAAAGATTAATAGAAATAATAATAAAAATAAAAAATTATTCGAATAATAAAATGTTTGAATTATTTTATTCTAACTCTATAATCATATTAGTCGTTTTATTCCCTAGAAAATATGGGAAATTTTAAAAATTGATTGAATATAACTTTTTAGACATTTGTAAGCAAATAATGGGCCACACAGCAAATTCATCAAGTACTAATCATTTCATAGTTATCATAAAAGAACTTTTTTAAGCAAAAATTTCTTCTTCTTCTTCTTCTTTGGGCACTATCAGTCAGGTTGACTTTTGGCCTCACTCACATAAGCCCTCCATCTCGATCTATTCATTGTCAAGTCTTGCCAAATACCCTGTATACCAATACTTGTTAGATCTTCGGTTAGCTGATCTCTCCATCTCTTGCGAAGTCTTCCCATTGGTCGACGGGTATACAATCTTCCTTCCCATATCTTCCTAACCATGCTGTGCTCCCTCATCCTCATAACGTGTCCTATCCACTGTAATCGTCTGCCTCTGAGTTCTTGGATGATACTTAGCCTTGAGTACACTCGGATATGTTTATTCTTACGGATTCTCCATTCACTATTAATTTGAATGGGACCAAAGATTCTGGGTAATATTTTATTTTCGAAAACTATGAGGTGTTGTCGATCTCGTTTGTTAAGGTCCATGTTTCGGAGCCATACATAAGTACGGGACGTACTATAACTTGGTATAACCTGATCTTGGTGCTCCTCGACAAGAGTTTCGTTTTGAAGAGGGGACCAAAAGCAAAATATAATGCATTTGCAGCTTTAATTCAGCAAAAATTTATCTAGCAAAAATTTATTTCAGCACAAAATGCTATTAGGTATTATAAAATTCGAACTGAATGTTGTATCTGCTTTTAAGATTATTTTAATGCTTAACGTTTAGGGAATTTATTTTAAAATGTTTTGTACTCAGCATTTATCACTAAAATTTTATATAATTTATCTGTTCTGTAACGTTTTACAACCAATATTTACTAAACATAACGCGACAATCATAAGTTACATTTATAGAGTATAGAAAAACCTCTGGCGACATTTCTCGAATCGTTTTCGACCCATTTTTGAGTCAGGACCCATGGATTGAGAAGCGCTGGTCTATATAAGTACTTAAAGAAATTATCATAATGCTAAAAATCATATTGATATTAATAATAATTCTCTTTTATCTTTTTACTTACTTCGTAGAAAAAAATCAGCTACGCCAATGAATTTGTAACAGATGACCATATTTACCGATAATTTTTATTGTAATAATTTTTATGTTAGCACAGCAGTCGTGGCCGAGTGGTTAAGGCGTCTGACTCGAAATCAGATTCCCTCTGGGAGCGTAGGTTCGAATCCTACCGGCTGCGATAAGAATTTTTTAAGTAAAATAAAATATCTAAATAACGTAATAGTATAATTCTAAAAATAAAATTAAAATTAAAATCGATTAAAGTAGTTATAATGGTTCTGACGTTATTTTTTGGAATAACTTTTAAAGCGTGTATATAAAATGACGCATGCGCATATCTTTCGGAGTTTGGTGACCAGGTGTATGAAAACCTTTATCTTCTATGTTTCAGACATAAAATAGTGTTGTTCAATTGTCAGAATATATTTTGTGTATAAACACAAAAAAAAAATCATTAGTTAATAATGTTTGCAATCGTTTCAAGAATTTCCTTGTAAGAAACGCTGTGTTATTACGGATGAATATATTACAGGCTTCAACACAAAATGTAGGTGAGTAGGTGTATGAACATATTTATCTTCTGAATTTTAGGAGCTAATTTCGTGAGAAGTCGGCTAATTTCGTGATAGTTTGATAACATGATAACATCCATAAATTAAACAGAAAAACAAACATGTTTGTATTAAGGTACAGACTTTACATAACGTCCCATGAAGCTGGATTTTTTATTACTTCGATTCCTTGTTTTCATTCTTTGTTTTGTCATCACTTCATCCGTCTCCTTTTATAACCCCTCACTTGAAACTATTTTTGCGAATAGAACTTTTATTAATTTTCTTAAAAACAAAGAAACATTTTTTTTAAATTGTGTTAAAAAAGACTCAAAGCCAGGAGCTGGAAAAGACTTTTTGATTTCCAATTTATATCATCTTCTGCAAAATAAACATTGCTACACTCATACATACATATTTTATATATATTTAATTTATATAATATTCTATCAGGTCGTCAAGGATGAAATTTGTAGTTAATAATATTGCAAACTTTAACAGCTTATTATTTGACATTGGCTTAATATTTTGCCGTTCTGTTTTTTTTTTGTTGCTTGTAAGTTTCACATTTCACCTGTTTAAAGAAATCATTGTATGCTCTAAAAATATCGAAAACTTTTTTTTAAAATTAATTTTGTTGAAAATGATACGGTCGGATATTCGCACTATTACGAAGTATGAGTTCTTACGTGGAACTACGGCATCGCAGACCGCGCGAAACATTAATAGTGTATTTGGCTCTAGTATTACTACGCAGTAGGAATGAAGAGAATTAGAAATTTCTGGAACCGGGTACCCGCCACAATTACCCGGATATTACCCGCTACCCGTTAAGTACCCACTACCCGTTAATTACCCGTTACCCGTTAATTACCCGTTACTCGTTAATTACCCGTTACCCGTTAATTACCCGCTATCCGTTAATTACCCGCTACCCGTTAATTACCCGTTACTCGTTAATTACCCGTTACCCGTTAATTACCCGCTACCCGTTAATTACCCGTTACTCGTTAATTACCCGTTACCCGTTAATTACCCGCTACCCGTTAATTACTCGTTACTCGTAATTACCCACTACAAAATTTGGATATACAGTATATCTTTTGTCAGCGTCCAAAATATGTGATCAGCATAAAAAAGGTCCTCACCTCTAAATTCCAAGTAATGAGCAAAAATAAGGTCCTCACTTCCAAAATCCAATTGATAAGCAAAAAAAATTCACCTCAACTGGTACTCGTTAATTACCCGCTACCCGTTAATGACCCACTACCCGTTAATTACCCACTACCCGTTAATTACCCGTTAGTTAACGGGTAATGGGTAGCGGGTATTCAAACTCGCAACTGGGTAGAACTTAACGGGTCGGGTAGCTGGTATCCGTGTACCCGACGCCATTCCTACTACGCACAGGTAATATCAAATTGGTTCGCCAAATTTCGTACAGATAACTTGAAAACCAAACAAAAACAAAAACCTGGTTTATCCATCACAGCAGAAATATACTGCAACCAATTGGACGAAATGGTGCAAAATATTGAAGAAAAACAGCCTAGATTGTTCAACAGATCGACTGCTATTTTATTGGATGATAACGCTAGACCACACACTGCACAAATGACTGTGGAAAAACTACAGGAATTGGAGTTGAAACTTCTTCATCATCCTCCATACTCACCAGACCTAGCCCCCACGACTACCACTTCTTCCGGAATTTGGACAACTTTTTAATAGGAAAACAGTTTAATTCCGACAATGCTATAAAACTGGCCTTCCAGGAATTCATTTACTCTCGTCCGCCAAGGTTTTATACCACCAGCCTGAACAACCTGCCGCTTAAATGGTAAAAGTGTATAGATAATATGTGTGCATACTTTGATGAATAAAATAATTCCTTATATTTGTAAGTTATCAACCAACTTTGCCTTTTTTCTACAATTACATCCTTGACGACCTAATATAATAAGTTTATTTATTTTTTTTATTTATCTAAAAATTATATTTGATATCAAAAATCCGCCATTTTTATCTTCATAAGAACTAAGTTATTACATATAAACACCAGCATTTGGTAGTTACTACGATAGGAACTTTAATAGTGACAAGTTATTAAATATTGTAGTAACTATTGCCTTACGGAATACGAAATACTCCAAAGTTACTATATAAACTGATCTTGCTCATAGTAACTGATTTAGTTACTGTACCCGTAGTAACTGAGTTACTGAATTGGTCTGTTTATTCCTGGAGACTTTAACGGCGGGTATCAATTCTTCTATACATTTTCCCATCTTTTTATTATTTTCTTTTTTAAATGGTAGAGTTTTTCTGAATTTTAAAATCGTAATACTATTTTTGCTGATAATGATATCGCCGGCTGTGTATGATCGTCTCAAGGAAGGCTTTATTAACAGTATTTCGAGTAGCATGCCGCCCTCACGAGATTAAAGAAAGGGTGTATTTTTAATTACGATTAAGAGCTCACACTAAGAGCACAGTTACGCAACTCTGCACAGATAAGGAAGGTAGCAACCGCATTTACAGAAGGGGTTGAAAAAATTTATTAAAAAATTTAATTGTTGGATAATTGGGCTGTATTTCATTTCAACATATGTAAGGAAAAAAGTTCTTTTATTAATAAGATTATTTTAAAGCAACATTTGGTTTTTATAGCAGATTTTTACCAAAAAATATGATATAAAAATATAAATCTTATTCTTTAGTTATAAAGTTTCATATCATCATAATTGGCTTAAATGTTGAATAAAAATATTTATCTAGCACCTTGTGCATTTTCTTATCAAATAATCGTGAAATTTTGACTCCTACACAAGAATATATTACATTTTTTCACTTGTTATTTTATTATTTATACATTTTTTTTTATGTATTAGGTCGTCAAGGATGAAATTTCTAGAAAAAAGGGCAAAGTTGGTTGATAACTTACAAATATAAGGAATTATTTTATTCATCAAATTATGCACCCATATTGTCTATACACTTTTGCCATTTAAGCGGCATGTTGTTCAGGCCGGTGCGGTGGTATAAAACCCTGGCGGACGAGAGTCAATGAATTCCTGGAAGGCCAGTTTTACAGCATTGTCAGAATTAAACTGTTTTGCTGCTAAAAAGTTGTTCAAATTGCAAAAGAAGTGGTAGTCAGTGGGGGCTAGATCTGGTGAGTATGGAGAATGATGAAGAAGTTCCAACTCCAATTCCTGTAGTTTTGCCACAGTCATTTGTGCAGTGTGTGGTCTAGCGTTATCATGCAATAAGATAGGAATCGATCTGTTGACCAATATAGGCTGCTTTTCTTTAAGTTTTTGCATCATTTCGTTCGGTTGGTTGCAATATATTTCTGCTGTGATCGATGAACCAGTTTTTTTATTTATTTTTTTTTTGTTTTTAAGTTACCTGTACTAAATTTGGCGAACCAATTTGATATTGTCTGCTGCGTAGTAACACTAGAGCCAAATACACTATTAATGTTTCGCGCGGTCTGCGATGCCGTAGTTCCAAGTAAAAACTCATACTTTCCATTTTCAACACAATTAATTTTTAAAAAAAGTTTTTGATATTTTTTAGTGCATACAATGATTTCTTTAAACAGGCGAAACGTGTAACTTTCCAACAAAAAAAGAAACAGAATGATAAAATATTAAGCAAATGTCAAATAATAAGCTGTTAAATTTGGCAATATTATTAACTACAAATTTCATCCTTGACGACCCTATCATAAACAGGCCCGTAACTAGCTTTTCTTAAAAACCTGCACAAAATTGCAAAAAACGGCGCTAAAAATTGTAATTCACAGACTTGGGCACAATTCATGATTTTCCGGCCTCCCTTCGTCTTGGGACCTGTTGCACTATCCTGATCGTAAATATTGTTGATCGATTAAAAAAAAATGTGATACTTGTTTTACTTAACAGGTATGTATAAATCGTAGATGATAAATCCACATTTGTTGATAACACTTAAGCGATAAACATCGTAAAAGACAAATATCTTAACTGATGAATTAGTTAGTTATGGGTATTAGCAGCTATCACATCCCATTACATACTTACTTACCTAGACTAAAATAAACGCCGCAACAAGAAAACTTGTATTGATGAATAAATACAAATAAGCTATAAATGATGAATTGTAATTGATTCATAAATATTTTAAGAAAAATAATTGAAGGTACATATTGCAGTCGGTAAATATCTTAAGCCATACATTGTACAGCCATAAGCGATAAATATAATAATAATAATAATAATAATATCAATAATAATAATCAGCACTGCAGGCCAAGCTGGCCCATGGCTTGTTCGCTATTGCTCGCGATTCTAAGCTTTAGCTTCCCATTTCTTTATCTCTAGTATCTGCAGGTCTATACGAACGGTATCTAACCAGCTGCCTATTGTAATGATTACAATTTTATTATGTAAATTAACATACAACACAATATAATATATTAGAGTAAAATATTTTCAGTACATCTCAATTCAATCCAACATTTTTCAGTTACCATGGTTCCTTGATTTTAAGAAGCGCTTATCCCATATTAAAACAAACAACAAACTCCCACACGCTTTTAAAAATCAAGTCACCATCATATTTAACATTTAATTTATCAATCCTATTGATTTATTTATTTTAACAATTTTCTCTGCTGGTAATGCTTTGGTTAATCCATCTGCTAACATCTGATTTGTTGGTATATATTTTAATTCAAAATTTCCATCTTCAATTTCCTTTCTTGCATATAAATATCTTAAATCCATGTGTTTTGATCTTCTACTATTTATTCCATTCTTTGCCATACTAAGTGCAGATTGGTTATCGCAGTATATTGTTATTTTATTACCATTATTGGATAATTCCATTTCTAATTCAGTGAATAAATTTTTTATCCATTTTCCTTCTTTCATTGATTCACAAAGAGCTACATATTCAGCCTCACACGTGGACATAGCTATAATTGGCTGTTTTTTTGAAGCCCAAGAAATTGCCCCACCGTTCAATAAATACAAATATCCTGAAGTAGATTTTCCATCTTCTTTAGTATTCCAGTTGGCATCAGTATAACCCGTCAAATTACTTTCTTTTCCAAATGTAAGTTTCAAATTCTTTGTTTCTTTTAAGTATCTTAAAATTCGTTTTAGGTGTTTCCAATGAGTACTATCGAAACAATTATTGAACTGACTTAAATAATGTACCGGGTAAGTAATGTCTGGTCTGCTACCTTGTACTAAAAACATTAATGCGCCAACCAACGACTGATAAGGGATATTTTGGTCAAGGAGTTTTTCATTTTTCTCCAGTACCAATCCTATTTCCATTGGAGTTTTTATTCCTTTAGCGTCTTCCATATTATATTTTCTAAGTAACTCTTCGATATATTTTTCTTGATCAATAGTTATGATTCCTTTTTCTTTATCTTGCTTTATTCTCATCCCCAAGATTATATTTGGTTCTCCAAGGTCTTTTACATAAAATATTTTCTGTATTTCTTGCACGAATTTTGTCATTAATTTTTCATTTGATGCAGCAATACAAAAGTCATCTACATATACTCCTAACATTATTAAACCTTCTTCATCTTTCCGTATATACACACATCTGTCACTTTCCAATCTTTTGAAGTTCAGTTTCTTTAATTCCATGTCTAAAGCAAAATTCCACTCTCGTCCAGATTGTTTTAGACCATACAGTGATTTTTCCAGTTTGCACACGTATTCTTCTCTAGATTTATCTTTATAATAGCCTTCCGGAAGTTCCATGTATACATTTTCATTTAATTTTCCATGTAAATATGCCGTCTTCACATCCATTTGTTTCAGTACCAAATTTAGTTTATTTGCTTCAGCTAATATAATCTAAGGCTGGCTAACTTAAGTACAGGTGAATAGGTTTCATAATAATCAACATTTTTTCTTTGAAAATAACCGTTTGCTACTAGCCTAGATTTAAATCTAATACCTTCTAAACCATTTTTCAACACATATATCCATTTTGATTTTAAGATATGCATATGTTTTTCTCTCTTAATTATCTTCCATGTACTCATCTCATTATGTGATTTCATTTCTTCATCCATACTCTTCATCCAATCCTCTTTACATTGACCATTTATTGCTTCTTTGAAATTTCTTGGTGCTGTTTGTTCATTTTTTGATAATTTACAATAACTTTTATTTTCAGGATGTAAAATAAGTCTATCAGGCTTGTTTCTTATTCTTTGAGAACTTCTATTCTTTGATTCGTTTGCAATCCTTCTTTCTTCTATTTCGTTTTCTAATATTACTTCTTTTTCATTTTGAATTCTTGTGCTTTCTCTGTCGTTTCTATTTTCTCCATTTTGATCTACATCTTCTTCATTTATTTTATTTCTTTTGTGCATTATTGTTACTATTTCTTCAATTTTCTCCATTTCTTTTTCTTTATTCTTTGACAATAAATCCGAACCCTTCTTATCTTCAAAGAATACAGGCTTCTTGCATGCGAAGACTTTCTTTTTCTCAGGATCATATAAACGGTATGCTTGTTTATTTTGAAAATATCCTATCATAATAGACGGTGTTGCTTTGGCGTCAAACTTTTTTCTGAAATGTTTAGGTATCCAAGCATATGCCAAAGCTCCAAAGACTCGCATGTAAGAAACAGTAGGTTTCTTTCCACTCCATATTTCTTGTGGCGTTTTATCTTGCAGTGCTCTAGTCACACATCGGTTGCGTATATGAGCAGCTGTAGATACGGCTTCAGCCCAATAAGTTTTTGGTAATCCCGATTCTAATAACATTGTCCTGGACATATCCTGAAGTGTACGATTCATTCGTTCGGCAATTCCATTTTGCTCAGGTGTTTCTGGTATAGTGGTTTGTTTTCGAATTCCTTTTTCAATAAGAAATTGTTCTAATGTTTTACATGTGAATTCACCTCCATTATCTGTTCTGATTGTCTTTACTTTTCTGTTGGTTTCATTCTCACTTTCGTATATAAATCTTTTTAAATGTGTACCTGCTTCCGATTTATGTTTTAAGAAAAATACTGTAACTTTTCGACTACAGTCATCCACTATGCACATGACATACTTCGCATTTCCAAGTGATTTAGGCGTTATTGGTCCAAATAAATCAATGTGTAACAAATCTAAAATATTTTCTTTTGGTGGTCTATTAGTAACTTTAAAGTTTTCTCTAGTACCTTTTCCCAAAACGCATTGTTCACATTGTTTTCTCAAACTATTTTTTATTACTAGTCCTCTAACCATTTCACTTTTATACATTTTAAATAGTGCTTCATGATGCACATGACCGTAACGTCTATGCCATAGAATGTCATTATCTGTCATTTTTGACATATTGACAGTTTCTTTATTTTTAATAATTTTAGAATTTAATCTATATAAGCCGTTTATTTTCTCAGCTGTCAAAATTAATACATTTTTATCAAAAATTTTGCATTTCCCATTCTTAAAACATATTTCCAAACCCGCATCATCTAGTTTGCTGACAGATAACAAATTGTCATCCAGATCTGGAACACAAATAATATTTTTAAATGTAACAGAATTATACTGACTGTTTGTCTCCGGTTTCAGGGTTACGCTTCCAACTCCCACAGTTTCTCGCAAAGTTCCATCTGCAACTGTTATGCTTCCAGAGTTCTTCTCTTTATAATCTTCTAAATTTTTAGATATATGACAGGTCGCACCACTGTCAATTGCCCATGACACTTCTCTCTTCTTCCTTTTTTCATGACTGACCGAATTTACCAAGTAGTCTGTATCTTCATCATCACTTTCATTATCGTATACCTGGTTCACTTTTTTTCTTCTCTCATTATATTCTCTCGAGTATCTCGTGTTTTGGTTAGTTTTAAATTTTTTTGTTTCCGTCTTGTTTCTACTTTTTTCTTTTTGCCAACAATCTTTCTGTACATGGCCTTTCTTGCCACAAAAATAACAAGTTACAATTTTACCTTCCATATATTTTTTTGATTTGATCTTATAAGCCTTCGTATTTTCGTCTTCATTTAATCTCGTTTCTTCATTTATAAGAGAATTTCTGATCTGTTTTGGCGTAATGTCATTTGCTTTCATGGCTTCATATATACGCTTTATTGATTTATAATGACTTGGAAGACCATTCAATATATAAGATGATATCTCCGCTTTTGTCATTATATCACCTACAGAAGCTAGTGATGCTTCCAAAGATTCTATACGTGTAATATATTTATTGACATCATCATCTTTGCGCCATGCTGCATTTGCTAAATCTCTACGAAGAGAAATCTTTTGCTCTTGAATATCTCCTTGGTATATTTCCTTTAATTTAAGCCATGCACCTCGTGCTGTCTTTTCATTTAGAATATACATTGTTTGTTCCATACTAACGCTTTGAACAATTATGTTAAGAACCTCAGCATCCTTTTTGTTCCACTCATTTACAACCTGAGGTGTTGCACTGGTTATCGGTGGAAGTTCTGTTAAAATTTCAATCAATCCTTTTGCTCTCAAGTATACATTTACTTTAAATGCCCAATTTATGTAATTTTTCCCATTTAGTTTTTCAATGGTTGTAATAGTTGTAACCGAATCCATTTTTTTTAAAAATTATTTCTTATAATGAAATATTCAGATTCTTAACGTTTTATTTACAACCAGTGTAACTATTACTGGGTACTACTGGAGTACTGGGCCCATAACCAATAATGATTACAATTTTATTATGTAAATTAACATACAACACAATATAATATATTAGAGTAAAATATTTTCAGTACATCTCAATTCAATCCAACATTTTTCAGTTACCATGGTTCCTTGATTTTAAGAAGCGCTTATCCCATATTAAAACAAACAACATATTGGTCGACCTCTTCTTTTCTTGGAAATTCTTCTACCTTCTACCACTAAATTCGTTATTCTGTCGTCCGGAAGAGGCGATACATGACCCAACCACCTAAGCCTTTGTGCTTTAATTACCCCAACTATGTATAAACCAAGTTCGATGAAAAGTCTGTTGTTATTTGACTAGATTTCTAGAACAACTTTAGTTGTTAACTTAATAGCATGATGCAATGATGTCTAATGAAATACTTATTGCCTTCGCTATTGTATATATATGTTAAATCAAAATAAGAAATACGATGGGCAAAAGATAGTTAGCAAACAAGGGTGAAATATTCACGCAGAAATATATTAGAAGAATATAAAAATAGAATGACTATAACTCCTTGATTGAATGAACTACCTTAAAATTTATACTCTCAAAAAAGAAATCTCTTGGAGTACTTCCTAAATTTGCCTTGTGCACACAGAATTTTTGTCAACATTGTTTTATCAAGTCGACCGACTACGTGACAATCGCATACACACGTTTCGACTTGCATTACGATATGATATTATGCAACTGGTTTCTTCCGATTTCCTACACGCCCTATTTTAAGCTCAACTCATGTTACTTAACTTAGGCTAGTTGAAGCTTATTGATACGGAATCGGTCGACTTGAATGTTTTTATGTAGCGAGCTTTAAACATATTTTTCTCAATAATTGGATACTTCAGCAGTTATCTGTCGTATACTTTAATGTGACGACACAATTTAGTTTAAACGTCAATGTTTTTACTCCTTTCTTCGATCCATCCATGTAATTATAAACTTGTATTTTGACTCTAATAAGTTGGAGATTATTTTCTTCTCTGACTGAATAAAAGATAAAGATAATGGCAGTAAAATTGTCAAAGTATCCCCTTCCAACATTATACGCATACACAGACAGGCTTCATTTTAAAAATGGGATAAGAACGAGAAATGAAAATTTCATTACACACATTTCATTTTTTGGAAAAATAAACTAATGAATATAAAAAGTTCAAACAAAAGTCAATGTCTGCAAAGGTACTATGACCTCAAAAACCTACAGAAATCGTTCTGTCTACCCTGAAGCGCCTACAATATAAATTACTGAAAATTATCCTAGATAACCAAATAAAAATATAAAAAAAGAAGAGAGGTAATTTGCAACAATGCAAAATATTTAAATGACAGTAGGTTTGCGTGCATTCCTTTATTTGAAAAAGATGTGCACACACGTGCTGGGTCGCACTAGCTAGTGATTAGTATAAAAACTATACGATCCACCCGCGGCATCTGTGCACCACACCGCACAATAAAACGATTCGATCCAATTTGAGACTGAGATTGGTTTATAGCCCAAGGACCTGTATTAAGTGCATTTTCAAATTAGGACTTGGAAAATAGTGACGGCTAAAACTAAAACACATAATTCAAAAGATATGTTAAATATTTAATAAGTAAAAAAATAATAATTGTTATGTTTCAATCGCTAGGTTCGTTAACCTAATTTTTTTTATTGTTTTTGTTTTATTGTCCTTGTGATTATGCTTTCTTTGGAATTATTTAAAAAATTTAATTATATGTATAAATTAAATTGTAATAAATCATGGTGTTAAATGTATTATAAATACTAGTTTTTGTTACTGTAATTATGATGTTTAAATATGAATTTTTCATCTTAAAAATTAAAAAGATCAGGAAATATCAGGGCTACAGTAAACTTCTAAAGGTACCTACAGAATAAATAAACCAAAATCATAATTTACTGAAAGAGTGAATTTAGAAACATTTCAGGCTTTTGTATAGGTATTGTATCTTACGTTGCGTGTTGTTCCGTGTGTTGTTCTCCATACTTCTTTCCATCGTGTTCTATCCTTTGTATATTTTCTTATCTCCTCCCACTTTACGGCAATCTTCGTTGCAGCTTCTTTTGTTTCTTGGTGCCAGGTTTTTCTCGGTCGTCCTGGTCTAACTTTCTTCACTGTTCTTGCTTCAAAAATTCTTTTTACTATTTTGTCTTCACTCATTCTGTGTATATTGTTAATATAATACCTTATTCGCAGTAGAATAATACGACCTTTAAAATAACGTAATATGACAGAATGTTTATACTTTTTACTTTATTTATTATAACTGATTCTAAAAATAACAAAATATAATCAATGTATCTAAGATAAAATATACATGATATCTTTTTCTTAGTTACCAGCGAATGATATCTAACACCCCTCCTCATTCGCTCAACAAGAGAAGCCCAGATTTTTCTCGAAGCAGCTTTAATCTAGTTGGTTGTAAAGGCTTCGTAAGCATATCTGCCAGCATCTCCTGTGAAGGACAATAACTACCTATAACAAAACCTTTATCAACATAGTATTTCACAAAATGAAATTTAGTATCAATATGTTTAGAACGATTTGACAATCTCTCTTCTACAATAAATTTTAGACAGCTTTGATTGTCTTCCATAATAACAGTAGGTTCTTCAATTTCTTCACCAAAATCTTTAAGTAATCTTCTTAACCATATTGCTTGTTGACATGTTTCTGACAAAGCAATAAATTCCGATTCCATCGATGATAACGCGACACAATTTTGTTTTCTGCATGCCCAATCCACTATTCCACCATTTAATTTGAAAATGTATCCGGTATTTGATTTTCTGTCGCTCTTATCTTCTGCCCAATTAGCATCCGAATAACCAATTAAATTTTTATCACATGTTTTTGA
The DNA here is from genome assembly GCA_963971575.1 of Liopterus haemorrhoidalis. Lineage (NCBI taxonomy): Eukaryota > Metazoa > Arthropoda > Insecta > Coleoptera > Dytiscidae > Liopterus > Liopterus haemorrhoidalis. The sequence continues at coordinate 194,359,820 of OZ020611.1, forward strand.
AGAAAGCATTAATTTAAGATGTACTGTTTCTTTCAAATATCTAATAATTCTTTTTACCTCATTCCAATCTTCATTAGTTGGGAAACTTACTTTCCTAGCTAATATTGCAACACTTGCTGCAATATCTGGTCGAGTGTTGACAGAAATATATAATAGTGAACCAATTAACTTACGATATATCTCATTATTTTTTAATGGTAATGATTTTTCATTAGATTTTTCATAATTTGGATCCAATGGGTATGCACTAGTTTTGCAATTTTCCATATTAGCATCCTTAATTAATTTTTTAATATAAGAATCCTGATTTAAATAGTAACTACCTTCTTGGTCTTGAAAAATATTCATGCCTAAAAAAATTTTTGGCTGTCCCAAATTTCTTATTTCAAAATATTTTTGAAGTAAACATTCAAATTCTTTAATTAAATCAACTTTTGTACTACAAATTAATATGTCATCAACAAATACAATAACATAACAGTATTCCCCTCCTGAATGTTTACTGTAAAGACAGGTATCTGCGCTAGATTGATTGAAATTACCATTTATTAATACTTTATGCATTTCTTGATTCCATATTCTTGCAGCTTGTTTAAGACCATAAATATTTTTCTTTAAATGACATACTAAATTATTTCCTTTTGCAAAACCAGGTGGTTGTTTCATAAAAATATCCGTTTCTAAATTTCCATGCAAAAATGCAGTTTTTGTATCATACTGTCTCACAGTCATATGTCTCTTACCTGCTATTGAGAGAAAAATTCTTAATGTTGCTTGTTTTACTACAGGAGCAAATACTTCATCGTAGTCTTCACCAAATTTCTGTGAAATTCCTTGAGCAACTAAACGAGCTTTATAACGAATAATTTTACCATTTCCGTCTCGTTTAATTTTGAAAACCCATTTGCTTCCAATAACTTTTCTGTTTTCTGGAGATTTAACAAGATTCCAGGTTTTATGTTTTTCTAATGACTGTAGTTCTTCTTCCATTGCTTTTCGCCAGTGTTCTTTATCTGCACTATTTAAAGCTTCAGAAACATTCTTTGGTTCAGTGCTGTTAATTCTAACTTCTTTTCCATAATTATTAACTTCATTTATCCACCTGACTGGAGGCTTTCCTTTTGTGCTTCTGGTTGAACGTCTACTTTGTGTATCTTGATATTCTGCATCATCTTGAGCTTGAACATTATTAATATCATCAGATTCTTCTCTCTGATTGTTCTCTACTTCTCTTTTATCTTTATTCTGTTGTAAATCTTCATCTGTATTTTCATTTTTTAATGATTCTTTTTCCTTATCTTTCTCCAGTAAATCTTTATCTTTATCCTGTAAATTTAGTATATCTATTTCAGTTAAATTTTCGTCGTTTTCCTTAAATTTATCAACAAAATGTACATCTCTACTGATAGTTATTTTATTATTGTTAATATTTAGTAATCTATACCCTTTCGAGTTTTCATCGTATCCCACAAAATATAACTGTACAGCCTTATCATCCCATTTTTGTCGTTTTTCTTTTGGTATATGTACAAAAACTTTTGTACCAAATATGTGTAAATGATCAGCTTTAGGTTTCTTACCTTCCCACAGTTCATAAGCTGTAACAGCGGAATGTTTAACTGGTACTCTATTCTGTATGTAGCACGCAGTGACAACAGCCTCTCCCCAGTACCTTTTATCAAATTTGGCATCCAACAGCATACATCTGGCCATCTCAACTAATGACCTATTTTTTCTTTCTGACACTCCATTTTGCATAGGTGAATATGCGACTGTACACTGAAATTTTATACCTTCCTGTTTTAAAAAATTTTGAACTTGATGACCTGTATATTCTCCACCGCGATCAGATCTTAGTACTTTGGGTGTTCTGGAAAACTTAGTTTTTACAAAATTAATATACTCAATTAACTTTGAATGAACTTCAGATTTTTCTTTAAGTAAATATATAACTGTATACCTGGAGAAATCATCTATGAATATTAAGAAATACCTCATGTGCCCAGGTGTCAATGTTTCCATAGGCCCGCATACATCTGTGTGTATTAAGTCCAATACCATTTCAATTTCACTTGTTGATCTTTTTGGGAATGGTAGCCTGCTCATTTTGCCTTTAAAACACGTTTCACAATGTTCCTTTACTTCACAATCATTAACTGCCATTCCTTCTCTTTTAGCCATAAATTGAATATCGGTAACATTTCTATGACCAGATATCTTATGCCATTGATGGTGATAGTTATATGTATGTGCTGTTGTCTGTAATGCTTTTTCTTGATTTTGTCTTAAAACATATAAGTTATGTATTAGATCTGCTATTGCTATTGTTATGCCATTTCTTTTAATTTCACATTTGCATTTCTTAAAATTTACTTGAAAGCCCTTGTCAATTAGACACTTTACGGAAAGAAGATTACAATCAATTTTAGGAATATACAAAACATTATCTACCTTAACAGTTCTAATTTCATTTGTAGGAGTTAAAATTGAAATCTGACACGTACCTTTTCCAAATACTTCTTCATTTTGACCATTAGCTACTATGACAGTTTGTTTGACAGATCTGTCAAATGCTACAAAATTTAATTTATTATTTGTCATATGAATTGTAGCGCCAGAATCAATTACCCATTTATTATTCAGCTCTTCAGCGCTTTTTAACATGAAACAACATTCATCTCGGGCTATTTTAGTTTTTTCTTTCTTCTCATTTTTTGTTTTCCAGATTTTGTACTTGAAACAATCTTTCTTCATATGACCCTTTTTGTGACAAAAATAACATTCAGATTTCTCTTTATTAGTGAACTTGTACGCAATATCACTTTTGTTATTAAAACATTCTCCTCCTTCACGTTTATATTCCTCTATTAATTTTGATTTCACTATATCCAAATTTAAATCTTTTTCCGGTCTAGTTTCTAATGCCATTATCAATACATCATAACTTTTAGGCAAACTACTTAACAACATAGCAATTATCCAATCATCTGACATTTCATCTCCAAGTGCATATAACTTGTCAAAAAATGTTGTCATTTCCGATATATGTTCCTCCATATTACCTTTTTCGGATAATTTTAAATTGCAAATTCTTCGCATTAACATAACCTTATTACTTAATGTAGATTTTTCATGATAGTTCTTTAAACAATTCCACGACTGCTTTGCTGTATCTGCCTTTCGGATGAAATTCAACTGGTTATCATCCACCATTAGTCCTATCCATGCTCTTGCTGTAGAATCCTTTTTCTGCCATTCGTCTGTTACTGGATTTGGTTTCTCTTTATATATGACTTCCCATAAACCTTCCTTAATTAGGAACATCTCCATTCTATATTTCCAAACATGGTAATTATCTCCTTTTAGTTTAGGAATACATACTTTAGAATTTTCCATGTTTGGAATTCAAAGATGCCTTTAAACTTTAACTTTATTTCTTTTAAGCAACTGCTAGCTAGTGTACTGGGCCCGTAACCTGTTAATATAATACCTTATTCGCAGTAGAATAATACGACCTTTAAAATAACGTAATATGACAGAATGTTTATACTTTTTACTTTATTTATTATAACTGATTCTAAAAATAACAAAATATAATCAATGTATCTAAGATAAAATATACATGATATCTTTTTCTTAGTTACCAGCGAATGATATCTAACATATATGTCCCAGCAATCTTAGCTGTCCTTCTTCTATTATAGTCTTCATTGGTTTTGTGTCAAGTTTTTCTCTAAATACTTAATTTCTTATTCTGTCCAATTTTGTTTTACCTTCAATTTTCCTTAAAAATCTAATTTCAGAGCTTCTTATTTTGATCCTATGCATCTTTGTGGTGGCCCAGGATTCTGAGGCGTATGTCAAAATCGGTACTGTCACTTTTTTGAAGATCTCTACCTTGATGTTGGTTGGTATTTCTTTTTTAATTAGGAACAGTGATTTGATGCTGTTGAACATTCTTCCTGATGCGCCTCCTCTTTCCATCTTCATCCATTTTACCATCTTCCGAGAAAACTGTATTTATGTATTTGAATTTTCCTGCTTCAATTATTTTGTCATCTATTTTTAAGTCATGTTGCATTTTTATCCTGCTTCTATTTAATGTATCTAGTAAATAATAATTTTTTTCGGGCAATATTTTACGCCAGTCGTATCTTTTTATTTTTTAATCAATATAACAATGCCTCATTTAACCAGGAATATGTGTGGAGCTCTATAACTAAAAGAGATACGACTTCGATTAAATAAAGCCAAATTATCCCAATAACTATGGTCTGTTTGTCTTTTTTAAGCAAATTAAATTTTGAAAACTAGTAACTTTTAACGTTTAAATGAGACTTTCAATGATTTTATTTAGCAATTGCCCATTTCAACCGGTAATAAGTCACTCATGAGTACTTATAAAAAAATATTGTTCCGCTTAAACGTTGGAAATAGCCTATAGTGCATTTGAATGACACAATTTACTTAGAGAAAATTCGTAGCACCTAGTACAAGCAAAAATTTTTATTTTTCCTGCATATATATATTTATATGTATATATATATATATATAATGAAAATTATATATTTGTTAATTCAAAATAATTTCATTGTTTATTATATATATACAGAGGTGTAGTAAAACATTTTTTTATTGATCTTTTTAGGGTTTTGTAGCTATGACCAAAAACCCTTATACCGTGACTCATGTGTCTGTCCGTTTGTACGGTAGAAATTGCAGCCAAAAGGCCTAGAAACTTGTAAATTGGCATGGTTGTAGAATTCCTTGATCCAAATATAGGAAAACTATTGACAGGTACGAAAAAATAAATATTTTTTAAAAATTTTGAGTTGGCTCTCTAATGAAATTTCTTAATGTATGGTTAAATAAACAAATTATTATTTTTGAAAAATCTTTTTTTTTATGCGATTTTTGCCAAAATTGTGTCAAAAAACTTTGTCCCCCACCCTATAGAGAGGTTAATGTAAAAATCTGAAATAAATGTCAGTTATGTACCTATATTGATAAAAACCGAAATAGTTCAACAGAAATATTTGATCAGTATAGTTTTTCGATTCAATATAGAATTTTTAAATATATTTAAAATTTATTGTGTGGAAACAAAAGAATGCTCTTAAGACGTAGATTAAAGAACGAAAAGCAGTTTTTTTTTATTTTTTATTTTAATGTGATTTTTGCTAAAAATGTGCTAATAAATCCTAGGTCTCACACCCTATAACCCAGGAGGGGTTAAACTAAAAATCTAAAAAATGTATTGCACATTAATAAAAACCGGAATAATACAACAAGAATTTTTGTTCTGAAAATTATTTCGAAAATTATCAATATTGTTGCACCGTATTGCCAATATTTATCAGACTGACTGAAGAACTGAGTTACCTGGGTGTTGATGCAAGCGCATCTTATGTACGCTTGTAAGTCTAAAGATGGAAACACGTGGGTTATTTTTGCAAAAGTTATCGAAATTTATTATTTTTAATATGTACCGTCGATTCGTTATCGATTAAAGTCATTCCCAGAACACACTTTATAAAGTCATCGTTCATTTTCTCCTCGGTAATTAATAGCAAGCCTGTAGCTGCAGACGTTAAATCGTTTGTACCTGCTATTGGACCGCTAAGGACACGGGAAGTGAGTTCAATTCCTGCTTATATCCAATAACTTGTGTAAAAATGTTAATACAAATTCCGGGTCCTCCTTAGCCGTTCGCAACCGGCTATAAACTGTAGGTGCCTTTATGTATACGCAAAAATATGGACGTAATACTGACCATATTACTCCTGAATGTACCTACATATATTGAAAACATGGTAATGAAACCTGGAAACAGGAGGCCTAGGTTTACTTCGGCTTTCGCGCCAATGATGATGATGAATTAATAGATCTCTCGATTGTTGTATGTTTATTATTATGGACCGTTTTAAAAACTGCATCAACATTCAGTCTCAATTAAATTCATCAAACAAATTATTAATTGCAGTTAGGTTTTGGATGTAAGATTACTTTTAAATGAACAAAAATGTTTACCTAAAATTTGTGTCATAAATTGAAATGGTTGAAAATGACGATCGTACACCGTAAAGTTATATGCTCGTCATGCGCCGGCACACAATAACCACGGAATGCAAATGGCGGCAATGTTAGGAGGTGTGAGCCCTCTTAATAACCAAGCTAATGACGTCATAATCTCATGTGATATCTTGGAGATTGCGGTAAGGCCCTTGCAATAGTACTGTACGTAGAGCTGAGAGGTGTTCGCTTTCACCCTTTGCACAGTTTAGTGGCGCGTACACCTAGTGTTAGTTTGGTTAGATGCTGATGTTATGGCAACATACAGGATGCTTTCATCTTCACCTAACAGAGCTGTACTCAGGCAAATTATTTCCACCAACATGAGTAATAGATTAAGGGAAGATCAAACAGTGGAATTGACATTTCAGGCCTCTACGTGATATTGTCTGTTGGGCGACAAAGAAAAAAGACAAGATGATAATAGTTATAACGACAATAATAGGTTTACAGTATTTAACTTAAACATAGGGTGAAGTAGGTTTGATGTGATATTATTACATTATACAGGTGTACCTTGAATAACGGCAATTCGGTTAACGATAACTTGCTAAAGCGGCTCATTTACATTGCAGTCATACTCTCTCCTCACGGCTACTACGCGCTCGACCAGTTAAATTCCGCAACTAGCCTTAGATGCAGTATCGAAATTTTAACCATTTAACATTTTTAATTGTCTATTTGTTCTAATTCTCTCATATATCGTTTAAATTTAATTTTACCTATTACTTTCAACAACTTACTTTACATGGCTTTTTTTCAAATTCCCTGTTGCGAAGTTTTTTCGTCCTGGGTAATAACTGAAGGAATTAAACCTTTGGAGATCCTTTTACTCCTCCTCTGAGGAAAAAAAATCCGTTTCTCCAACCTGTTATTTATGCAGCTCCTTCAATTCTTCCGTGGCCTTCAGTCCTTCAGTTCTACAGTTTCCTAACGAATTTGTCTGCTTTTAATATTATTTCTGCATTTCTTATTGTATTTTGAATGTTTTATATAATATTATATATTTTTATTATACTTTAAGTATCCGGTTATAAGTACTCTTAATTTTTTTTCGTAAAATATAGCCTACAGTGTTTATTTTAGTTACAAGTGCATTACTTTTGTCAGTCATGCTCTTATAAGACGGTTGCATTACAGTTTCTCTTTTCATGTGTCGATAAGGGAAAAAGACCGTGATGCGAATAGTAGCCTTTTTTCGGTTAACGACCCTAGCCCTTAAACAATGTTCTAACCGATGGGTAGTGCCCTACAAATCCGATTATCCGCGGATATCCGCAACTTTTCTGCGGATACGGATAAATTATCATTTAAACCATGTGGATGCGGATCGGATGCGGATAAAATGTCATATCCACTTATCCGCAATATTCGCGTGAAAATTAAGTCTTCGGTTACTTTCGGAGAAACACGCGATTGTGTTCTGACTACGCAGTCCTCGGTTACCTTCGGTTGTCTGTATATACATGTGATATTTTGTAACAATCTGTCTCACTCTATGTTATTGTTATTAATTGTCCATGATCGAGATTGTGTTGAGACAATCAACATAATTTTTTTATTATTATATATAGAAAATAATATTTTGGACAAAAGTTGCTTGGTACACTTGAAAAACCTGTAGTGCGGATATTTTTGCGGATGTGGATCGGATGCGGATATATTATTTACAAAAGCTGCAGATGCGGATCGGATGCGGGTCATGGATATGCGGAAGCGGATCGGAGGCGGATACTGAAAAGATCATCCGCGCAGGGCTCTACCTATGGGGCCATTACTATGAGGTACGCCTGGGACTGTATGAAAGCCATGTCATCAGCATGACGTTTCACCTGGCCCACTTATTGGGCACCAATAAATACTTAATTTAATATTAATTATTTAGTACTAAGTCAAGTTTGGAGGTATTAGGAGAGACATTTAAATTTAATTATTTAATTATTTAAAATTTAGTGTCTCCAGCTTTTTCTACATAATACTAATTATGATTTTTCGGTGAGTATACATAATTGGATGAGAAAAACTGTATACCTAATAATACATAAATGAAAGTATCAAAGATATATTAGCTCTATTCGCGGAAAGTTTCTTACAGGTCACCATCCACTTCGTAGATTACCTTGATTAGACTGCTCTTAAATCTGAAGTGTAAGTGATAAATATTAAAGGAGACAAACATAGTCAACAAAAATGTTATAAGCGATAAGTGGATCATAATCTGATATTTAAAATGAATATTTTACTAATTTGTTTGATACCTACGTTAGATTTTTTGTTACTTATCTCCTTTATACTGCTGGGTGTATGGTCATCTTATTATTTTATACGTAATTATTTTAATAAATATATTGCTAGAAACTAACCAAAATAATGAACCTGAATCCAGTCCTGGTTATAATAGCAAAGCACTTAAAGATTTTAATGCGATGTTATGACATGGATTTGTTTATATGATATTTGAGACGTTATCCTTTGTCGGTGAGATGTGCTATTATTGCATATTAATGCCATACACCTTTATCAACAACACCACCTATTACAACCTAATTATTTTCTTCAAGTTCAGTTCTGCTTCATCGAACAGATAGATTCTCAGAAAATCCTAAGTGAGAAGAGTCGTGAAAAGTTTTAATTATTTCTCTTAATTTGTTTATGAATTAGATCAAAAATTCTGATGGATGCAAATATAATATTTACTTTTTAATGCGCAAAAATTCATTGTAACAAAAGTTCTGGCTTTTAAAAGTAATTAAATAAATATCTTGTTTCTTCTACCAAATATATATATATATATAAATATGTCTCAAAATATAGGCTTTTTTATTAATCACCTTAGTGATCCCCAAAAAAGGACGATACGAAAATTGGAAAAAGTGTCAAAAAAGTTAATAGACGCGGAATATAGTGTAGTGTTCAATCAGTGTTGCATATATATATATATATTGAGTTTACTTTTTCCTCCACCGCTATTCCCAATAACTTCATTAAACATATATATATATATATATATATATATAAAACTTACACGAAATTGTAAAACCTTATTTTGTTAAGTAGTAATAGTTAGTTTTCATATAAGCGACTTGCAAATAACATTTTAATATACCAGGTCTACAAGTATGAAATGCGGATTTTTTTCAAACTTGCCGCGCCAGCAGAGTATATAGTTCACTGTTTCAACACATACGGCGTTTTGTTAAGTTATCATTAAGTGTCAAATGCGTATAGGTTATAATTTGAAAAGTGATCATATAGTTTTGTTTTACTGTGTTAAAAATGTAAAATTTTGTGCCAAATAAAAAGCATTCGCGGACAGTACTACTGTTTTGTTTTCATTTGAAAAAAAAACTGCTGGTGAATCATACCGACTACTTCGAGAAGCTTATGGTGAATATGCTCCATCGCAAGATACGTGTGAACGATGGTTTCGGCGTTTCAAAAGTGGTGACTTTGATCTTACAGACAAAGAACGTGGAAAACCTCGAAAAAAATGTGAAGATACAAAACTGGAAACATTGCTACAGGAAGACGATAGTCAATCACAAAAACAACTAGCAGAGCAGTTAGGCGTTAGTCAACAAGCTGTTTCCAATCGCCTACGAGAGATGGGTAAGATCCAGAAAGTAGGCAGATGGGTTCCACATGCATTGAATGAGAGGCAGATGGAAAAACGCAAAAACACTTGTGAAATTTTGCTTGCACGATACAAAAGAAAGTCTTTTTTGAATCGTATCATTACTGGCGATGAAAAATGGATTTGTTTTGAAAATCCCAAACGCAAAAAATCATGGGTGAACCCAGGCTCACCATCCACCATCAACTGCAAGACCGAATCGCTTTGGCAAAAAGACAATGCTCTATACTTGGTGGGACCAAAAGGGTGTGGTCTATTATGAATTGTTAAAACCTGGTGAAACAGTTAATACCCAACGATACCAACAACAACTGATCGAATTGAACCATTCGCTGCTCATAAAACGACTAGACTACGAAAGAAGACAGCACAAGGTAATCTTTCTTCACGAAAACGCTCCATCACATAAGGCAAAAGCAGTTTGCAACACATTGGAGGCACTCAAGTGGGAAGTGCTACCCCATGCCGCTTACTCACCAGACTTGGCCCCTTCAGATTACCACTTGTTCGCATCGATGGGTCACGCACTTGCCGAGCAGAACTTTTGTTCATATGAAAATGTGAAAGAATGGCTAGATGAATGGTTTGCGGGGAAAGGGGAAGTGTTCTATTGGCGAGGTATTCACAAATTGCCTGAAAGATGGGGAAAATGTATAACTTCTAATGGAGCATACTTTGAATAAATAAACTTTTACTGTTCTTTTGAGTTTTATGTGTTTTATTTAAAAAAAAAAAAAAAACGCTTTTCATACTTGTAGACCTGGTAAGTACATTTTTATTTTAAAATATCTACTCTTAAAAATGAAACTCTATATAATCCGATAGATAATCCTCTCACTTATAGTCACTTATAGTCGTGTCATAGAAATTTTAACTCAGGTTTAATAGTAACGCATATTATTTGAATTACACATTATTAATAACATTAAATTACGTACATATTTATTTTATAACAGTAGTTTTTATATTTAGCTTATCGTCACAATTTTCAAGGCTTAGGACTAGCAGAAACAATATTATTTTCATCACCTTCAGTGATCTTTTTTTCTTCCACTAAAAGTAGCTGGTTCTTATACTCCACCGCATTTATCTTTTTTTAACACTTTATATATTGTCGTTTCCGAGACACCTATCATTTTGCAAAAAAATTCCATACAATCATCCACTGTTTCTGACAAGTAACTGTGCTTTATTGCATCGTAGCCATTTAGCAACACGATTTTTTCTTTAAATGATAATGCACCACCTTTTTAGCGGCTATACGGGGTTTAAAACTTCATTTTGGTTTTCCAAACAGAAGTCAAAAACTACAAATAATTTCTGTAAACTGGAATAAGACCTTTTATACCAATATAACCGCTTAATACCCGCCGCCTTGACATAGCACTAATGTGCATTTGAAAATAAACATCGTTAAGACAAACAGTAAACTTTTAAACAAGCTAGCGCTCTCTCGCACCCCTTTACATAACTATAATATGCAATTGAAAATCAACACCATTATGATTAACTGTATATTAAAAAAGATTTATAGATTAAAAAAATGGAGCTCTTAATTCCATCCCTTAACATAACATTAAAATGCTATTAAATTTATCTAGAATATGTATTATACTGATAATTCTTTAAGAATAAATGCAATAGACATTTTCTGTAAAATATTTAGATGAGTTATATATTGGTTTGCTTATTAATTGCAATATCCAATGAAAGCAAGATAATAATGTTCATTTTTAGGGTTTTGTAGGTATGACTAAAAAACCCTTATACCGTCATTTTGTCGTCTGTCTGTCAGTCTGTCTGTTCGGTAAAAATTATAGCCATTCGGCTAAACCTAGAGAGTTGAAATTTGGCATGCTTATACAACTCTTTGACCCGCACATAGAAAAAATACTAAAACATCTAAAAACCATACCCCCTAAAAATATAAACAAGTATGTGCTCAAAATAAAAAATGTTTTTCAAATTCTGAGTAGGGTTTCAAATGAAAGTACGTAGATTTACGATCAAAATTTTATTTTTGCAAAATAAATTATTTTGATTCGATTTTTGCCAAAATTGTGCAAATTTTGTCCCACAGCCTGTAGCCCAGATGGTTTAAACTAAAAATCTGAAAAAATTCTAAGTAATATAGATTGGTGTGAACCGGAATAGTAAAACAGGAATTTTTGATTAGATTATGTTATTGTAAAATAACGCATTTTTTGTGTTTTTTGGACTTTTTCGACTAGGTGTATAAAAAAGTGCCCGCAATTTTATTTTTTAATAATGTAACATATGGATTATTTTACTTGATAGTAAAGCAAATTTGATGTACTTTTCAAATTTGTAAAAAAATGTAGTATGTTCCGTTTGAAATTTCAAAGTTGATATTACTTACTAATAAACCGAAAGTGTTATCATGAATGTACATCCGTCATCAAGTAGCTTACATGTTGCTGTATAAATCATGTTATATAAAATAAATTACTAACTTAATAAATAAGCGAGATATTTGCTGGGTCCACTAAAATATAACACCCTGTATACTTAATTGTTGTCCAGCCAAACCTGCTGAAGAAAAATAAAAACCCTAACGTATTCTTAAATAATACTAGCAACCAAACAAGAAAAATATTTGAAGTAAACCGGAGATGTGAGAAATAAAAGATGCTGCGGGATTGTAGTTGTAGTTTGAGTGGGGCCAGTCCCGGGAACCACTAACGGGTGTGTAGAGATGATGCGCTGGAGCGGTGCGGTGAGACAGACAGTTGAGTATCTGGTCCCCTGGCGCTCCTGTAATAGGTGACTGTACATGAGAGGGTTACAGCGGTACCCCTTTACGCAATCCACAGCCCCCTTATCTGCCGTAAAACCATTCCAGCGCATCCCGCTTCAACGTGTTCCTATACGGAACGACATACAGATTAAATACTGACTGTTACATACCTACAGACAAACCGAAAGGAATGTTGTATTTATAAAAAATTATAATTCAGAAAATAAAATAAATTGAAATATGCGTTAAATAATAAGTTAATAAATTAAATATATTGATAGTTTTACATGATGTAACTCTAATACTGGCACAAGATTATAAGTTACACATTTTTTTTTACATAAAAAAACTTTACGTATTATTTTAAAAAGTATTTCATTTAAGCTTTAATCTATTTTTTATATATTTTTAAAATACACAACAGCGTTCAGATATGTCCGATTTACCAATTAAATTAGTGTAAATTAAATAGCAATTAAGATGTATAACCTCCCTTTCTGCACGAGGCTATGTTGTTAAACCAAGTTAACCATGGTGTTAAAAAATAATTTATACTCTTCATTGTTTGAGTCTATTTATAGTTTTTAAAATTATAGCCAAAGTTGAAAAAACAACAATTCCGCCCATACATCTCTCCATAATTACAAAATATTCAAAACATAGCTGTCAAAATTAACATTTTCTTCCAGGCTTGTGATGGTCCAAATTAGTACTTTTACATAAAATATATGTGATATACATAAAATGGTGAAACTTAATAATATTATAACAGTAAATTAAAACCGCACACTAATTTGTTATATAAAACGCCTCTATGGTTTTCCAAAGTCCATATAAGTGAAGTAATTTAAAACTAAATTCTCTCTACTAAAAGCTCTAATTAAAACCGATTAGAGCTTAATTTGAAAGTCTGAATGGGCCTTACGTTACTGAATTCTTCAAGCTTTGCTTAGCTTAAAATATATAGAATTTAGTTTTGTAACCTAACAAACATTTGCCTTCCTGTGGCATTTTAGTTAATTTTTTTTAAATTTCTTTAGTTTTTTATATGTATACATCTACGGCCATCCAATAATAAATGCATTGCATGCCGTGTATAATAGAACGCGCATGCAAGATCATCCGTGAAAAACGAACGTTTTGTACACGGCAAGTTTTTTTTTTTAGTAAGTTAATTAATTAGTTAAACTGTTTGGTGCTCAGAAACGATGACCATTTGCGCTTAACACAGCCTATCTTCATAACTAGAATATTATTTATGAGTTAGTATAAATAATACAATAAATAATAGTATTTTAAACAGTTTCGTAGGTTAAAATCAGCTTATGGTTCGGTAGTCATCTTGATGAAGTAGGTTCTAAAGTTTTGCAATTGACAATCGGAATTTCTGCGTTTTTAAATTAAATTTACTATTTTTCTAATGATAAAACTATAAACTGTAGATAAAATATTGTATTTGACTCGCATATAACGGCTATATTACACTCGGATGATTACAACCCTCGCCTAAAGCCGGGTGGTAAAGTTCATTCTACTGTAGTATAGCCTCCATTATTTGTTCCTTAAATAAAATACTATTTTATTTTTTTGGTCTCGTAGCTACAACAAAAAACAAAGAAAAACTTACACTGTCACTCATGTGTGTCAGTTCGGTAAATTTTGTGCATATACGGTTAAAACAAAAGAGTTGAAGATTAGCGTACATATTCAGTTCTTTAACAAAAATAATGAAACTTTGTCATGTCTCAAAAAATGCGTTCTCCGAAAAATATTTCTTTATTTTTAAAGGTATTATTTGGAAAAAATAAACGTGTTTTTTTAAATTTTGAGTACATTATCAAATAAAAGCTCTTGATACGTAAAATAACAGAAACAAAATTGTAAAGCTCATTTCTTAATGCGATTTTAGCCAAAATATACTAAAAATATTTTGCGGCATAACTTCGTAGCTGATCTCAAAATATAAATTAAATCTAACTGCGAACCAGTGAAATTTCGATCAAATTATATTTTCAATAATATTTTTCTTTGTTTTAATTTATTGTGAGGTAAGTTCTTTTAGCGTAGATTAAGGAACAAAAAGTAATTTTTAAGCGCGAAAAATAAAATTGTTCTGAATTTTGTCAAAACTATATTTTTTAAATATGTATAAATTGCGCTTACTTTTGTAAGGACAAACCAAATCTGGTTATTTTGGTTACTTTTATAGTAAATGGGCTGCGTTAGGCGCAAATAGTCTTTGTTGCTGTGCGCCAAAAATTTTAACTAACTAATTTACTTTTATATTGTATTACTGACTTTAAATGTCATTTAAAAAACGGATTCCCACGGATAAACATTCACACGGATAAGCCTGTTTACACCACAACAGTCACCAAAGTAACCAGATCTAGTTTCGTATTACAAATTGAGACGGATTATACAATAATATTTAATTTATAAAAGTTTACTAAAAAAATGTTTTAAGTTTACTGTAATAAATTAAATAAAAGATATCTATACTTAGGTATGTTAGCGGATGAAAAATATTTATCAAAAATTTCTTGATTTTGAGGATCACATTTTTTGTTTTTTAATTTATAGCTGAATTAAATATTATTGAAAAGTTAAAAAAAAATTAGATTTGTTAAAATTTTTCCGTATGAAAGCATGAAGAAAGAGGATGGCATATCTAACTGTAGCCGCACAGTCAACGTCCTGCGATGTACATCCCTCGGGAGGACCTATCATATAGCACTGCGCACAGAATTGTGAAATTTTGTAATCTCACTTTTATTGTTCGTGTGATAATTGTTTGAGCTTGAAACTTTTCTGTGCTTTTTTTCCAACGTTACATTTCTGTTCCCGTTGAGATTAAAATCATTAAACTGAAAATGTTTAATATAATCTTGTTTGTTTTAATCTACTCGGTTTTTATCTTCCTGTACAGCTTGTATTTTTCTAGGTGGAGATAAGTTTACAGCCAAAAAATTACTAACTTTGTTCTGGCTATCAGAAATCTAACATGCAGACTTTTTTATATTTTATTCTAAAGGCAAAAACCTAGAGCAGCGGAATTTTACTTATTTTATGAAGTGGATTGAGCTTATCGCCTCTGGAATGTTGTAGACGGTTTGCCTACTTTTATATTTGTAGGTGAGGTAGCTTTTATTTAATGTAATGGTCATTTTCAGAAAAATATTTCCCTCGTTAAAAATATAATTATTTTCTGACATTTTAAAAAACTTGGAAACCTCTAACCTTCTGTCATTAGGCGTTTAAGTTTAGTCAGTTAGATCAATCAGAGTGATCAAAGTGCTCTCGATTCTTTCGTAAAGTCAGTCGGAGCGTATTAGTTTATTTTTAGTACATCCGATTGATCCGTCAGAGCGCTTCGAGCATTTCTAATCAATCCGATGAACTAGCTGGATTTCTTGGATTAATGGTTGCTGGTGGTGGGGGTTAGCGCAGGTAAATTGAATCTTACAGCCAACTGGAAAGTGATGTAAACATAGCTTAACAAAATGCACGAAATAAATGCCGTTTGTGATAGCATTCTATTATTAGTAATTAATAAACTTATATTTATAAACCAAAACGCGCAAAAAGCAGTTGTATAAGCTGTTCACTTTTGTAAGAACAAGCTAAGAGGAAATTTTGTTTTGAATAGTTTGCATCTTTGAAATTGTGTCATGTTGGTATTAAAAAATGTCACTTTTTTAAAATGTCGATCCATTTGACATATGTCATAATGAAAAATGATATCTTAATTATAATGATCATAACCTAGAAACCTTAAATCGGTTTTACAGCGTAAGGAATATTTTTAAAGTCAGTAATACTCTATAAAAGTAACCAAAATAACCAGATCTAGTTTGTTCTTACAAAAGTGAACAGCTTATAATCAACGACAGAAATTTGACAGTTGCATTTAGCGCCACCGTTACCAGGCATCACTACTTACATTCAGACTTATTGCTTACGAAAATGTTAACAAAATCTGTGTAAACCGACTAATATCGTGACGTCACCAGATCAATCTAAGTAATCTTGTGGATTGAATAAACGTAAACGCCTAATATCAAATATTGGGTCGAGTCATAAATTAAAGACTAAGACTTTGAACAAAACCCTTGAAAAAAATCGAAAAAATTGAAAGGATTTTTCGATTTTGAACCATTTTTAAGGGTTTTGTTTAACGATTTGTATTTATTGTAAAAGATGAGTTATTAAGGCCCCATTTTTTTTTCAGACTAAGCAATATACGAAAATTTGAAAAATTCAAGACGCAGTTCTCTATATTTTATTGTTCTTAAGCTAAGATTTTTGACATTTCAAAAAAAAAAAAATGTCAAAAAAAAAATTGTTCGGGAATTGCTTCAAAATGAATCCTAAAGCCCTTTAGAATATCAGGATTTCAAACATTTCAACCGCAGCTCTCTATCTCATGTAGATTTTCTGTTACGGTTTTTCGAAAATGAAATATTTACTAATTTTCAAAACTACACGGATCTAAAAGACGTTAACTAACTAGGGTCCTATTTTTTATCTGGGTAGAAATAAGTCTGTAGATTTCAAAAATTCAAACCGCAGGTCCCTACATTTTATTTGTCTTTAGTTAAGATTTTTTTAAATTTCGAGAGAAAAAAATTAGATTCTTTAAAAAAAAAACAAATTTTTTGGGTTAGTTTTATAATGTCTTGAGGCTATTTAGGACCTCATGATTTCAAAAATTTCAGCCACAAGTCCCCATCTCATGTAGTTTTTGAGATACGGTTTTAAAATCGAAAATGATATATTTACAAATTTTCAAAACTACACCGATCAAAAAGTCGTTAACTCAGAAGAGCTTAAATTTTTATTTAGGTAGATAAAAGTCTAGATTTCAAAAATTTAAACCATAGGTTTCTATTTCCTTCAACAACAGAATCACCTCTCGAAAATTTGGACTTAACATTAATTTTATACTAGCGTCGGCGAATCAACGCAGTTACGTCATACGACGTAACAAACGACTGTATTGTCTGGAACAATGCAATCGTTTGTTACGTCGTGCGACGTAACTGCGTTGATTCGCCGACGCTAGTATACCTCTATTTTTCTTAGGAAAAGTAAAAATACTAAGATGCCTATCTTTGTCCTTTCTTAATTCATTGGCAAAAACAATACAATTTGTTCTGCTTTTATAGTTTTTCACAATTTCTGTCGACATTGTAACAAAAATTCAAGACTGCTCTGGCGGTCTTTCGTGACTATTGCCTGACAACATGCTTTCGAAAGCTGCTCAAATATAGGCTATTCCAAACGATTAGGTGGAACTAGATTTTGTAATCTAGTTACTTTCATCATTTGAATCGTGCTTTTTGGCCGTTTTGTTTAAGCTTTGTAAATCATACTTACAATAAACATTTTTTGGTTAAGGTGAATGTCATTTTCTTTATATTCTGATTTTTTGTGTCATTCTTAAAACAAATTACCCATTTATTTATTTATTTATTTTTTGTTATCAAAATATGTAAAAAAGCATTTTATTTTTGAAATATGTCATTCATTTCCATGGTTTCACTGTTGGAATTTTAAATTTTGAAGTCCCTTCAAGGGTCCCTGCAAGGTCCCTTCTCGTGACAACCTAAAAGAACGAAATTACCATTTAGTTCCACCTAAACGTTTGGAATAGCCATAATTTCCGATTTATTCTCACTCTCTTGATATTATAACTGAAAATTAAATAAATATGGTAGTATAAAAAATATAATACATTACACGATGCGAAGTTATTTTGTTTTTGTCCTCGGAGGCTTTACGGGTATCGGCCATTAAAACACTCCGGCCAAAAAAATTTACTTACGCATCTAGCAGTGTAAATAACTATATCTGTAGTGTTTTGAATTACTACTGTAACAAAACACATAACAGTCGGTCAATAATGAAGTTTTCTTAAAGTTTATAGATATGTTCTTGGCACAAATGAACATTTGTATGTTTATATGACATGCTTCAGCCCACTCGTCATAACAACATATAAAATATATACTCAATTATTACAGAGTGTAATTTGATTTGAGCATTTATTCGCATGAAACGTCATCGAAGTCTCCTTATTAAGCTGTAAATCCGTCAGAATAATCTCACGATCTCTGATGAAGTTTAAGCGATGATCGGTAATTCCATCTCACTCTGTGCAACTTTGTAATTCCTCGTGTCAAAATGTTTGTACACGATGCATCATCTCTTTGATATGTTAATAATTTCACAGACGCCCAGATTGGCATCGGAGACGTGCTGTACGGAATCGTGGTTGGCCTTGTCTAACTCTTTGACAATTGACGCGCCAAACGAACGCACCAACTTAGGAACAGGAAGAAAATTACGAATATCTTAATACAAAACCATTCACATAAACGGAATTTTATTCAGATATTTAATTAATATTGCCAGTGAGAAAAGTCAATTGTATGATATTCTTAATTAAAAGAAAGAAAAAAAATAATAATAATGGCGGATTTACTAAAGAAGTAATTTATTTTAGGGCAGTGCTTTACAACTTTTGACAGTGGCGTAGTGAGGCTAAATGGCGCCCGGGACAAAATATATTTTGCGCTCCCAAGAAGTTCATGTGACAAAAAAAAGAAAGATAAAATATATTTCAAAAGACCAAGCGACCAAAAAAATGGAAAAAAGGAATTCCGGAAAAAGAGCAGGCCACCAAAAAACACAAGACATTATAAATTTTCGGATTAATGTTCCGTATTAGTCCACCAAAACTAGGCTGTATGCTTCGAATGAATTATATTATAACGTTAGAAACGAGAAGGCATGGTCGTAAGAGTGGGGAGCCAATTGTAATCATTCATGCATCTGTAGTTGGCGGGGAAATACACGTTTTTAACATGAGGATACGTCCGATTTAACTGATATTTTTGGAACTCTTTATGAAGTTAATGTTTTTCTAAATATATATATACTATTAATCTCATTGAAAATAGGTAAAAATTCCATATGAATACCTGTTTGTATACGTCTATCAAGTTTCAGGTTTTTCTGTCCAAATTTTTGCTAACTAAACCTAACCTAATTAGTTTTATCATTGATTGTTTACATATAGTGAAGATATAAAAATGCTTTATACAGTTTTAATACATTTACATAATTTAGTTCTATTTCAGACATAAAATTGTTAGGCCGGATATTTTTGAGGATTCTCTCTTTTAATTGAGTTAATGTTCTTCAAAATATGTATGATATAAATCTCATTTAAACCATTTAAATGTGACTTTAAGCGTATAAATACTGAGATTTCATTATTCAAGTTTTTCTTTAAAATTGTTATTACCAGCTAAATGTTAACAAACACTTGTTAAATAATTTCTTGGATTTCAGAACGGATAACTATCAAGTACTTATTTAGATTTCAGTTTTGAATAAAAATATTGGAAGTGATAAAGTGAATTGTAAATGTTATGCTTTGAAAGAAAGGGGCGGCGCTTCGCCTGGGCCTAATCTCATTCTAACTAGCATACGCGTTTTCTCTGACGAGTTGTTTGTGGTGGATTTATATGGAACATTAACCGATTTTCGTTTAACTATCGCTTCATTTCACTTTATTTGAAACTGAAGTGCTGTATTTCCGATTTTGTAAAAAATAAAAGAAACTCGTCCTCTTCACTTAACGGTGACACAACATACTATAGAAAAGATGCGCAGACATCTAAGTACAACGTGTTTAAGGCAGGATCTATTTCTGTTTTGCAATAAACTACATATTTGACACCACTGTCCGTATTTTTGCTAATAAAAAGAATGAAACATGGGTCATGAAGATATTAATTTTTTAATAAATGAAACTATACCAATTTAAAATATGTTGGGATGCAGGGTTGCGAAGCTTGATAATCACTAAAGTAATTACCCATAAACTCCAAGTTTTTATTAACAGATATCTTCGCAGAATTTTTCGCATTACTTAGTCAGACCATATTCCTCATCTTTGGAAATCAACAGAACAAGAACCTATCCACTTAGAAATCCAGGCAAGAAAATTGAATTGGTCATATTCTTCGGATGGAAATGAACGATGTCTTTAGAATGGCACTAAAGTAGAACCATTAGGGAAGTATCCTCCAGTATCCACATGCAGGAGGACGATTCTTTAATTATCTTGATGTTTACGGAACTACCTGTTGCCAGGTGAAAAGGCTTGTTCGTTACAGAATCCGATAGAGCTAGTTTGTAAAGGCCCTATGCTCCAGCGACGAGATCAAGGACACATATATGAGCAGTATAAATATTTAAACCATAAATTTCGCGATGCCCTTACTAACGATTTGTAAAATTTTAATATATGACATACACCGATTAGAAAGCACTGCTATAAAGAATAAACAAGAGTATATTTGGGGCTGAAAATCTCTCAAGATGGAACTGGATTAGACAATGCGATCAAAGAATGTTGCACGATGTTCCATACTCTACGCAAGGATGAGATTTTCAGGATCACACAAGAATGAAACCCACAAGGCAGCAGGCGCATCGACAGACAATTCAAGACCTGAAGACGCACGGTTAACAAGGAAACCAAAGATGCCAGATGAACTTGGAGTAAGATGCTAGCAGGAAATTGTCATAGATGATCCGAGATCCTATGCTCTAGCTAGGAGTTAGAGGAACTAATATATATACTTTTAAATAGTGTGTTGTCGGATCAAAGTAAATTCAAAGAAAACAAGTTCAGTTTCTTCAACGTCATTGTCAATAGCATTAACTATATATTCAACAGTGAAGTTATTGACAAATAAATCTGAAAAAATGCCCAATTTGATCAAAATAGACTTTATAAAAAGAATAACGGGAGAGGAAAAGTGAAGAACAGAAGGAAATTATGGGTGTTAATTATATTATAGTTATATGGCAGTATATAACGAACAGCAGATGAAAGGTAATTGAAACAAGTTTGATCATGGACACCAAAGGGGAACAGAAACAAGGAAAGACAGAGAAAGATGAATTAAAGAAACTAGAAAAAAGACAAAGAAACTGATCGAAAAGGATCTGGAAAGACAAATCGAAAAGCATATTATTGTGTTAAAATCTAATAATAATAATAATGAAATGCTTAAAATTACTAAATATAAAAGCTAT
The DNA here is from genome assembly GCA_963971575.1 of Liopterus haemorrhoidalis. Lineage (NCBI taxonomy): Eukaryota > Metazoa > Arthropoda > Insecta > Coleoptera > Dytiscidae > Liopterus > Liopterus haemorrhoidalis. Next base: position 194,381,401 of record OZ020611.1, read on the forward strand.
TCTTATGAGCTGTTATACTTGTGACTATACAATAAATTTACCGTTATTAGTTATAATTTTTTTCTTCGAAATACCCAAAATTATATCAATTTTCTTTAAAAAACCATCATAAATCACCGTACATTTCCATGACACGCATTTATAAAAAATAAAATTCACTTGATTGCCGAGGGCTAGGGGCAGTGGTGTACGCGGAGTGTAGAGAAGAGTGAAGAGGGCGGTAGCAGGGATTTGTGAACGATGAGCATGATTCTGTAATGTTGATGTCCGTACAGTACAGCGTACACGGTGCACGGCTTTGACCGGAGACAGGACAGGGAGAGTTAACAGAGTACAGCGGATCGCTGCCCAACTCCGGTCATCCATTATGTTGGACGGGCGTGCGGTGCTGCGGTGGTTGCATGGCCTAGAGGGTAGTGGGTTCGTACTCAGGTCACGTGTGGCCGGCTGCCGGACATGCTCATCCCTGCCGGCTACCACGCATTACTGCACTGCTGGTGCACTTCCATAACCTCCCTTCGCAGACAACAACTCCGTCCTACCTTCACTTCATTCCAAAACTGATTAATCCTCATGGCTTTTTTACACTGAAATATTGAAAATATATACACGATTTATTACACAATTTAATTGCTGGTTACTTTATATTTCTATAGTTTATGTCTGCAACTGTTGGTCTTTTTTGAAAATATATTAGACTAAAAGATGTAGCCTATAATATAAGCAAGAATGCAGTAAGGCAACGCCATCCTGTTCAACTGTTTCCATAACACACATGTGCAACTGTCTGCTGTAAAATATCTAAACAGTTAGCCAAATTAAGAATAAATTCATAGAAAATGATGTGAAGTATTTTTGGAACAGTAGGCGATGATGTGTTACTATCAAAAGCTGCTTCGAAATCAAAAAGAAAAAAAACCTTGATGACTATATCACAATAAAAAAACTCGGTAAAAACTCAAATCGCTATCTCTTGCACACGTCATTTAAGTTGACTTTTAGTATCTTCTTCTTCTATGCCTTCTCTTTTTAGAGGTTGGCAATCATGAAGGCTATTTTCACTGCAGCTGGAAATAAATCTCCAGATGAACCAAACTACTGGCATAGATTTTCCAGCTACGTAGTTCTTTGTTGGCCTGTACTTTGCTTGCCCAAAATCTTTCCCTGCAGAATAGTTGTTCGTAATTTCGCCCTTTCATGATATGTCTAAGATATTGCTGAACTTTTTTTTCTGAATGGTAAGGATAAGTTTTGATTCTTTCTCCATTCTCAGTAAAATTTCATTTGTGATCTTATCCATCCATGAGATCTTCAACATATGTCGATAGAGCCACAATTCAAAAGCAACCGGATTTTTTATTTGCTTTTGAATTAAAGTCTAAGTTCCCATTTCAAATAACAGAATATAAAACACGTAGCACAGGACAATTCTCACACGAAGGTAATCTATTGATTAAGGTCTCGACTCGTTACAAGATGTTTCATGCTCTTAAACGCATCTTAAGCTATCTCCAACCATCTCTAGCCATCTTTATTCGTGTTCGTATTTCCTGTCGATATTTCAAACCATTGTTTATCCATTTGCCAAGATATTTGTACTGAGAGACTGCTGCTATGCCATTCATAATTAGTTCTCTGGCTGCGAAGATATATTTTGTTATGACCAAGTATTTAGTCTGATGAATTTCATTTGAAGGCTATATAAGATATTGAAAATTTACTAACAACAGCATATCTAATGTTGTTAATTGTAGGAGCGGTAATTTCAGAAATAAAATTTCATTATTATTTAAAATAAAATTATTCAATTAGTTGAAAATATTCAAATTATTTAAATAGAAAAACTAATCTATTTTAAGATAAACATCCTCAAAGTAACTTTAGTTGAGCTATCATATATTTTTTTAGTTAAATTTTGCGAGACAAGGGTAGAATTTACGATCGTATAATATGTGATTTGTTTAAAATGTTGTCACAGTTTATCTCAAGTACATGGTCGAATGTTTACACAAATGTTGATATGCGACTATATATTTTCAGTGAAATGGACTTCGTAGGTAATTAAAGTCAAAATTAATTATTTGGAGTTATAAATTATTGGGAATAGAAATATGAGTCTTTAAGATAAGTTAAAAGGGTTTCGTTGTTAATTGGAGAGCTGATTATTTTCACAACCACAAAAAAAAATGGGGTTCAGATATCAAATTATGAGTTTTAAGAAAAGGGCTGGGAAAATCTTGTGAGAGACTAAGAGTGTGAGTAAACCATCACCGGAGCCAGACGAACCTCCCAAGCATTTTTGGTTGAGAGACCCGGTAGCGTGTAGTGAACCAGAAGTAGTCTGGAAGTGTTGCCTCGATAACCAGTTAAACACTGTGAATGTTGTGAGGTGTTTAAGGCCTTTTGAGGTATTTAAGAAGCATATGTGGTGTACGGTGATTGTGAGGTTTTTGTGGAATATCCCTCCTGGAATTTCGTAGCCATCGTGTAATTATAAGTTCTAGTGTAATTATTAACTTAACTAAAGTCTTAACTAAACATTAAACGTAGATTAAGTAAAATACAGATTTTAATTCAAACACCCTTATTCCTGTGATAAAGAATCTTAGCAACCAACCGGCGGACCTTTAGGGTTTCAGACTTGATTCCGCTCGCAAGTCTTGGAACCCACTATGTGGAAGGGCCTTTCAAAGTAAGTACCATGAAGTACAATGAAAATATTTAAATTCATTCAGCTAACCGCGACGTTTCGACCGATCCTAGAAATGCCCTCACATAATAACCTTTCCATTCACCATTATATCTGCTGTTTCTTCATTTAATGCTTTCCTGACAACTGCCTCCGAACAAAAATTGAACAACAACGGAGATGGTATATATGTTTGTCTTACACCTCTGGGACTGTAAACTTCGTCCGTTAGCGAGTTTTCAACTTTAGGTCCAACTAGCACAATATTTCCCTGTTAAGGAGCAGGTCGCTCTATCTTTTATACCGATACTCACTAGATCCTCTGTCATTAGATCTCTCGATCATTCTTCCTAGTGTTGTCTAATCTTTCTAATAATAGCTTCTCTCTCTCTCTCTCTCTCTCTCTCTCTCTTGTTGTCTCTCCTCTTAGGACTATCAGTCAAGTTGATTAAGGACGTGACCTACATCAATCTTCTATTTTGCTTGATATATATGTACATATTTTATATATTATTTCTCGCTAGATTTTCTGCCAACTGATCATTTGTGTTCCTCCCAATAGCGGACAGATTCTTCCTTCCTAAATTTTTACTACTCTATTCTCTTTTATCCTCATCTCGTATTTAATCCACTGAATTCGTCTGCATCTAATTTTCTATGTGTATTGATTACTATGGTATGTTTTGTACTTAGACACAAATACTTTGATGTGTTAAGTCGAGGTTTACCAGGGCCAGATTGTGTTTGGCACCTCTAGGCAGGACATAATTTGGTGTCCATTGACAAGACATAATTCGGACTTTTAGGCGATAAAAACATAATATTGTACCCAAAATATAATTTAATGGAGGTATAAGAAATTTAACATGTTCAACATAAGTAATGTAGAAATGGAAGGAAGGAAGGGGGCTGAGGTTACTTGGAAATGGGGAGGAAGGAAGGGAGATAGGAGAAGGGGTGAAGAAATGGTTGGAAGGGAAGAAAATGGAATAAAATAAATTTAACATGGGCGAGAGAACTGGAAGCAAGAAGGAAGGAGATCGGAGAGGGAAACCAGAATGAGAATAGAAAGAAAGATAGGGACACTGGAACAAGAAGAAAGAAATTAGATAAAAAATATTGTAAATTGTATTGTTTTATACGTTATTTATTTTTGATTGAAAAAAAAAAAGAATTATTTTATTTTATTGACACGGTAACATCGTCTCGTTAATAACCTAATATTTATATATTTTTATTTCTACGTACATTTTCCATGTGTTTTATAATTTTTAACTTGTAACCTCGTTTTTTATCTAGGATTGGTACATGACCTTCCACATCTTTCTTCACAATTCATGATAACTGCATATCACAGGCTGAAGATGCATTTATTGAAATTAATGCGAAACGTTCCATGACTTAATTATTTATTTCACCTACACGACGATTTAAAAAAGAAACACTATTATATATATATATATATATATATATATATATATATATATATATATAGAATAAAAAAAAGTAATGTAGAATTGCATGGCCATTGCAATTCCAATGATACATAGACCTTTTTTCCACTTTCCACTTTCATCACATATTCATATTCTTTCTAATGTATTCGTTAATATCTAATTCCATGACACTCGGCTTTAGGTACAGCATATAATTATCGTAAATATATTTTATAAATATTTGAAAAAATAAATGAATCAAAATTACCTATTTACTATTGTTGTTATCCAGATAAATTTTGAAAAGTCCATTGATTTATCAAGTACGTATCTTAGAATGGTTCGTGATTGTAAGATATTTCCGTTCTAATCACATATTGAATTTCTTCAAGTAGGACACATAAATAATAACATTTCAATACCCAATAGATCAATAATAATACAAAGTTCTAAACCTCTAATACCTCCACCTCGCAATCCTTAATAAGCAGCTTATTCAATTACATAATCTAATTTATTTACTTTCTGAATTAACTCGTTAGAACTCCGAGGCATATTTTTATATCAGCAACGCACCCACGCTCTCTTCCCACTTCACTCAGAATTCGTCGGCAGGTTTTCAATGACCTCAACGCAATGAGGGAGTTAAAGGCAGGCATGTGCACCAAGTGCAACCACATTCTGTAGCCTCCAGGAATGACATTTATTTCAATACGATACATCAACCTACGAACAAATACCCAATTATTATTGAAAACACAAATTTCATTAAACATTTATAATATTTAGGCCCGGTCTTTTCATCTTCGGTTAAGTACTGGTTAGTGATATGCAGTAGTTAAGTTAAATTTTTTACTGGAATTGCTATGGTTAATCGAAGTCATGTATCCAACAATTAACAATTGAATCAATGAACAACCTATGGTCTTTACATACCGGGTGAATTATTTAAGGAGCAACATACATGTTTCACATATAATATTAATGAAGTGAGTTATTTCATTTGCAACATAGCAAATTATGAAAGCAAGCTCATATCCATGACAACAGATATGCAATGGTGATTAGATATAATATTTATTTGACATGATAAAGTTCCTAGGCGGCTAAAAAATAGTAAATTAGAAACAATAAATGAATTTTTATTAGTTTGTTTATGTTTACATACAAACAAAAATAATAATGTCCTTAGTAGCTAAGTCCAAAAAATATTTAAAAAATAATATTTTGTCTTTTCCATGGATACGATAAGCATTTGTTTTATGGCTATGTTGCTGTTGAAATAACTCACTTCATTAACATTATATGTGAAACATGTATGTTGCTCCTTAAATAATTCACCCGGTATATTTCTGTTAGATTTCGATGAATGTCTGTTATTAAATATATAATAAAATTTCGCATGCCCAGTTTTTAGCTACGCTATTCAATTGATCAAAATCAAACAAAAATGTTTGTAAAAACCATAGATTATTAATTATCTTTATTTAATGCCATTTGGTGATCACAAGTGAAATGTCACTCTTGTGATCATTGAAAACGGGAGCAGATTGTTGAGCAGTTTCTGAAACGCGCGAATTCTATATTTTGTGAAGAATTATATATACTGATACTCAGTGTATTGTACTATTCTAGCCTAATACTGTCAGCAATGACAAACGTCCAAAATAGAGATGTTCAGGAGCGCACACAGATTTTTGGCTTGGGGGGGTCCAATTATACATAATTTTTATAAACACAGGGCAAAATATCAATTTCAAGTGAAGAGCAAAAAAAAGGTCCTCCCTTCTAAATTTTAAGTGAAGAGCAAAAAAAAGGTCCTCACTTCTAAATTTTAAGTGAAGAGCAAAAAAAGTCTTTACTTCTCACAGTAGGGGGGGGCGTACCCCCCCCACTCCTTGTGTGCGCCTCTGAAGATGTCCTCATAGATTATTTGTTGATTTAGGTTCATAATGTTTTTTTAATTATTTACCTGTTATGAATTATTTAGAAATAGTGATTTCCTTGCGTAAATAGTGCAGGAACCTACTAACGAACAAAATTTGATTTAAAAAATATATAATTTTACGCCATTGGTTTCAAAAATATATCATTTTTCAAAATATTTAATATGCGGTGTCAAAAAGACCCTTAAAAGGTAAATTAACGATAGGGAAATAATTTATAATAATATTTTTATTTTCATGTAGTATCGTTTAAAAGGTATGATCAAAAAATCTTTAAAAAATATATTTAGTGCATGTCGATAATTGACTATACATTTTTGGTGGGATGGTTTTCAAAATTTTCATGATTTTGATGTGAATATAAGAACCGTTTTTCTCATACTAGGACCCCGTTTTGGGGAAAAGCATGTGATTTTTACGTGTTTTTGTCAAAATACAAGTGATAACCGTTTTTAGGTCATCACTCGTATTTTGTTAGCTCGGAATTTCTTTTTAGGTCATTACTTGTCTATTGGAAGTGAGGACCTTTTTGTTTTTTAGGTCAACACTTGCATTTTGAAAACTAGAGTATATTTGACCGGCACTTGCTTCCGAATAATTTCTCGATTCAATTTCGTCTTCTGAGTCTTTTTTTGCGCCTGCGGTTCTCATATTTAACTGTATTTCGATAAAGTTTTAGATATGTACTCAGCAAATATTATGCTCCACGATCCACTATCGATAATTCCGCGCCCCAAACATTGAGAAGTACTGTATTAAGTAATATGTATATTTTTAAGGGATTTGTAGGTATGACCACCAGAAAACCCTTATAACGTCATACATGTGTCTGTCTGTCTGTACGGTAGAATTTGTAGCCAAATGGCTTAACATATACAGTTGAAGTTTGGTATGCTTATACAACTTTTTGACCCACATATAGGAAACATACTGATAATTCAAAAAACACATCCCGAGATAAATATAAACAATTATGTATTATATTTAATAAAAAAATAATATTTTTTTAAAAATTTCGAGTGCCTTACCAAATGAAACCCCTTAATGCGTGGATTAACAAACAAATATTTATTTTGAAAAATTAATTATTTTAATGGGATTTTTGCCAAAAATATGTAAAAAAGCATTTGTCCTCCACCCATCTCTCAGAGGGGTTGATTTAAAATTCTGAAAAAATCTCCATAGTGAACATTTTGATCAGATTAGTTTTTTTTAAAGATTTTTTAGTATCGTCGATAAAAAAAATATTTAATTTTTTTTTATTGTGTGTATCAAAAGAAAGCTCTTAGGACGTAGATCAAGAAACAAAATTAAATTAATTTTTTTAACACGATTTTAGTCAAAAATGTTCTAAAACAGTTTTTGTCCCGCCTCCTTTTATCCAGAGGGGTTAAACTAAAAATCTGAAAAAATTGCAGTAATGTACATTGATCTGAGCCGGAAACGTACGAGAGGAATTTTATATCCGATTCTGTTTCTGAAAGATATTGTAATTTTTGTGTTTTTGACAAAATTAATTATTTTTTTAATTCATGGCTAAATTATGACTATTAATGTTTTTTATATTTATGGCTAAGATAGTGTGTGTCTTTTTATGAAACATATATAACAAAAAAATTTTAACAGCTGAAGACCGAATTTTTCACACCACACTAACACATTGGTAACAGAACAAATATTCGTACACATCCAGTATTATGTCGGCTTCTTACACTTATTAAATACCTACAAAACCCTGAAATGTGTGTAAATTCACAAACCACATCAATTTAATTTTTTTTTTTCAAATATTACACCTGGCCATTACAGTTTTGCAACAAAATTTCACAATCAGCATTAACAAATATCGTATAAGTATATTTAAGAAAATACCAAATAAGTTGGAAACACTTACGCAATTCTCCTAATCATGTCATAAGATTATATTTTTTATTTGAATCGAAATTGATAATAGTTAAGTGGACATCTCGCGTCTATACGAGAGTCTGAAGGAGAACCGGGTACTCAATGCGCAGATTAAATAACACACGACCTCTGCTAATGGCGTATAACACTTGCCCACGGCGATCACTGCTGATAAAAATTTTCCTCGGCTATAACAATAAAAACACTCACGATTTTCCGGCATATGGGACTTTACGCTTTACAAGATGAAAAATAATATTAGCTTGTTAAATAATTACAGAATTAGGTACCGTATAAGTCTCCTGATTAATGAATCTATTAATAATTTGTAATCACCTAGCGCCTAATAGCAAGAAATGCAAGATGGCAATTTTATGTATGTGAGAAAAAGTGCGCACAAGAAAAAACAGAAAAGAATATAGGAGACAGAAATAAAGAAGAAAAGCATTTGTAACTGATCAGCATTCATAAGTCTAAATATTTGAAAGTTTTAATATTTGAAAAATCAACAAGTCTATTGTTCCCCGTAGATGTATCTAAAATCAAGGTAATTTTAATTATTTACAACATATAATAACAGCAACACAAAAGAAGAAGAAAAATCAAATTTGATATTTGTAGCGACCAATATCGAATAAAAACCTAGATATTCAGGTCCTCTCCTTTTGGTCACTCTCTTTCGGATTGACTTTTGGTCTCACTCAAACAACTCTTCAATCTTAATTCATTTTTTTTTTCTCATATGGCCACCTCTATTGCGGCCTTCCACTAGTCGACAATTCATTCCTTTTATTTACTATTATATTACGTCGATTCGACATAGCATGTTTTCTTTTGGGAAGGTACATAAACACTTACTAGCCTCTTTAAAATATTTATATTATTTTTTTGCCAATTGCAAAAGTTTTTCAGTACAATTACCGAGATTGGAACGTGGATAAGCGATATTGTAAACTATCATCAAGAAATTAGAATACGTATAAAGTTGGCAAGATAGGCGTTTGTAAAAATAAAACGACTTTTGACTAATAGAAGAAGTGATGTCGTTTTACTGACGATTATTTAGGATCCATCTATCATAAGTGTCCTGTATGAAAAAAATGTTGACTGTCTGGGATCGACAGTAGTTAGAAGCCAGTATTTTGAATAACCCAGGCAAAGCTAGTAAAAAATTAATATGTCTCGTAGGAAAAAATCACGAGAACTGACTTACACCACCAGGAAACGAAAATTAGAGTATCAATTGTGGTTAGTTATCTTGCATAGTGAGAGGAAGGAAGTATAGGTAAAACTAATAAACTTCCTGGCAGAAGAATATTGTTCGGATGCACATTTACGGATCGACTAGCAGAATACCCGTTCTTCGCACAGAAAAAATTCAATTTAGTCGATTAGAAAATGTATATATTTATTTAAATATATATATTTTAAAAGTAAAGCTAATTGTATATTTGTATAAAAATAATCCGGAAAGAAATCATGAGTCAACAACATTAATTAATTATTTGAGTATATAGCTTGTAGTACATCTTAACAGCACGTTAGTTAGAATAGAAATGTGAAATGTGAGTGTTGGTGAGCTGGACGCAACCCACCACCGCTTTCTCTGTCCTTCCACAATCCAAGACTTTTTAGGTTGTGGGACTGTAATGCTAATAGAATAATGCGCACATTATAATATTTTGAAACTGTCGTAATTTCGGTTCAGATCAACTGATTTACATTAGTTTAAGTTTACAGCCAACTGAGTGGTCGGTCTCGTTAAATCACGGAGCTCTGACTGGTAATAACAGTCTGAATTGTGAGGTAACTGGTTCAAGTCTCCGTTGGTGTTATTATTCGGGCGAGAATAATATGTTAACATTATTTTCACAATTCACCCCTCACCCAGCATCTCGCCCCTGGCATCGGTCATTAGCCTCGTTGCAGAAATACGCCGATGTATTATTTTGCATCATAAAAAATAAATAAAAAATGTGAAAGAAGACGTTTATGTAATTCAGGGCTTCGAACCGGAACTGAACCGAAAACCGAAAAAACCGTTATTTTTGTCGGAACGAAAACTGAAACTGAACTGAAAAAAATATCGGTTTATTTCGGTTCAGATAATGTTTATGTGAGTGAATATAAAATATATTTTATTTAAGATTATTTTTTAAACTGATGAGCAGAAACAAATCGTATTTTTTTAACTGAAAAGTAAAAAAAAATGCGTTACTCTGCGCTAAATGCGCTAATTTCGGGGGAGGGGGGTGAATGCCCAGAACCCCCCCTGGCAGCGGCCTTGGTAAAATTATCACAAAATAAGGAATAATTTTTATTATTATTATATTATTTATTTTACATCGGCCTTTATTTCTGCAACGAGGCTAATCGCCGATGCCAGGGGGCGAGCTCCTACACCTGGATGAGGGGTGAATGATTGTGAAAATGAGAGTAATGTAAACATGTTATTCTCGCCCAAATAATATCACCAACGAAGCAGGCACGAACCACCGGCCGCCCAGTCACGCCTGTTTCTAGGTTTCTACAGTCTAAAATCGCACTACTTAATGCGCTCGGCCACTCCGTTGGCAAATAAATAAGGAATAAAATGTTCTTCTAAATTATAGTCGAAAATAAATTTCTAATACAAATAAAAGCATTTAAAAATTTATCACTCGGAACTGAACCGAAAACCGAAAACCGAAAAAAACCGTTATTTTTGCTGGAACCGAACTGACATATATATATATATTTTTTAAATTGAACTGGAACGAAAACCGAAACGAAAAAAATAACGGTTCGAAGCCCTGATGTAATTAGCCAAATTACTACGGAAAAGATTTTTATGCACTTTCTAACATTGACAAAATTCAGAAAAAATTTTCTCAAAAACTAAAATAGTGAGAGATATTAAGGCAACTTTTTTTCAATTTTTTAAGCTTTTTCTAACTAAAAAACCGGAAGTGATTATAATGAATATACCTACTAAAGTGATACCTTCTGAAAAAACTTATGTCTTATAGTTCCTACCCCCTAAAACTATCTCTTTAAATTAAAATACTGATATGAAATATAACTTACAACCTGCCGCAGATTCAGCTTAAGGTGTGCTGAAAATCTCGTGTAAATCGGTCTAGCCATCTTGACGTGATGCTCGTACAGACAGACAGACTCACAATTATTTATATAGATTATGAGCTATTATATAAAAAGACGAAACAGATATGATGATTGCCAATCTTCAAAAGGTGACAGTGTAGAAAAATAAGAAGAATTCTTAGCAAGGTATATGCTTGATCGCTAGATACCTAACTTACTGTGCATGTTTGTTAGAATATCTATGTTACCCTATATACAAATTCTGTATAAACGATCTAATCTAATTTCTATTGGCAGTAAAACTAAAAGAGTAGATCACACGGCAATCACCTTTCTAAGGCATGCATATATATGTACGGTGGCAGAGCACAGTTATTTGTATTGTGGTGACATATCCATGTCGAGTACGAACACGGGTGCGGGTGAAGTACGGGTATAGCACTCCTGTTTAGCACAGTTTGCCGTCATGTTGTGCGCATTGTTGTTATTTTGCATGCAGAAAGGCGCTTCACTTTGCCGGCCACATTCGCAATGTCACCACTCACGTGAATGACACACCTTAGCATACCTGTGGCACATCGTAAACTCTAAATACACTACTGGTATTACCCTTTTCTCATCATAACCACCGAGCAGATATTTACTTAAAATACACACTCGGAATTTAATATTAGTTTGGTGGTTTTACTAACGATGTACTTCAAATCAACTAGCAAGGACGTACTAACACTTTTATACAAACTTATGAATTTTTTATAGATTGAATAACGTATATGGATACCAATAATTTGCATTTCGAATTGTTTATATTAACCACGAACGATAAATTGAACAATACTTACAAATAACATTACTTATAAATTGTCTGTTTAATGAAATGTCGTGGTTTTGTAGTAAGACGGTTGTTGTCTACGGCAGTGTTCTTCAACCCGTGGTCTGCCGGTCCGTGAAAAATTTCGACCGAATTATGTAGATGCTCACTTCTGCTCACGAGTATATGCACATTTTTTTAGTCGACGCAGAGGCTAACTTTTATCCGAACCATGTTTTATTTAATATTTACTAGTCCCAACACAACGCCTCTCGCGGCTATTTTTCATACTTCTGAAGAAGCTAGCTCTTTGGAATAGTCGCTTCCAAGAAGGAGATATACAGACCAATTCTGTAAATCAGTTATTATGATCATATGAACTAAATCTGTCACTATGAGCAAGGTAAGTTACTATCATGAATAAAAGTCATTATACTTTTTATAATATTTTATCTTGTAGTAACGTTACTACACAGTAAATTTTTACAGAATTGATCTGATTGAAATGTTTCCACTTTTGGAAGAATTTTTGATTGCTGCTGATGTCATATTCAACATAATAAGTCAACATTACGAGCATTAGCTGAAAATTTTAATAATTATTTCCCTGAAAATGAGGATCCTTGTAAAGGTAACCTCTGGATTAATAATCCATTCTTGGCAGATATAAAGTCATGTGCAATTGATCCTCATGAAAAAGAAAAGCTGATCGAGTTGTCCTCTGATTTCACTCTGGTGTCCAGACATAAAATGCAATCATTGTCTCAATTTTAGAAATCGCTAGAAATAGAATATCCATTTTTTCGACTTCCTATTTGTGTGAAGATTTTTTCAGCCCTGTCACGCAGCGCTTCGTCTCTCAGAAATAACTCTGCAGCCACGTATATCAAATTTTCTAACAAAAAAGCAGCAGCAGAAGTCGCACTAAAAATTGTAATTATATAACTGTATAACATATAGCTATATAATAATAAAATAATATCTATATTGGTTTTTATTTGTGTCTTAGCTTTCAGCCGATCCGCGAAATATTTATCCTATTTTCAGTGGTCCACGGGGCAAAAAGTTTGAAGAATACTGGTCTACGGAACAGAGGGATGTGGGATCAAATTTCTCACACCACTTTAAGATATTCATCTTCAAGTACTGTGCTGTCCGATTAAAGACTGACAGCCGTAAGATATTTAATAATTAAAAAGAGTAATAGAACTGTTTATACTGAAGTTTCATTTTAATTTGCCCACCATTGTTATTTCGGGAACTATAATAGCAACGAGGTTGGTTCAATTAGACAACAGTCCATTTTATAAAAAAATATCAACGAGAGAAACAATGTTTAGTTTCGACCAGTGTTTTTAAAATACGTTATGCAATTTTATTATTTTAAATGGGTACACAGAATTGTATTTTGCACACGTTAATGTTTAAATACCGCAAAATTATCGCGGAATCTTAATTTAAGTGTTCAATAAATATACGAGGCGGGAACTTCTCTGGCAGGGTATCTTTCTTTGTACATATTAACCGCAACAGGAGTATTCTTACTCCGTAAAATGTACACCTCAATTCAATTTCTTGTTGTGAAATTGAAATGACCTCAAGTCATTTTAATTTTCAATTTTTTTGTAATGGGCAAAATTATTTTCTTTTTGAGATATTAATTCAACAAATGGTATTAATAATTTACAAATGACCATTAACAACAAGTAATGACACGAAATAAGAGTATACAATTATTATCATCATAGCACTCCAGGCGCACACCCCGGAGAGCTCAGGGCTAACACCCTGCCAAGCACGTTTTTAGTGTTTTTAAAGAATCCACTTTTTTCACTCGTTTTCACTCATTCACTCCAGTCTTAGAGCTCATGAGCTTTCCTTTTTAAGTCATCACTTGCATTTTGGAAGTGGGGACCTTTTTTTCTTTTCTTATTTATTTATTTTTTTTATTTAACAAAAATAAACAGAGGCACGTCCACTGCTATGGTGATTAGTGCCAGTACATTATTAATTTACATTATATTTGGTGTTTATATTATTATATGAAATATTATTACAATACAGAGTAAACATTTGTGTCAAATAAAAATTTGTGGAGATTTACCAGGTTTTCCGCCTTGTCACTGAAGGCTTCTTGCAAGTTCTCAGGTATATGGTGTCGTTGTCGTGTCATTTTGTATTTTGTGCAGTCTAGTATATGTTCGACTGTCAGTTTTGTATCACTCGTCACAGGTTGGTGGGTCTTTTCTTTCAAGTCTGTATTTGTCTGTCTGTAAGTCTGGAATGTCCAATTCTTAGTCTATTCGTTGTTATTTGCTGTGTTCTTGTCCCTTCGAATTTCCATTTTTTTGTCTCCTCTTTTATTCGTCGTAGTTTGTTGTCTCATAGATCTTGCCATTTTCTTTCTTCTTTTTGTAATAGCCTTTTATCAATTTCATTTTTAAGGTCAGTTGCTTGGATATTTATGTCCAATGGGTGGTTCCTTTTATGTGGCCTCTTTAGCAGCAATGTCGGCTTTCTCATTGTCTTGAATACTAACGTGTGAATGGGATACAAATAAGGTGTACTTCTATACCACGGGTTTTAAGATAGTGAAGCTTTTCTTGAAGTGATTGTACTAATGGATTTTTGAATAAATCTGTTCAATGCTTGTCAGTACGCTCAAAGAATCCGTGAATATTACGAATTTTGTTTTGTTCTTTTCTTCCATTATCTCCAAGCTTTTTAATATTCGTTTTGCTTCTGCTGTATATAGGTATTCTAGAAGGACTAGGTAGGCGATACTGGTGTATTTGATCGTTCTCTACTTTTTTCTTTTGGTCAACACTTTTGATGATAAAGTCCTTTTTAATTTTTGCTCAGCTTTTGTTATGCTTAGAAAGATGCGTTGACCGTGCTAAAATGTGCCGGCCGGGTCAGTAATTTCCTGCAGGAAAAATACAGGTCCCGGTCCATCACTACACCTGTAAAAGAAATTTTGTGATTTCAGTCAATACAAATTTAAATTGCATTTTTATCAATTATTTTGTGATGCAAAGCTTTTTTATATCTTTGAATTCTCCAACAAATAAGCGAAAAATAATTGTGTGTTCCCATTTAAAATGAGAAGATTGCATAACGTATTGCGAGAAACACTGGTCCGAAGAAAAAAAAATCATTCGTGTGATATTTTCTTATAAAATAACAATTGTTGTCTAATTTAACCAACCTTGTATGTCATTCTCGAGATAACAATGCTGAGCAAATTAAATGTATAACCTGTATAAGGATAATAGGACAGTTGAAACGTCATACTTTCTTATAGTGACAGATCTAAAATAAAGAACTTATTTTTTATGTTCTATGTACCATCTAGGCCAGTGCTTCCCATTTTACAGGTTGCGGGATACGGGGAAACTGTAAACATTCTGAAACGATAGTGTCTGAGACTGTTTGACTACATGGGCACACAACAAAAAACAACGCTGGGAAGCCGCGAATAATTCTATTTTTAACAAATGCCAAATTTAATGAATAAAAGCTAAATTTTTTCTTAATTATTTTATATTGTAACAGAAAGCAAAACGGTGCAAGGAGAAGTCTGTTTGTAATTTAAAAGTGCCGAAATCATCATTATTGCTCATTAGGTTGTGTAGCCTAATCCGGCATTCATTTCTTCCGCGGTGTCGCACTCGTTATATATAACATCGTGCGCCATATAAAACAGCACTATATAATGCAAAACTGTCCTCAAATTATTCAATTATGAATATTTTTATAAATAGAAGCAATTATATTCTAAGCATGTTTTATTCAGCGTAAAATCCATTTCTTCGTCAATACCGCATCATTAGTTTAAAAACACTTTTAAAAAACCGTCAGTATTATTGTAATTACTTGTTAATACGCGAGTAAATGCATTATTATCTAATAAATAATAGCGTACTTATTGGTTATTATTGCTCTAGGGGTTTCCCCGACATGTGCCTGGTTTTCCTTTCTCGAAACACATTTTCCTTTATCTTAAACTGCGGTTAGGCTACAAGTTTTACCTTCTTATGCATTTATTACTTAAGTATGAGTAATATATTTACACATTGGCTTACCATAGAGATAAAGAGGTGTTAATAATTTACCAGGTCTTATATTATATTATCCTTCTTCTGTTGAATAGGATTTCTCCTGTTTATTTAGCTGAATCGTTTATCAGGTCGTCAAGGATGAAATTTCTAGTTAATAATATTGCCAACTTTAACAGCTTATTATTTGACATTGGCTTAATATTTTACCGTTCTGTTTTTTTTTAACTATAACATAACAATATGTCATGAAATTTGACATCTGGAACGTAAACTGACATAACTTGGGAAGATTAGGTAACATAAAGGAAATTATTTAATATTTCGGATACAAATTGGTAACATGCAAAGAAACAGAAATTAATATTAAATTAGTTCCGCACGAAGATAAGAAATGAATAGTATGTAAAATAAAGTTGCTATTTTTTATATATTGAAATCAGCTTTTCCAAAAAAAAAAAAACTAAATAATAAAAAGCTTCAATCAACCGGTAAAAGTTACTAGATTTGAAAATCTAGTTCCACTTAAATCAAAAAAACCGTCTATATTTATTTTTGTTGCTTGTAATCATAATGTGTATTTTTTAATAATCATAATATAATTATTCTTTTTACAAATACATGTTTGTTTTGAATATAATCTCAAACTCGGTCGTCAAATGTCAGTGAAGAGTGATATTGCCAACCTAATTTAAAAATAAATAAATTCAATTACGACTACATCTAGACCAGCGGTTCTTAAACTGGGGTCCGCGTAGCCATTACCGGAGGTCCGCGAAATAATTTTGACATTAAATTTACATCCTCCAACTTTTCGTTTTTATTCAAATAACTCATTTAATAAAAATCCTACATGGTCAAGACTTTTTGTATTTGTTGTTACCTAACTAGTTATTGACATAACTAAACAATAATTAGTAAAAGTTAATTATTTTTATTCAACTGCAAATTATTTACAGAAAACATATTATAATAAGATCTATTTTGACTAATATTTGACTAAGAAATGTTTGTATGAGTTTAACGTATTATTTGTAATTTTTTAAATTCATTTTACTACTATTTTTGTTCATTTTATGTTTCTTTATTCTATATGCTGATAAAAATGTCCATCTTTAAAAATGTGCAAGACCATTTATTAAAATAACCAGCGATACATTTTTACCAATATTTATTAAAACGTAGTGCCTATGAGATTATTGAGCCAGAAAGTCCCAAGAACGACGTAAAATGCCTAGGGTTTGGATGGGGTTCGCAAAAAAAATGTAGTACAAGAGGGGGTCCTCGGACTACATAAGTTTAAGAACCCCTGATCTAGACGATTTTTTGTCTCGATTATGTTGTATATGCTGGTTTTAGGTTAGCATTAGTCAGTTATTTTTTTTCGTTGAGGTAACGGCGTCGAGCTAACCGTTGCCTAATTTATGGTCGTCGAGTTGACCATCGACGAGTTGACCGTTGCCGGATAAATAGAACCAGGGAATTTACTAGTATTATTGGTAAAGCAAACTCTCTACGCTAAACGAGTATTGTCATAAAGTCGAGTGAATGTCGTATTCAAATCTAAAGGACGTATTATATAAGTGTGTCTGTCTGTACTTCCATGAAAACATGTTTAAAGATTTTCATCAATAGAAAAAATATGTGGATTTGATGTAAGGTGCGGCCGACGGTTTGAACGTGCCAATCATTCTTGTAGTGTACGCGAACCCACAGGTGATTTGCATGGTATGTAGCCTAACCTAAAACTTGCTCAGGGCGCCCACACATTTATACACACACAGTAACAAGTCATATTAGCGGCTATTGTCAAGAATTTTTTGATAGTTTTCAAATGGTTTACGATGTAGCTGCAAATCGCTTTCTAAAGTGACAATATGCGTGAAATTTACAGCACTTACTGTCAGGACAACACAAACAACTTGTTATATGTGTATGTGTGCATAATTTAGATTTATATATCAGTAAAAATGACTGTTCGCTAATATGGAAGTCGCTTTACTGCTGCTGAAGTTACTTGTCAAATCTTTCATAACAAAGGAAGTACTCTTAAGCTAACTTAATATAAACAGCTATGTTATATATCTGAGATTTCAAATTGTCCAACTATTTATCAGGGAAAGTGGTTTAAATATTACATCAGGTTTCGAATTAATTTAATATATTCGTACTAATTGCCAGAAGTGCTGTAAAAATTAAAAAATGGTAAATTTCGGTGCCTATCCATTTTGCGCTTTCATTAATCTGTTAGACTGGAAATAAAAGCGCATTTCCAGTCTAATGGATTAATTATATATTAGGGGTACCGTTTTTTTTTTTTATTCATGACTTCGGACATTATTGTGTTGAAGAATAACGCCTCTTCTATTCACAATTTCTGGCCGTTTTCTGGTCAAGTTATAATTCAGTCGATCCAATTGCCAACAGTAGAGTTCAAATTTAACATTTTGCCATGGTTTTAACTTCACATAATAAAAGATTCCTTTATAGGGCCTTCCAGATCAGGGTTCATCCAAGCATAAATTTTCTGATTTGGGATTTTTAAACCACTGTTGATATGTACGTACACTTTGTTTATCATCATAAACAGTGCAAATGTTTTTTGTAGCAAATGCAGCAGATTTTTTTTTATGGTACTCATAAAACATTAAACAACGTAAAAAATGTTTTGATGAAAATTCTTCCGCCATTTTAAAAGATAAGGGTTTAAAATTAAACGAAAACGATAATTAGGTACTCTTTGTTACAGAGTTTAACCGAAACGCAAAAGAGGTTTGTTCAATTCAGCGAACAAGTCGTGACTAGTTCGTATACTACACTAATAATAAAAAACGAAAGAACTTTCCGGTACCCCTTATACATCCCGTAACGCGTTCCGTAAGCAATCTATAGGCGTTACGGGTACATGTAGACAATTGGTTGATTCGCACACCCGACATTTGAAATGTACGGGTTTAACTTACTTTCTGCTGACCTACGATCATATCTTAATCATTTTCATTTCAAGCGACAGTTGATATTTTAATAAATATGAACCAGGACTCTTTAGAGTTTCATAGGTATAGAAAATAGAAAAATTACTGAGACTTCGAAGAAATATCCCTAGAAAAATATTTCCGTACATATTAACCCGTCCTAGGAAGATCGTTGTGACTCAATATTTTTTAAATTCTGCAAGTTAAATATTAGAATATCGTGTAATCTTTCCATGAAAAAATTAGTATCTCACAAAAGCCACACTTAATCGGTAAAAGTTAATAAAAAAGAAAATAAAAAGTAAAATTAAAATAAAAGTAAAAAGTTAAACTAGAATTAAAAATCTAGTTCCGCTTGAACCAAAAAACAGGCTATAGCTACCTTTCAGAAAAAATAAAAATATATTTTTCTAAATTTTATTTTTTAAATCTAGGAACCGAGAACTTCTCTGCTTTTATGTACCTCTAAAGCGTTGAGACGCTATTGTTCTTATAATATTGCATGTCGGTTGTGGATTATTAAATGAAAACTCTTTTAAAATCTTAAAAAAATTAAATGGACGCAATTTAGGCCAAAAATGTGCAAAATAAATTCCAGAGGGGTCGATCTTAAAACCTGAAAAAAACTTGGTAAAGCACAATGATAAGATCTGAAACGATAGCTTAAATTTTTCGATGAAATTAATGTCAGAATGAAACTCATTATAACACGCAATTCACTTTCATAATGTAAGGTGACCATTTTTTGTCAAATATAAAACCAGGACATTTAAAATATCCCAAGTACAGGCGTTTGCAATAGGACAAGGGTCCTTGGGTCCTGACCCCCCTCCCCACAGGAACTAAAAAATCATATACTTAATAAAAACTAAGCTACTGAAAATAAAATCATCTCTTTTGTTGATAAAAAACAAATCATAGTCAAAATGTAATTAACATATAAGACCACCCCTCCCCGTAAAGAGGCAATAATAAATTTTATATTATTTATCGGATATTTTTTAGAAATAGGGGGGGTCTATTTCTCAGTTAATTTTTCTAGGAGCGCGCCTGATCAGTCAGTATGAAGAAAAGTGGCTATCGTAGAATATATATTAAAAAAATATGGCAGAGTAAGCTTAGTTTTTTTGCTTTTAAGTGAAAAAATAAAATATTCTTCTTTTATTTATATTGTAGATTAAGAAAGTAATTTTGAAAAGGCCGCTACACTGCTGAGCCGTATTTTGTGTTTAAATTTACGCGCGTACTGAAAGATGGAACGATTACTCGATCTTTTGAAAAATTAATAATTTTTGATTTTGTGTCCCTAAACTGTACTGGTTATATTTCACGACTAACCAGGACCAATGACCAAAAAAACAGTACAGTACTCGTAAAACCAGTACGAATGGTCACCTTACATAATGCCTTCTTATTGATGCAAAATAGAAAAATAAATTTTGTACCATCTTTTTATTTTGCCGCGTTTTTTGTCAAAAATGTGCCAACTAAAAATATTTCAATTCCTTTTTTGGTAAAAAAAGGTGTCACTTAAATTTGTTTCCTACATCTCCCAGAGATGTCGGTTTCAAAAACTGTTTTTTTTTTTCTTTTCAGAATAATGTATGTAGCTCGGAATGTTCAAATTTGCCAAAAAAATATGCACAATATCGGAAAATAAAATCAAGGAGGTAGGGGATTCGAACCTGTGTACCTGTGCCATAGACAACCATCTTACCACAAAGCCACGGCAACTCTTGCTATGCATGCATCATAAACTTCCACTACTTCGAAATTTCATCTTTTGATATTATGCAGTTAGCTAGTGAACTCTTGAGTCGGCTCAATCAGTAAGTATTTAACACTTTAAATAAGTAGGTCTTTACAGAGATAATAGGACCAGTCGATATGCCATGTAGACCACGTGGATATATTATATATGGTTGGAAGTCTAGAACCGGAGATACTTTGCGCCATCTAGGCGTTGGGAGCATAATTAAATTATCGATTTAATTGCGATTATTCAAAAAAATGTTGTTAGAATCATCTAGCATTCGAATTCTCTGTTGGGTTTTTCACTTCTTAAATACATACAAAACTCTGAAATGTGTATAAATTAACACATCATTTTTGTATATTTATTTTGAGTATTTTTGTATTTCGGTATTTTCAGTATTTTGCACTGACTTGGTATTTTTAATATCTAGTTGCAGTAAACTAATAACACAATAAAAATTACCATAACTATCTACTACAGTTACAAATTTTCTCCAGAAAGCAGTCCATTAATTGACATTATAATGGCGCACTTATTAAGTACTTGAAGTCCAAATAAGTACTTACACAACATGGTACAGCGATAAACTATCTCGGATGGCAAATTGCTTGCTCGCACAAATACTAGATCAAACTTTATAAGTATATTTCTAAATGAAGTTATTTATTCGTATGTTTTTCCGTACGTTTCATAAGTGTACCACGCACGTATTTGACGGCATGTAAAGTGTGTGAGTTCCACTCCAAGGTGACCTGATTCTGACAGACGTATACTACCACCCAGTCAACAAGAGCCGCACCTCTCTGTAAGAGAC
This sequence comes from Liopterus haemorrhoidalis, assembly GCA_963971575.1. NCBI lineage: Eukaryota > Metazoa > Arthropoda > Insecta > Coleoptera > Dytiscidae > Liopterus > Liopterus haemorrhoidalis. The sequence continues at coordinate 194,402,875 of OZ020611.1, forward strand.
GACATTCAGATTAAACAAAACAAACAAGCAATCATTAGTTTTATCTTACAAACTGAGTAAAATGTTGGAAATATGTGAACGTTAGAAAGTTTTACCTACCAACATGTTCTTCCACTTCTTTAAACACAAAAACTGACTCTAAATTCAAACCATTCTTGTTTGCAACGCGATGCTACAACACTCGTAAAATACACGCTTTATGGAAGCTCCATCTGAGAATCACACAGGGAATCTCTGATTGGGAATAGTTTTATGTCTACAGATTGTGATTTATAAATTAATCCGAAAAAATAACTGTAAGCATTTAGTTTTTTCAAAATTAGCTCTTATAGATACTTTTAGATACCTACAGAATAAGAAAATACACAGAATTTGTTTTTCTCTCTCTCTTTCTCTCCATTTCTGTCTATCTGTCTCTCTATCTGCATCTCTCTCTATGTCTTTCTGTATCTGTGTCTCTCTTCTCTCTCTCTCTTTATGTCTCACTCTGTCTCTGCCCGTCTCTCTCTCTCTCTCTCTCTCTCTTTATGTCTCACTCTGTCTCTGCCCGTCTCTCTCTCTCTCTCTCTCTCTGTCTGTCTCTCTCTCTCTCTCTCTCTCTCTCTCTCTCTCTCTCTCTATTTGTCTCTCTCTGTCGGTCTCTTTTTGTCTCTCTATCTACAACAATTTATCTACCACGACAACATGGTTTCGCAAAAAACCGCTCAGTAGATTCTAATTTACTATCATTAACTTCAGACATATTAGAGTCTATGGATAAAAAATACAGGTGGACGCCGTCTACACCGATTTCTGCAAGGTCTTTGATAAAGACATTCACAGCATCTTAATAAGAAAAATACACGAAATTGGTGTGCATGGTTTCCTTCTAAGATGTGTTATATCTTATATTAGAAACAGATCGCAAGCAGTATCAGTTAATGGGTCTCTATCAAAATTTTTCAATTCTACTTCCGGTGTGCCACAAGGATCTCATTTAGGACCATTGTTCTTTGTTATCTATATCAATGATGTAATTACCTGCTTCAAAAATAGTAATATCCTTCTGTTCGCAGACGATATGAAAATTTATAGACCCATAAAAGCTCTCACTGATTGCCTGCTACTTCAAGCCGACCTAGAACGTTTTCATAAGTATTATATATTGAATAAGCTATAAACTACATAGCTTAATAAACTACAATTATTCATTTTGCACTAATTTCCTATCAAGAGTTTCGCGTATTAAAGATCTGGGACTTTTACTTGATAACAAACTTTTATTTGATGCTCATATTAGCAACGTCTGTAGAAAAGCGTACAAAATGTTAGGATTCATTATCAGATCATGAAACATTTTCAAAACGCCAAACCCATAATTCTACTTTATAACTCGTATGTTTTAAGACAAATAAATTTTTGTATCTCGATATGGAATCCACAGTATAATGTGTATGTACATAGAATAGAAAGAATTCCTATTTCTGGAAATAGGAAATAGGAAAAAATAATATAAGATGTCCTATTTCTGGAAATTCATACAATACTTCATGTGCGTACTTCGAAATTCTAACACTACAAGCTAAAAGAAATTTATCCGATTCATTGTGTTTAAAGAAATCAATAATTGGTCAAATAGATTGCATACCACTCCTAAATAAAATAAATTTTAATGTTAAAACAAAAAGTCTCAGAAATAAAATTCTCTTTCATTAGCTATTTGCCAGAACAAATTCTGTGCAGAACTCCCCAGTTCATCGATTGGTATCTACATCCAATAATTTTAGTATTGATTTGAATTTAAATATTTTTCATGATTCTCTCAAAACATTCAAGATCACAATTACTAACTATTATTTAAATGAAATTACACCTCATTAACCTTACACTTAAAAAAAAAACTAATAAATCTGTAAAATTGTAACTTGTCCTCCAGCAATTTAAGCTATTACAGTGTACTTGAATAAGTTTAATGTATTTTTGTCACTATTGCTATATATATATATATATATATATATATATTATAATTATTAAGTATAAGTTGTATATGTATATGTTATGTATTTATATAAAATATTTGTAGTCGTAGTTTCTGGGCTCGCCCTGTTTACGACTTAAATCAAATAAATAAATAAATAAATCTCTCCCTCTATGTGTCTGTCTCTCAATTACTCTTGAAAACTGTTAGTCGGGTTGACTTTTGGCCTCATTCATATTTATTCTTCACCTTGCTTTAATAAGAATCACACCTTTCCAATAAGCACCTTTTACACCAATTCTCATTAGAGACTATGGCACAAAAAGCCATTGCTGTAGACCATAAATTTTAACTAACTACTTTTTTTTAACTAAATTTAATTTTCGAGGTCTTTCAACTGACCAATGAATGTTTAATTTTCCTTTCTATTTTTTTTTTTTACCATGCTGTTTTCTATCGTCCTCATCATGTATCGTCCACATCGTCCATATCGTCATATCGTCCAGTAAATCCCTGCTGCTAGATCTTCTAATAGTTGATCAGAAAATATAAATCTATAATAATTACGAATATGAAATGTTATGTGTTGATATCTGTAAAGTATTGAAGAACAAGCGCGTACACCCGGGCTGGTCTTGACCCCCCCCCCCCTTCAGGAACAAATAATTTCGGTATTTACGAACGTATATGATGTTAAACACAGTCATTCAGTCAACTATTCAAAGGAAATTCGTGTCATCTCGCTGTATTATTCAAAACAATCTAAGTTCGACTAACTGTCAACACTGGGTTCAAATCAGTCAAAGGGCCTAGGAGTGCCCAGGTTTCTTGGGTATACCTAAAAGCTCAAGACTCTTCTATATGCTATTGTTACCGCTGGGTCTTAAAGAGTGTCCTCAATTTTTCACCTGTACCGGTCAAAAGGCTTAGGAGTGGACATACAAACATTAAGATAAATTAATATTTTTCTCTTTTATCTATATACCTTGCCTTGCCATAAAAAATTATTTCAAAGTTTTCAGGAAAATTTCACAGGAAGATTAAAGATATTTAAATTTTCATTTATTACACCTTAAGTATCTCAAAACAAGAAACACCAATCAGGTCTCAAAATGACCACTTTTGGCCTTACACAGCGCTTAGTCTCTTTAATTTGACAGTTGTTTTGTAAATTTTAGGTTAAGTTTCCAAGTTGAAGTTGGTTCTTCACATGAAAAGGTACTATAGGTGGTTTCTTTAGTTTAAGCGGAACTAGATTTTCAAATCTAGTAACTTTTGCCGATTGATTGAAGCTTTTGATTATTTTTAGGAAAAGTCAACTTCAATATATAAAAAGTTGGCTACCCAGCAAACATTGAACTAACGGCCGAATGCCGGTAAACTGCTTTTACGCTAGTACATTGCTGGCACCAAAAGTAAGTGCAACGCCAGTATTAATAATGTACTTCACATTTGTATTTCGCACTCCGCCTATACGAAGTACTTTACCAGCATTTTATAAGCATTCCTTATTTGTATTAATCCAAGATTATTTCTAGCGGGCCAGTGCTTATGTTTATAACTTTTTTTGAATGTAATAATTTGAAAAGTCTGATCGTTCTTAGTCATAAAACACCCTAATGGCGTGGCCTTCGAGGGTCGGTACAAGTGATATTCTGTGAGTACAAGTTGGGACGTGTTGGTGAACAGTTTATCAGGATGTGTATTTGAATAGTTATTGATTGTGAGCATTATACAGTTTTTTATTGTGATTTGTGTGTGTTTTGTTAGATTTAAGGACGTAGTTTACACAAGCTTCTTCATATTAAATTGTTTAATATTTAGTTTAGTTCAATCATAGTTTTTTTCATGTAATAAAATTTTCAATTATTAATAAATCTGATACAAGATTATAAATATGTCATTTAAAAAATATAATTTGTCATATTTCATTTTGAATAGTGACATCTTAAATATTTTGTAAATATAATACTAACCTAAAATAATACAAACTTAATCCAAAACTGTAAAACTTTTTTTACAATATAACCAAGTTTCTAAAAGTCAGTAATACACTATAAAAATCACCAAAATAACCAGATCTAGTTTGTTCTTACAAAAGTGAATAGCTTATAGCATTAATGCTTATAAAATTTGTTTATTGAATTTATTTTAACAAGTATGATTTCTTTAGGTTGGCACTCTTCAAGTCAGGGGGAAAAGATGTGGTAGATAATACAAGACGAATATTGGCGAAAATTATTAGTCACCCCTTATCTTTAGGATGAAATTGGTTTGACCGAAATGGCAGAAAACCATTTTCTTAAAATTCTTCATTAAATTAATAAATTAAATAAACTAATTCCTGTTATTCCTGAAATTATATTTATTTAATATTTATAAATAAATCAATAAATTATAACTGTTAATTCAATTTACAATCGGCCAGTTTTACCATCGTTGAATAAATTTATTTAACAACTTAAGTTAACAATATCGCATCAATCTATTGACAGCAATGTTAATTTCTTCATTAATAGTTTAAAACCGATGCGATATTGTCAACTTTACTTGTTAAATAAATTTATTCAACGATGGTGAAAATGGCCAAATGATTATTTATTTTGCACCTAACCATTAATTTATTTTAATACTGGGTAAGTACACATATATTACATTTGAAACACTAGAGAGTGGGTATAATATAAGCACTAGTCTGTCAGAAATAAATCTTGCAACTAATGCGATTATTTTGCACTTTACCGTTGCTGGGCCAGCAACTGATACATCAATGGGCCAGCTAACGGCCACGGGGACACCGGGGTACTGGCCCAGTGCAAAATGCCAGCACTGGCCCAGTGCGAAATGCCAGCACTGGCCCAGTGCAAAATGCCAGCACTGGACCAATGCGAAATGCCAGCACTGGCCCAGTGCGAAATGCCAGCACTGGCCCATTACTTTCAATGCACTTTACCGTTGCTGGGCCAGCAACTGATACATCAATGGACCAGCTAAGGGCCACGGGACACCGGGGTACTGGCCCAGTACGAAATGCCAGCACTGGCCCATTACTTTCAATGCCGGCGAGTATGTGCTTTACCAGTACTGGTCCGGATAAAAATGTTTGCTGGGTAGGGACAACTTGAGAAAATTTAAATGCGATTTAGTTCCTCTTAAAGGTTCGGAATAGCCTATAGGTATTATAAACGATTATTCGTTACCAAACGATTCCTTAAATTAAGAACGTTATGTTTATGAATAAGCTTAAAAGACAAATGATCATTAAATTTTAACGGTTTGTTTTCAAATCATTTGTTCCTAATTTTATGAATATGGACATATGAGCTATTCCAAACGTAACCGGAACTAACTGGAATTTTTCATGAGCTCTCTTTTTAAGGTTTGAAGTGGGATTTTACTAAACAAAATGATTAAAAGCATTACTTAACTAGTAAAAGTTACTAGAATTGAATATCTAGTTCCACTCAAACCAAAAAACAGAATTTATTTCTTTAATTTTTTATTATTTTCTTTGTAATATTAGGCTTTACGTTTAGTCAGTTAGATTAATCCGAGCGATCCGAGTGCTCCCGATCCGTTCGTAAAGTCAGTCGGAGTGTACACATTAGCTTATTTTTAGTCAATCCGATTGATCCGCCGGAGCAATCCGAGCGTTCCCAAGCAATCCGATGATCTGGTAGAATTACTGGGATTAATGGATTGCTGGTGGTGGGGGTTAGCACGCGTAAATTGAATCTTACAGCCAATTGGAATGTGTTGAAAACGTAACTTAACAAAATATACGAAATAAGTGACAGAATTGAATTATTAGTAATAAACTCATATTTATATAACAAAATGGCAACGGTGGCAGTTGTAATCAACGACAGAAGTTTGACAGTTGCAGTTAGCGCCACCGTCAGCAGGCGTCACTACTTAATTTCAGATAAATATTGCTTACGAAAATGTTAACAAAATCCCAGCAATCTGACTAATCTTGTGACGTCACCAGGTCAATCTGAGCAATTTTGTGAATTGAGCAAAATATGTAATTCTTATAAATAATATTACATTTAGAAGACCCTGATTCCTCCTATCCTATGGATAACCAATACCCGAATAGTTGATGGTTTACTATATTACAAAACTAAATTGTTTTGAGAAATACATGTGAAATATATTATAGTGCGTTCATATGCTGCTTTATTAAAAAATGGCTCAAATAAAAGTTGTTAGTTATTGCTTTTATAGCAACTTTTGTTAAATACATTTTTTCCAAATATTACTCTGTTGTCAAATATTCGCAAAAATCTTAAAACCGACACGAGTAATCTCTCATTTCTAGTTAACCGATATTTACCAAAAGTTGGTCAACTCATGCCATTGATGTCAAAAGCTTAAATATGAAGTTTCATAAAAATCCTTTTAGCCGAATTTGCTCTGCGCGGATACACGGCCCGTGTATCAGGCAGACAGACCGACAGACAGACAGACAGAAATGTCAAAAGGTGAGTTTGCAGTATAGCTCTTATGGCAAATGGGAGCGGTGTTGCCAAATGTTGTAAAAGTGTCAAATGTGTCAATTATAATAATATGAAAAACTCTAGAGTTTTAGAGCTGGCAACGTCGACAAGCAAGAAAAGGATAGTGTCATTGTGTAAACCCATTAGAGAGTATGAAAAAGAACTACTCCATATGCCTTGTACTGCAAACTCACCTTTGAACGCACTTTAGTTTCCTTTCATAACGAAATTGATAGTTACCACGGAATTTTTTCATTAGTTGAACAAAGATTTATATTTCATAAATATTTTCTATTTATAATCAATCTAATAATTTGTTAACAATAAATTTGAAGAGAATTTTACGAAACGAATATTAGATTTCCCTGTTGTCCAGCTCTGTGCCTAAGTAGAGATAAGTAGAAAACGCTGAAATCTCTCTGCATATGAGGAGGTGATAGAGAGGCCGCGGTCGCACCACAGCATGTCGCTAGACTTGGATTAAGATGGTCAAAAGCGATATAAAACTAGAAAAGTTTACCAGCATTGACAGCTTGTAGGTTGAAGCGAAAGATTCAAACTAATTAAAGGTTATAACTTATTTGACGGATTAGATATTATTTGTTCCACGTTCAAATTTATCGATATTTCTAAGGGAAAGTTACAAGACATTTATTTTTCTTTTATTTTATAACATTATGTCAACGAATCCACACTGTTTCCACATGTTATGGATACTACTAAAATGATATACTCGTATTTTGTAACCAGTAAAGCATTTACAATTTGATCCATATTTTTAAAATTTCGTAAGTATGACCATGAAATTCTTATACCGTCTGTCTGTTATCCTTATAATAACTCTTACACATAGCAAAAAAATCGTAAGTGTAAAAGTTAATTTTCAGTTTGGTTAAAATTTGAGTGTTAAAATTTTCATTTAATAAAAGTGAAAAGTTCACTATTTTTAGTTAAATCACCGTGGAAATCTTCATTTATTCAGATAGTATTAGTTTTATGAAATTTTACTTTTTCAGTGTTAAAATTAACTCTATTTATTTTCTAACACTATAATTTAACCCAGTATTTCCCAAAGGGTGTGCCGCGGCACATTAGAGTGCCGCAAAATTTTCCAATTGTGCCGCAATATCTTAAAGAAAAAAAATCATCTGTAGCCACCATAGGACCGACCGCCATCACAAAGTACTTGTTTAATTTATGCTGCTTTATCAAAAAATGGCTCAAATAAAAGTTGCTAATTATTGCTTTTATAGCAACTTTTGTTAAATAAATTTTTTCCAAATATTACTCTGTTGTGAAATATTCACAAAAATCTTAAAACCGACACGAGTAATCTCTCATTTCTAGTTAACCGATATTTACCAAAAGTTGGTCAACTCATGCCATTGATGTCAAAAGCTTAAATATGAAGTTTCATAAAAATCCTTTTAGCCGAATTTGCTCTGCACGTGTACACGGACCGACAGACAGACCGAGAGACAGACTGACAGACAGACAGACAGAAATGTCAAAATCGGTATGATCACAATACCTTCCTTATATGTGTTGGCGGTCGGTAAAAAACTAGCGTTATAAAATTCTTCTTCTATGACTACGTAGGTGTGCCGCGAAATTTTTCTTTTTTGGAAAATGTGCCACGAGAGTAAAAAGATTGGGATAACCAGTGTTTCCCAATCTTTTCCTAACCAGTATGTAAGTATAAACTTTACACTAAATTTAATCAAAAAGAAATGTAAATAATTAACACGAAAAGCGAGGGACTTGAGTGTACTATGAAACACTGTCTGCCTATTTGTACATCGTACACAATTGACAGTTGAAATTTGACATAGATATACAGTTTGGTCCACATTGGAAAAACATATCAAATGAAAAATAATACATAATATCTACCAGAATTCAATCCTAGGGGGGAGCACAGAAGAAAAATATTTTTTTGGGGCTTAGCCTATAATGCTGGCTTGGTGATTTAAAAATCGCAGTTTTCATAATTTGGAAATTTCAAAACGAAAGATGGAAAGAGGCGACAAACAGCCCCTTGACCCGCTGTTACCTTTAGTAATGGCAGAAAGCCTAACTTGAAATTTTAAATTCAGACATTCCTCTCAATAATGTGATATGCATATATACATATAAATATGTAGGAATATATGAGCGAATGAAAGAAAGGCATATCGAAATAAAAAATAATTGTGCCTCCTCAAGAAAGGCTCAAACCGATGAGTGTGCGCCTGATATCTGCATTGATCTCTCCATTAGCAGTTCTTCTTATTGCACGGTTTTAGCATTACGCGATTGACTCATTATTACTAATATCTCGCAATGCGTGGTAAAATATCGAAAAAAGTTTCTTTTAAAATGAAATGTATTTTTACTCTAAATTTATATGTGTACAAATAGCTCCATTTATTAGAAACGCACATATTAATTAAATGCTTAAAACATCGAAATAATGATTTGAATTGCGCGGATTCTTACTGCGCGGTATTTTTTCTAAACGTAACATCCGCGAAATGGGACCCCATAAATTTTTTGTCTATCGTATAAATATTGAATATTTCTTTAATAAATTATTATGACTTTATGGGTGTAAATCCAGCATTATAAAAATTATTGAGACTTGATTAAAAACATATTACTCACAAGCAAATTTCTATTTTGATTAAATTATTATTTCCCTTTGCTGTGTACCTAATATTTTTTAGCGTATATTAAGGACTGAGTAGTAATTTAAAAAATAATAATTTTGACGCCATTTTGGACAAAAGTTTTTCTAAATTTTGTTTTATCGCTATTTTGCTTTATAATACCGCTTATCACCCAGAATGTTTAGTCTAAACCAGCGTTTCCCAACCTTTTTTCATGCCGAACCGGCAAGCGTCCTAGAAAAAATTCGCGGACCAACAGGTTTAGAAAGAGATGTGTATCGCAAAAGTTTTATATTTTTATTGCACTGATTACAAATACAAAAAAACAATAAATAAAAAAATCACATATAATTAGTGAAAAAAGAAACAAATTATTACTAAACCAATTAATAAAGGACTGATATTTTCATCTCAAAATTAAGTGGGTTATAACTTATTGTAGATTATAAAAAATCTCGCGGATCGGCGGTTGGGAAACATTGGTCTAAATGTCTGAAAAATTATGAAATAATGCATATTGATGAACCGAAATAGTACAAACGGAATTTTTCACCAGTTTATTTCATAGCTTCGAACCGTTATTTTTTTCGTTTCGGTTTTAGTACCGGTTTATATATATATATCAGTTCGGGTATTCGTAAATATTTTTCGGTTTTCGGTTCAGTTCAGAGTGATTTATTTTCTACTGTAATTTAGAAGAACATTTTATTCCTTATTTTGTAATAATCATACCAACATACCAAAACCGCTGCCAGGAGGGGTTCTGGGCGTTCAATCCCCCCCCCCCCCCCGTCTTCGGAAACATTGGTGCGGATTTTTTAAAATTTTTATCAGGTCAAATATTTCGAGTTTTCTATTTATCAGTTTAAAAAATAATCTTAAATAAAATGTATTTCATATTTTGATTTTTTTTGACTCCCATAAACATTCTCTGAGCCGAAATAAATCGATATTTTTTTCGTTCCGACAAAAATAACAGCTTTTTTCGGTTTTCGATTTTCGGTTCGAAGACCTGGTTTATTTATAAACTCAATTAGATTTTGTATTCTTGAAAAAATAAATACTTTTTATAATTTCATGTATAGTTAAATGAGAGCTGTGAATACTTAGTTTATAATCGATAAATTAGTATCAAAATATTGTTCAATTTAAGGCGATTACAACAAAAAATATTGTCTAGACTATATGAGATTAAGAAAGTCAGTGGCGCAAGCGCTAAACCATTTGTACTTGCGCTTTGACCGCTAGTAAGGGCATGGACGTGAGTTCAACTCCTGTCCATGTTAAATAATTTGGTTAAAAAATATTTTCACAAATTACAGGTTCTGCTTAACCGTTCGCAAAAAGCCATAAACTGTAGGTGCCATTCTGTGTAATACTGACCATATTACTCCTAAATGTACACAGATTGAATATGTTCACCATGAAACCTGAAAACAGGAAGCCTAGGCTCAACTTGGGCTGTCGCGCCACTGACGATGATAAGAGAATATTTTATATTGTGCTATTATTCATGTGATTTCCTTTACTAAATCCGAAAATATGAGAAAATGTACACATAATTTTTTTCTTTTCTTTGATTCTGTTTCGTGATGTGTATTACAAATTGTTCATTTTGTAAGTTCCTTGACCTCCAGCCTTAATAAATTCAAAACAGGACGTACGTTTAAAAATCTAACCTCTAGTTTCACTCACGCATTTGTGTGACTGTTATCAACATTTATTGTTAGTTTTATTTGTTACAATTCGATGTGCAGAATTCAAATATTTTTTAGCAAATCGTGAAATTTCTCAATTCTATTGAATTCCGAATTCAGCCCATGGCTAAAACATGTGTGTAACATTTATTTCAAAGGACCCACAAAAATAGCAATTAGATTCGCAAACACATATACACATACACATAGATACGCACATGGACGCAGACTCACACATACAACTAGACACGTATTTGTATTAGTATGCTTGGCCACTACAGCAGATTACCTTCAAATGTTCTATCAAGGATTCTATGTCACCTGCTTGATAAAGGAGACATAAACTTATCGAAGCTCCACACATATTAAGTTGTGGAATATTCATAATACATGTAAATATATTCAAATATGTTATTGTAATTTGTTAATATTAGCCTATAAAATTGTTTATAAATATTTATTTTTTAGGCATATATCATTTATTTATTACTTAATATTGTACTTTTATGATTATACTTAAGAGTATTGTCTTCAATAAATTCTTTTGTTTAGTGTTTTTAAAATTGTTAATATAAGTTTATTATCTGTAAGCCGAAATACTACGGACCGGAAATTATGTTTTTTCGGATTTTAGAATACATGGAATGATGCTGTAGGGTAGAAATATATATATATTTTTTTTATTTATTGTTTAGAGACACTTCAGCATCAATGGCTATTAGTGTCTGTGATACTATTTTATACAATTGTTTATACTAATCTAAAGACTACTTTTTACAGTAATTATATGAGTGATTTTTTTTTACAATGGATTTCATATTTTATTATATAAGTATGTGGCTTTTAGGTATTTCAGAATGTTCCTCGTCATTGTGGGTTCTTGTTTTAATGCTTGCTGTATGTCCTGTGGTATGTTGTATATGGTGCGTGTATTCTGGTATTGTGGGCAATCTGTTAATACGTGCCTGACTGTCAGGGGCTGGTTGCAGGTCTCACATATCTTTTGGTGTAGTCTGGCCATTATGTGTTTATGTGTGAGTTTCGTATGTCCAATTCTCAACCTGGTTATCACCATTTGGTCTCGTCTGTTTGTCTCAGTTGTCCATGAGTAGATATCGTTTTTTATGTGTCTCAGTTTATTTTCAGTTGTTGTGGTCCATTTATTCACTCGGACCTGGTGGAGTTTAGTTTTGATGGACTGTTGTGTATGTAATGTTTGGAGCGATTTGCAGTACTTCGTCTTCTGTGGCGTTTTCTGTAGCTGCTTCGTTGCCTTCTATGCCAACGTGGCCTGGTGTCCAGATGAAAACGATTGTCTTGCCGTTTATAGAAACATTGTGTGTTTTGTCCTGGATTTTTTGGATTGTTGGATCTTTGCTCTGATGGTTTTTTAGGGCCTGTATTGTACCGAGGGAGTCGGAACAGATGGCAGTACGTCAATGGTTGCTCCTACGTATAATATCCAGGGTTTTAGAAATTGCCTCCGCTTCTGCTTGATAGATGCCAACGGTGTTTGGTAGACGGTAGGTTCGAGTGCTGTCTTCTGATATTATGGCAAATATATGATAAATAAAAATTTAATTATAATGATAATGATGATGATTGGCAATTTGTGACTTATTTTTCTAGTTATTGATTACCTACATCTAAATCTATACTAATAATAAATTAGTTCGTTTGTATGTATGCTACCTCAAAACTTAACAACGGTTGTGCAGATAAAAAAAATGGATGTGAAGTGTGAATTTTTACACATTTCAGGGTTTCGCAGGTATAATAAGTGAAGGCGGCATGCTGAGTGTGTAGGACAAATTTTGTTAATCTAAGAGCTTTAAAAACAAATTTTATGTTAAAATATTTTTTTGTTAATTTTATTTCGAATACCTAATACCATTATTTAGGTTTCTAAATATGTGCAGTATTTTTTTTTATGTAGCAAGGTTCATTAAGATTTTGAAAATTGCGCCTATCGCTTCCATTGGTTGTCATGTGCTCCGCCCAATGTACATTACTTTGAATCATGGTCTTCAATGTTCTGAAAATGTTCCTGACTATATATTTTATGGGTTTCAAAAGAACCTTTTTGTGAAGAAATGTCAACAGAATGTTATCTTTTTTCATATTTCTAGCCCAACCCTTCTGGGTTATACAGACTGTAACAAATTTTTACATTATTTAATAAATTTGCGTGAATACAGAGTTTTGTAAAAGTTACTTAATTTTCGGTAATAAGTAATCGTTAATACGCTTAAAAATCTAATTAAAAATTCCGGTTGCGCTATCATGGTTCATATCAATGCAGTGGCGGCGCCGGCTCTTAAAATCTGAGGGGGCCAAAAAAAATTTGAGTAAAATTTGGGGGGCCAGAAAATATTTTTTTGTCGTTTACAAATGAAAATATAAGTGAAGACCTAAAAAAAAGGTCCTCACTTCTAAAATATATTTCTCTCCAACCAATTCTTGGGGGGCCAACTGGGGGCCAGAGCAAGATTTTGGGGGCCCGGGCCCCCAGCCCCCCGCTAGCGCCACCACTGTATCAATGTGTATTACTCTGAAATTGTTCAGATCTTAATACCAACCCTTCGGGATTATTGAGGGTGGAACTCTATATTTTTCTTTTTACATATTTGTAAAAATATCTGAATATAGATCTAGCGAATATCGCTATACAAAATATCTTGAAAACCTGACACTTATTTTTGTATGGTGATGGAGGTGACTGATGTTCGTGTATTTATTTAGACATCACAAAATTTCAACTCCTGATTACGTTCCTGAAATATTATCGTGTTATAATCGTTACATAATTACAATTTATTTAAACAAATATATTTTTTAGTTCAGTTCATTAAATATTCTTATTAGCACGAGATTATGTAAATTATAAATATAAAATTTTTAAAATATCGATAAAAAATTAAATAACGTAAAAAATAAAACTATGCGATTAAATACCACGAGATTTAAATACTACAGAATTAATTAATTTTTAAAGACATTACCACTGTGTTTCTGATTTAACATATAATAAATTAAGTTGTTTATGGTTTATGTCAAATTTATAACCAAAAAAATCTAATTTGCAAAAAGATCTATAAATATGATTGGACACTGTTTTGTTGCAAATCATATTAAACTTCAGCTGCTTTTGAGGTTAATAGATAAATAAAATTAAGGCTATATTATTTAAATTTTTAAATTCTATGTAATAAATTATATAAATTAAGACCATGTTTTTGATATCCCATCTAAGTTTTATGTTTCTATGTTACAGTTAAGTGCGCGCCCAAATGCTAAATAACCTTACACCGCATTTGCACCTAATAAACGAACAAATCCGAACGCACTTAAAAGATCACGAACACCCACGATCAGAAATGAACATCGAATCAGAAATGAACACAAATATCAGAAATGAACATATGACTGGACTTAAATTTAACACTCGTCGATACTCCACCAGTTCTATTGTCCACATATAAAGTACGCAAATGGGTCCAAACGGACAGTTTCCTTTGTATGGACAAGTAATTGATAGCGTTCGTTTATGCTCCACGTTGCGTATTTATGTTTGTTTGTATTCGTGGATACGCACATCTATTGAGCATATTTGTTTGTATATGTTCGTTTGTTTCGCGATTTCACAGAATAATATGTGTTGCAGAGCTTTGTGGACCCTTCAGGTATCTCGTACACCAGATAGATCTTCTAATAGTCATTCAGTGGAATTCTGAAAGTTGACGTTAAGTCACGCAAGACGATAAATAACGCTCACCATAGTTAGCATCAAACGTTGAATCAATATATATATATATATGTTAGCATCTAGCCTTCCACCCGCTAATCTGGACCCGCTAATGATGACAACTCATTAACGATAATGATGACGGCTCATTACACTAATTGGTTTTTATAAAACACACGTAGAATTTGATAGAGATCAGATGTTTTCATACGTTGTAAGAGTGACTACCTAGAATAAAATAGTCTGTGAACAACTTGAGTTTTATTTAAACAATAAATCCCTTATTTGTTTACATATATATATATATATATATATATATATATAAAATAAAAATGTATTAATAATTAATTAATTTTGTAGGTAATCATGTGTGTATTTTCCCCGTCAGGTATTCGCGTATGACGTGCTACCTTGTGGTAAGCCTGAAGGGCGGGGGATGGTTTAAGACCTAAACCAATACCATATATATATATATAAAAGGATTTTTATGAAACTACATATTTAAGCTTTTGACATTAGCCATTAATGTCAAAAGCTTAAATATGTTGTTGATCAACTTTTGGTAAAAATCGGTTGACTAGAAATAGGAGTTTACTAGTGTCGATTTTAAGATTTTTGCAATAACTAATAACTTTTATTTGAGACGTTTTTTGATAAAAAGAAAAATATCGAAATATTTTTGTAAAATTTTTCGAAATTTATTCATACTTATATGTAACGTTTCCATGGTGTTGATAAATAATATCTCTGTTAGAAAATATGAGGCCAAGTTATTTCTACTCTGCTGCTAGAATGTATTTTATACAAGTACTTTATGATGGTGATGATTCGAGTTGATTCTGGATTTTTACTTCACGTCCTCAAGTGTGTTTATTCTATTGCCTTCGCAGTTTAAGTAATTTTTAAATTTTTTGCCTCCAGCTTATTTTCTGAACTTTTACTCCCACGTCTCCAAGGGATTTTTTTTGAACTTCTGCCCTCCCTTCAAATAAAATATTCAAAAAAACTAATATTCTAAAAAGAATATTTGTCTTTTTGTCCTCAGCTTCTTTTCTGCATTTTTACCTCCCTCGTCTTCATGCGTCTTTTATTTGCTTCCGACCTTCTTACAAGTGATTTTTAGAATTTTTGTCTCCATGTCCCCAGCATATTTCCTGGATATTTGCCATTTCCTTCTTCAAATGATTTATTTGTACTACAATCCTCCCTTCAAGTGATTTTTAAATTTTAAGCTGCAAACTTATTTTAATGTTATAATATTTTAATATTAATAATATTAATTTTAAGGTTATTTAAGGAATCTGGCTTTACTGAATTAAAAAATAACCCTATTTTTAATTAGATTTTT
The DNA here is from genome assembly GCA_963971575.1 of Liopterus haemorrhoidalis. NCBI lineage: Eukaryota > Metazoa > Arthropoda > Insecta > Coleoptera > Dytiscidae > Liopterus > Liopterus haemorrhoidalis. The sequence goes on from OZ020611.1 coordinate 194,418,772, forward strand.
TAATTTTTTAATTTTCTTTTGGGTGTTTCTTTCCACATCTACATATTTTGTTTGATAACGAATCAATATATTCGAAACCTTCAACTTGTTCTAAAATTTAATTTTTCATCTTGTGTGTAGAATCAAAGTATCCTCCAGGACAGGGGTCAGCAACCTTTTTATGTCTTAGGCCGCATTTTGTAACCAGTTTTTTTATTTTTACGTCGCGGGTTGTATTATGTAACAACATTTTTTGGCGGGCCATACTTGCTTTTTTAATTTTTATTTTTTAAGATCTTAAGCTCTTGTTTCCCTGGTTTACACGTATTTTCGTCGTCATAATTACGCCTAGTTAAAAAGCCTGTAGCAGCGTGGTAGTAATATATTGGCTACGCCAGCTTTTCCCAAACTTTTTAGACCGCAACCCGGTACGAGTTTTTAAAAATTTTCGCGACCCACCTTGTGAAAAAAAAACATTTATTTACAAAACAAATTTTATTTTAAAGCAGTAGCTTTATAGCAATAAAGAGTATAGTATAGTTAATACAGTATAGTTAATACAGTACAGTAATAAAGAGCACAAATACACACTATACTAGTGATTAACTGACGTAAAAAAAAATAATATGTACAAAAAAAAAATCTTTTTTGTGTTTTTATAATTTTTTTCGCGACCCGACAAAATTTTTCTGCGCACTTTGGGAAACGCTGGGCTATGCTATACTTTCTTATAATGGGCCGCATAAAATCATTCGGGGGGCGCATTCGTCCCACGGACCGCCAACTCCTGCTCTAGGAGATAACAATTTTGTTTTGACGACATCAAATTCAAATTTAAGTTGGTAGCAGGATAGACAAGGATAATAACATCATCTGCACATTACAAATACGAACTATAAAATGCAATATGTTTGAAGTTTTCTATATTAACGTTTTAAAAAACTATATGGGTTTGTTACGATTATGATATGATTATTATATTTTACCTAAAATTTATAATTAGATATGTTGAACATTTTGCGATTGGTTAGTTGGAAATTTCTGTATAATTTAACTAAATATTTCTTTGATTATAGCGAATACTGGCAGGTGGATTTTTATTAAACAAACAACAAATAAATTTTAAATAACTGGCAACTTGTATTTTTGTTTTGTTGAATTTCCAGTTTCCAAAAATCTGCATATAACAGTACATTCAGCGTAATTGATGTATTGAGCGATCATGAATGAAATGTTTCCAATACTTTTGTCGGAGGCTGTATCGACTAGATGTAAGTAAAAGTGGTCGAGCAATAGAGTAGTCCGCGCCATATAAAGCAGGTTTATCAATACCAAGTTCATTAAACTAATTTACGAGACATGCAGCGACCGTTAGGCCGTCGCTCTGTTATCAAGGTTCCAAACCTGAAACCAAACAGGTACCACTGACACCACTATTGGGCAATTCCTACAGGATTCTACGACGGATTTAATACAGAGCTGTACTATCAAAAATCAATTATTAAGATTTGAATAGCTCTTTTTTGGCTACAGTTTAGTGCTAGCATAAAGAATTTGAACGCGGTAGAAATTCTATTCAAAACCAGGCGAAGAACCGGGTGTCTTAAATTAAAAGTTCGGCAAATTCTTTCATTGTTGATATTTTAGAGATTTCCTCGTTAATCATCGAAGCTAACATTACCATTTGTAACAGAAAATTGGACGAAATATCACCTTTGTATTTGATTGACAACAATATGGAGAACTGCATTAAATACAATTACTCTAAAAAAATCTTCAAAGTACTTTTTAACAATTTTTTGTCTTTTCCAAACAAAAGTGGAGCTGATATTCCACTTGGTTGTCATTTGAATTGCGTCATCTTTCGCAGAAAAGTACATATTTCGGTATTTTTTCAGATTTTTCCTTAAAACTGTTGCAATTCTCAAATCCAAATTTTTAGTTTGTAATAATTTTGAAGATAAATTTATTTCTCCTAATATTTTTGATAAAATTACACAGAAAAATACAAATCAAAATTATTTGTACTTTTTATAAGATTTGAAGCATTGTCTCTTTCTTCTTTTTTTTTATTTTTAAATTGAATTACTATTTTGAATATGGATAAACCATCTCGCTATTGTTTTGCTGAGGTCTTACGTTTAGTAAGTAAATGTTTATTTTTTTGTATTATATTTTTTTATGTATGTGTTTTATAGTGAAAAATTTTCAGTATAAAACACGACTAATTTTCTCAAAATTTTCGGGTCCCCCAAAGCTTTGGGCACCCCTGCGTTGCGGGGTCTGGCGGTATGGTAATTCCGCCACTGTCTCGTTCCCTTATAAGCTCATTTCTCGTGATCTTGTGTAGTTTTAGGCCTGCTTCTAGCGACTACCATCAAAGGTGATCACACGTCCCTACTTTTGGCGAGATGGTCCCAAATTTTAATATGCTCCCACGATTATATATTTTGGTATTTTTTTATTAATATTTTGATTGATATTTTGCGAGTGCCACGGAGTTCCCAAGAAATTTGCATTCTAGCTAAGCCATTTGCTACATTATGCTTTATAGCTGTTACAAAAAAAAAAAACATTACTGCTGTTAAGACGATACATGCGATAATTAAAGCACGAGGAGGTACCACAAAATATTAATAATTTTGATTGAAGTTGTCATTGAAGGCTGTATGTATTATTTTATTTACCATTTTTCCGGTAATAAGCCTAAAATTCAATAAAACGTAGGGTGCTCCATACGTTTGTCCAAGGCTGTATCTCCAAATCAAATTTGTGGTTGAATTTGCTTTTGGAAATCTGCAACTAAAATATAAAAACTGCTAAGTTTACATTCAAACTCGTCTCTAAATCATTCATTATTCACTATCCACTGCGAGTCGTAAATTAAGTTCTTAAAGTAATAACACATTCGAATCTATCACCTTTAATTCCCCACATTTATAAACTTATCACATATGTCAGAGGTCAATCTGAATATCTCTAATACGTGAGATTATACGGACGCGATATGCATTCCAGGATAACTCTATAAATAACGTGCAATATTTCGTTTCCTTCGATCGCGAACCACGATTTCAAATCCGTAAAAAAAATAATTATAATATGATTATTCAGAATAAAATTTTTGTTAATTCATTCTTCATGCTGTGACTAAGACATTTAGTTGCAGGTGGCACGTGGTACTAGCCAATCACTGTCGAGTTTTAAACACGTGGCTTAAAATAATGATTAAACTATAAAAATTTTAAACAATAGCATTGTTTGCTTGAATGTCAATACTTTTAACATTATTATTTTCGCAATAAGAATTTATTATTTCCTTTTACTGTCACTTGGAGTTTTAAATACCTAATAAATTTAAGTAGCTTATGATATGTAAAAAATACTTAAGTAGTATTAAAGGATTAACAGAACCAAGTTTTTATTCTGCGAGTGGAAAGAACACAGTTGTGAAACAGAAGCCGATTTTAGACTTTTTATTCTGTAGTAATTTAGGAAACTGGAATATTCACGCTTCCATCACCTTGATTTTCTGGACTTTGGACTTTCCAGAGTAAATTTTCGGGCTATTATATGTCACATGTCAAAATTACCAACTGGTTAATTATAAAATACTTGCCAGAACTTGTCTTTAATTTTAACCATTACCAATTTTAAGATTCATTGTCAATTTATAAAATTTGAAACGTTTCGCGCAAAGGTAGTTTGCACATCTTCAGTCAGTCGTTAAAATCACCACGTAATCAAATAGAAGTTTAAAACTTCTAATTGATTACGTGGTGATGTGCATAGGATGTATAAAATTATGCATTAATTTTTTTTTTTTTTTTTAAATATATGTTTATTTACAGAACAATTAAATAAATTTTAAACCTCCAAATATTCGCCATTATTTTCGATGACTTTGCTCAATCTGTCGAGGAACTGAAGAATTTCCTCTCGAAAATAGAGTGGATATTGGAGGTACCGGAACAAATAATACGACGGGGCTAAGTCTAATAAATTCGTAGTGTGACATGTGACCGAGCGTTGCCGTGTTTCAAAATTAGTTGCTTAGTTTCGTGGTCAGTAAACCAGGTCTTTTTACAAGTTCTATGCACTGCAGCACCTTTTCCTGAATCTGAAAAAATCATATCCAAGATATATAGTTACAATCCCTCAAAAAACCACTCGCTTCTTACTAGTGAAAAAATATTATTATTATCATAGCTATCAGTATGTGAATTATTAATTCATGATTTTCTTTTTTGTTTAGTTTTAAACAAATAATTTAAGTACTGGCAATCAGTTTTACGAGCATTTTCAGATGATCGCAATTATATTTTTCTATCCGCCTTATATTTTTGCTAGCGAGATGTCATAACAATTAGCGAGTTACTAATGGCTACGATTTCCGAGGTTGTAGTTAAGTTTATTTTCCAGATAAATATAGAATTTTATGTCGTTAAATTAATTATTATTTTAAAAAATCTCTTTTGTGTAACCTCTTGAAACGTAGATTAAGAAACGAGAAGTAAATTTTGTTCTGTTGAAAATGTGCCAAAATACTTTTGCTTCCCATAGAATGGTTCAACTAAAAATGTGTTAAAATTTGAAATAATACTCATTGAGGTGAATCGCAATTTGACATTCAAAAATTTTATGCCGAATATTTTTAAAAAGATCTTTTTTAATGATTTTTTTAATTTTCATATATTTAGTGTTGGATATTAAATAAAGTGATATGAAATGAAAGATAATGTTACGAACATGACTCTGCCAAAGAATATAGTAGCCTTGAAACAACCAGCAAACTTTGAACATTGAATTGCTCGAAGGTTCTAGAAATCTTTGGAACACCTTAAGGTTCACTATATAAGCGCGATACAATTAGTCAAGTCAGTCTTATTCAAACGGTTAAGTCAATTCAGCGGGACAGGCAATTTCGTCAATAAGTCAAGTGGATATAATGAGTTAGTGAACTTGGACTAGTCTGGACTACATCAGGATGTACTCAGGATAACCACTGAGGTCTTGGAGACCTCATTGTGTATTTGCTTTAGAAATGATGAAGAAGTGAATCAATTTCCAGTGAATATCTTTAGTGACAAAAAAGTGGATAAAAATGCATAAAAATAATTAATCACATGTAAGACCAATCAAAATTAGTCAATATTTAAACTTAATAAATCACAACAGAAAATAATTGCACACAGACACAAGATAATATCAGTTAAAAACCGACATCTTGTTAGAAACAAAAAATGGCAGTTATAAAAACCAAAGTCATCCTGACATTTTTTTTCATGCACTTGCTAGACAGCTTTGTATAAACATAGCTATCCTGTAAGAAAGATATGACGTGTCGTTTTATAAAATTATTTACACCTTATTCAAGATAATTCATTATTATTTTTTGTGTTTGAGACCATAGATTTAAGATTATGTCTGGGTGGATATGTATATGATTCTGTAATTTTCTCTGAAATTATAGGTACATTTATGTGGTTGTTATTAATGTATATATGTTGTTATGATAGTTGGAAAAGTGCTAAGAACCAACAAAGTTTAGAATCCTGTTATTAAAGTGTTATTTCTTCAAATAAAGAAAACCCTTCAGTCCATTATACGCTTATATAGTAAACTATCTTATCTAGTTAATAACTTTAACTGAAATAAATTGTTAATAGATAAATTCTGTTGACCGTAGTAGGTAATTACTGGATATACCCCCTCCCTAAAATTTTGAACAATATATTTAAGAAAATTAGGAGGGGGGAACAGAAAAATAAATAGGTATATCATTATAGATAGAGTATTACAGTCAGTACATAGGCGCCCAAAGTAAAAAACAAGAGGGGGCACTTGACCCCCTTCACCCTACCTGAAGTTTCCACATATAAGTGTTGGCCCAAGAAGCGCAAATTTCAATTTTTCCAAAATGAGGCAACTTGTAAATATTGTGTTAAAATTTAAAAATGTTATAGAAAATACAGCTACTGACGCTGTAAATCTAAAAGGTAAGCAAGAGGCCTGGAAAAAAATTGTATTATGTTCAATGCATCCTGCAGACAAAATAAAAAATGCAAAAACAATGAAAATAAAATACGAAGGTTTAAAAAAAATGGTAGAGTATATAGTGGAATATTTGGTGGGGATATCCTGCTGATTAATACATTTTTCGCTAAGCAAAATCTATTAATAGATTCTTGCTCATCCCACTGGTCCATATGATTTGGTCTAACGCGAACAATGTATGGACGTTCTAAATAGTCTAAAATTTCTTCATCATTGTCTGCTAGCAAATCTTCAAAATCAGAATCCATGATTTCCGTCTTTAACAATAGATGTAAATTTAAAAATAATACTTTTTTATTTCAGTATAAATTAAAGTAGATTGCTATGATAAATTATTTAGAATTTATTTTGATATAGGTAATAATATAATAAAATAGTACACATAATGGAAACAGGTGTATGTAATATGTATATAAAGTGGAGGTATGTCTAATATGTACAAAATACCTGTTGTTATATATTTTACGTATATTTGCTTATATTATGTACATATATTTATCAATAAAATGTATTTTTTTTACACCTACCTGTCAAAATCTGTCATTTTTAAACAATGATTAACATTTATCAGTACCTACATGGTGGGAATAACTTATCCTGTCATTAATCTAGTTACTCTATAGATAAATAATTGGAAATATGCAAAAAATCGTTTATTTCTTTGATAACTACTTATCCTATTGATGGTTAATTTTATCAATGGTTGTAAATAAATTGTCAATAGCAAAATTTTTAAATTAACTAACTTTGTGATATATACTGACGCTGTAATAGAGTTAAGCTGCGTTCAGAGCTCTTTAAATTAGTTTACTGCACACTCTGCGTTATGGATATGTTTAGTAGATTGTTTTAAAGTTCTAGCGTTTACAGCTCTTGTAAATTAGTGAGTTATGAATAGTGCAATATCTGTGTGTCTTTAAACCAACTACGGTGGCTTCGTAAAATGTTTATTATCTATTATCGTTTTCTTAATTCTGCTGTCCTAGATTTTTACTAACTAAATTTATCCTGATTACCAAAATTGATCATATTTACTCTTCGCTTTGTAATTTTGGGTAAGATTTTTTGTAATCGGCGCGATGACATTTTGAACATTCCCTCCGATTTAGACCGAGATAGCCAATATGTTCATATGTCTGTCTCATTAAAACATCTCACTAACTATAAGATTGGAAATCTATCGACAATCGACAACGCATAGGCTATTAAATTTGGAGTTCTGAACGATTGCTCGCGCTACCATATGACAAACTTGTTAGTGACAATCAACAGTGCAGTGTCGGTTATTAAATTAAATAGAAAAAAACTCTTTTATAAAATATTAATTTCCTCTAACTTTGCGGTTGGTGTACCTCCACGTAAGCAAATATTTTGCAAAGCTATCAGTGAAATCATAATTCAATAAAAGTATATCTTGAAACAATTGCAAAGTGTCATATATTAAAAGACAATGGCGACAAATATACGTGACATTTCAGTGTGCTTGTTCTTCAGCCATGCTAAATGTCTCTCGCTCTTTAGATAAGTAACAAATCTTCAACTTTAAATGTTGCTCTCGGAATAGATGACTTTCTTATTAAAGAATAACTTTGCAGTTCGAGATAATGATATTAAACATCACGGAACTCAGGATACTTTATATAATTTATAGCGCTAAACCAAGTAGCGTTGAATAGTGTTATTTTACTTATTTAATACTTTAACCTTTCTGCCGTTAAGTGTCAGGATGTATTGGAAGTTGTGTTTATGTTAAATATGGTGATTTTCTCCATAAGTCTTTTCATTTTTTCCGTCAAGATTATCTTTCTTTCACTCCATTCCTCTTTTGTTTGCCATATTTTTCAGTTCTTCAGTCTTGGCTTTCTTCTACGATTTCTTTTAGATGTTCTCGTTTTCGTGAATCTTTTTGCACTGTCCTTAATCAAGATTATGGTTATCTTGCCCTTCTCTATTGTTTTCTTTACAGATTTCGTGTATAGAGAAGTTATTTATATATTACTTAAGTAGAAATAAGCAACTGTAAGATATTATTTTAATTTTTATATTAGTCTCCTGTTTTGGATTTGTCCTTTATTTTATTTAAGAAAATATCAACATCACAAACTCACTAATAGAAACATCGTTCTTATGGTGGAACTTTATGGAAACGTATTTCCTTGACTAAGGACCCATTTTCCCCCATCTTGTGCAATTGGAAAAACTAAGCCTAGTGGCTCGTTTCACAGGCTTCTGTTTACTTAAGAAAATCAATACATTTGTAAATAAAGAGTGATTCATTTTAATAAAACATATATTACAACTGAAACAATGAAAAATCTGTGGTCTTTACATATATCTTTATTTTTGATCGATTGAATATCATCATCATTGGCGCGACAGCCCGAGTTGAGCTCCTGTTTCCAAGTTTTATGACCATGTTTTCAGTCTATGTACCTTCAGGAGTAATATGGTCAGTATTACGTCCATTTTTTAGCGTACACAGAAAGACACCTACAGTTTATAGCCGGTTGAAAACGGCTAAGCAGAACTTGTAATTCGTATAAATATTGTTACACAAATTATTTGACATAAGCAGAAGGTGAACTCCTGTCCGTGCCCTTGCTTAACGGTAAACAACAGATACAAGCGGTTTAAGGCTTGCAGCCACAGGCTTGCACGATCTATTGAAAAAGTATGAGTAAAACATGTCAAATTATTAAATTTGTTATAAATTTTCAGCAGAAACAGTTTTCACCCATAATATTCTACTGAGCAAAATCAAACAAAAATGTATGTAAATACCGTACATTATTCGATGTTTCACATAATATTTTTTAAATTCGGTACTCTATATGAATTATTTACAATTGCAATATTTTAGATAAGGAAATAGTGCAGGATTCTTCACTGTGATGTTCAGCCGGCGTTGCGGAACCCTTACACGTTTTCTCTTCCTTCTATTTTCCTCAGGGCTGTGGTCCTCAAAACTTGGAGTAATATGACCTGTAAAAAACGATAAGAACTGTAAAATGTAGGTAAAACTAGGGAACAAAGCTGTAAATGGTGTTGAATTTCTTCTTTAAAACACTTTTTTTACTCTTCTAGATAATTTTGAGCACTTTTCTCGAACAATACATTTTAAATGCATCTATTCTCATTTAACGTATTACTACGAGTGAGGAAAAACAAATAGAACTGGGCCATGTTATGCGAATGGCATCAAAATGGTGATCTTAAAATACCAATAGAAGTCAAGGCAAACAACAAAAACGTTGGAGAGACGAGACCTGTTCTTGGGAAAACATTGATGTCGTACAGCGCAAAACAGGAAGATATAGACTTCGATGGGGGAGGCTGTTGCATAGCAGTGGGCGTAATAGGCTGTTGTTATTATTCTGTTTCTATTATGTTGGTGTATAGTCCAAGTTTCCTCTCTGAAGTTTCCTCTCTGTAGGGCAAACCAATATATTGAAGAAAGTGATCTTTCGAACCAAACTGGCAATTACAAAACTGAGAGTCACTCGAAGAACCATGAAGCAAATATTTGGATACACAATAAGGTCCACGTCAATTATGTTGCTGATCACGTCGTTAAACTTAAATGGGATGTGGTGATCAAACTATTAAAAGAGGCGATAGCCGGTGGAAAAAAAACACTACTGAATAGAGGACCCGGAACTAGTAAACGTGATCCGAGACGACATAGTATATGATGGACAGATGGAGAGTACCTAAAATCTGTAGGAAAGCAACGGACCAGAGAAGCTTACGACCGTCAGCAGAAACATAATCTAAGGGAAACGTATGTCGATAGCGATGATTATGATGTGGTTATTGATTTTACCAGATATATAATTTCAAATACAACATCACAATAAGTGATTTTTATAATAACCAGGTGTTTATCGTGCTTGCGTTTCAATAATCATGATGTTTGTTTTATTGTAGTTTATTTTGTATATTTTCTAATGTCGTCAAGATTTAGTATGAGACTACCTTATACTAAATCTTGACGAACTGAGACTACCTTAGTTCGTCTTCACTTTCGAATAAGAGTGTTACCGTCCGCAAAGCGAAGATTGAATATTTTATCACCACTAGCCTTTGCACCGCTTTATCATTCTTCCAACACTAGACTCGAAAGAATATTGTCAGACTTGAATAGCACCTATTACAGAAAATTATATTAATTGACTGAAACTGTTAAGTGAACATAAAATGCAGTTAAACGATGTAGTAATTGAGCAATTCTGTTACATATATACCATAAACCTAACCTTATAAATACCAGAAGGTTATTTCTAATAATTATTAAATATTTTTCATTCCTTATTAAAAATTAAATACTGCAAATAAATATAACTATATTATATTAAATAATAAGTATAATAAAATGTAATAAGTACGCCTTATACAGATCACATTAAGATTATTTTGTAACAGAGTTGCAATATTAGAGTGACTAATATTCTATTATGCGATATCCCTTTTAAGATAACTATAGAACCAATTAGACAATTCAGACTACAGGATCTTAAAGGACTTTTATAGAACCTCGAGTGACGTAACTATTAATTAGGTTATATGTTAAGATTCTGTCTCTTTTTCTTTGTCTCTCTCTTTTCTTGGTCACTGTCAGACGAGTTGACTTTAGCGTTACCCGCTTTAAATTTTCTTCCTCTTGCTCTGTTAATTTTTTGTTCCTAATACTAGATTGCAGTGAGTATAGAACCATTAGCCTTATGAGCTATGTCTTAAAAATGTTTTGAAAAATAATATATGCAAGAATATAACGAAAATGTGAAGCAAAAACGATAATCAGTTTGGATTCCGAAATAGTTTTGGAACGAGAGAAGCTCTACTCAGTCTAAACATCTTAACATAGAGATGTCTTGATGTCGATAAAGATGTCTACGTTTGCTTTATAGACTGCAAAAGCATTTGATAAAGTTTAACGTAATAAACTTATTGAAATCTTAAATAAAACTGGCATTGACAAGAATTGCATAAGAATAATAGCTAATCTCTACTGGTATAAAAAGTCTTCCGTTAAAACTGAAAACTCGCTAATGGACGAAAAACATTCTGAGAGGTGGAAGACAAGGATATATTTTAGCTCCGTTGTAATTCAATCTTTTGTCGGAGGCAATATTCAGGGAAGAACTAAGTGAAGAAATAGGTATAACAGTTAATGGAAATTTTATTTACAAAATTAAATATGCTGACAATACTGTACTTTTGACAAACAACATTCAAGATCTTCGAATTCTTATTCATCGGGTTCATAGTTAGCAAAGAATATGAACTTCAGCAAAACAAAATACATGTCATAAAAAAAATCTAACTTCGCAGCCCGAGATCTAATTCTAAATATGAAACAAATAGCGACAGTCTCTCAGTACACATATCTTGGCACTTGGATAAACAATAATTTGGAATATGGACAGGAAATATGAACAGGAATAGAGAAGGCAAGAGAAGCGTTTATGAGAATTAATCGAGGTCTAATCGTAGCAACTTCGTATGGGATGAAAACTTGGAGCTTAAATCAGAAACACATTAAAAAACGGGAGGCTTTTGAAATCTGGGTGTATCGACATATGCTGACGATCTCATAGATGAACCAGATCACAATTGAAGAAGTATTACTGAGAATGTAGAAGGAAAGAGAACATGTATTTTTCATACAGAAAAGATAATTGCAATATCTTGGACAAATCACGAAACGGTGAAAATACGAACTACTACAACTAATCTTACACAGAAAGATTTTAGGCAAGCAAAGTGTAGGTCGATCAATCAGAACTTATTGGCTGAGACATCTACGCCTGTGGTTTGGATGTGAATCTGGAGATTGAACCTTGATGATTGCCAGCCTCTAGAAAGAGAAGACATAGAAGAAGAAGCCCTGTTAATTGTAAGGTCTTTCTAGATAGTTTGGGCTACAGGCTGTGACAAAAATTCATTTGTTGTGTCTTCTGCAGACATTTTAGTCCCCCTTAATAAGAACACGAAAAAAAGGACAATCCCAGAGACCAACCGACAAAAAATGCCATTTTAGAATAAAATGGGTCCCATTGTTTTGCCACTGGTTACAGACAGAATAATGGACCATGAGCCAAGTGGAGGAGGAGAATGAGATAATAAACCTATGAGTCAAAGAGAGTAGCTACAAATAAACAGGACACTCTTTTGTCATAGTAAAGAACCAAAACCCTATCTGAAAGTGAATGAAGCATCTTTAAACGACCAACGGCAAAGAAGCAACAAGTCAGTTATGAATTCTGATATGCTAAACGATGAATCAGCAAAATGAATGCCAGTATTGTCTCCTGGCTCAATACATAATTAAAATTAAAATACTAAAAAGTAGTAAAAAAAAAAAATCAAAATGTGTATACAAATATCCAGCACCATATAGTTTTAAAATATAATTGACTATTGGAAATATATTGAGTAATTCCTTCTCATTATACCGGTCTAACTCAATATGGTACAAATATATAAGAGAAAAAGAGGGAAGCTTGCACGCCAAACATTTTTTTGGGGGTGGGTGGTGGCTCAGAATTAACGAAATTTTGAAAGGGTTCAAAAGCAAGTATTTTTTCTTGGAGGGTAAAGATTCAATTACAAAAAAAACGAATCGCTTAAAAATGTATTTATTGTTGGGGTGGGGAGTCAAACCCGGGAGTCCCCCCAAGGTGCGCGCTTGGAGAGAACTTTGTATTATACTAATAATAGGTGCTTTTAATTTTATTTTCGTTTCATAATTTCATGTGTTAATGTTATTACTTGTGAATTTCATATTTATTATTATTGTGGCAATAAATATAAAATAATTATTAATATTGACATGCACACGAGTTATAAATATCGATGACATTGAGAAAGAAACTAATTACATATATCCTGTAACTATATATTGTTAATTAATATTATTTCCTCGTTAAAAGAATCAAGAAAAAATCCCAGAAGACTAATTTATAGCAATAACAACTTGTGGTATGTCACAATTATCAACTTATTTCCGATAAATAGTTTAATCAGAGCTCCTCAAACTTTAAGCATCAAACCTAATTATGCCTTATTATACAACGACAAGCTTATTTAGTTCTATGGTCTAACTGTTTTGCTAGTAATCAAAAATTTCAAATTCGTACATGCTATTAAAAACAGTTAATATGCAAAGTCTTAGAGATGATGGGATATGGTAAGTCTTTGATATAGATAGTGTTAGGGTTGCCTAGGCATTACCAAGAAACCCTTATATCATTACGGGAGTTGCCTTTTATATTTCGGGATTTGATATCAAAAACAATTATTTATCAACAAAAGTGGCTATATTGTTTTGCAAAATATTTTCCATGAAGATCAATACACTTTTGCATGCGTTTGAACCAATTTTCGAAGCACTTTTTCCGCTCCGATTGAGGTTTTTTCCACTTCTATTGTCCAACCCGAAAAAATTTTTTTGACGGACAAATGTTCAAGCAATAGTGAATGTATGCTGAGTCCACTAATGCCCAAGGATATCTCAATCTCACGATAAGTCACATGACGATCTTTCAGTATCAGTTCACGGACAGCATCAATGTTTTCCGGAACAACAACCGATTTTGGACGACCTTCACGAAATTCGTCCTTAAGCGATAACCATCGATCAACAATAGTCCTTAATGGTGCTTCATCGCTAAAATTCGGATTTAGTTCATCGATGTAGTGTTGTTGGGTTAATCCACGTCGAAAGTTGTAAAACAAAATCGCTCAAATATGTTCACGATTTAATTCCATTTTTAGCCGAGACGTATACCGTAAAAAAGTCAAACTTTACGATCATCAGTTGCCAGATGGCAGCACTAGTTTAGCGCAATCCCGAAATATAAGAGGCAACCCTCGTACTCATGTATCTGTATGGTAGAAGTTGTGGCCAAACAGACCAAGTGTGTTGCAATTTGGCATGTACATAAGCTGTAACAGCTAAACGCAACACCGCCATTATTCTTTTATTATTACTGATTAAAAAATCCTAATTAACAAAGTTATGGGACACTAATGGGGACATATGTTTATAGAAGAAAATATTTCATTAAAGTAATGGTTCTCAAGCTAGAGTACAAAGTTATATTTTTTCAAATTAGATTATACTTAGGTTATAGATCCTTTCGATAGAAATTATTGAGATCATCTTCTTACCATCATATTAACAGCTCTAATCAGAACCAAATGACAGGGATATCGGACCTGCTGTCTGTATCTGCCATAAAGATATAGAGAACGTAAACAGGGTTTATAAACGAAGTAAGTGTAGCAGAGTGCGGCAGTAGTAACGGGTAAAAACAACAGAGCGCGGCAGGGGAAGCAGACAGTCGCCATATTTCACTTGATCAAAACATTAGCTTATAACCATATACGAGGGATGTTTCCTAAATTCTGGGAATTGTGCTATAATTAAATTAGACGCGTTTTCATAGCACTGTTTTTGTAACCATGGAAGACGCAGCAAAATCTCAAAGAGCAATAATTTTCTTTTTGTGGAAAGAAGGTGTGAAAACATCAGAAATTATTTAGCGTCTGCAAGGAGTATTTGGTGAGTCTGCAGAATCCAAAAGTACTGTTTATCGGTGGATCGATCGTTTTAAAACCGGTAGAACATCACTAGAAGACGATCCACGCAGTGGTCGCCCAAGCAAGTCGGTAAATGAAAGAAACATTACTGCCATCGAAGACCTACTGAAAGAGGACAGGCGAATGACTATTCGTCAAATTAGTGTGCGCCTAGGGATAGATACACGACAAGTTCATGGCATCTTGCATGATTGTTTGGGCGTTAGCAAGGTTTCGCCGCGCTGGGTGCCAAGGCTGTTGGGACCAGAACAGAAACTCAATAGATCTGATACTTGACGTCAACTTCAAGAGCTGTAGAAAAACTTAGTTTATCGTTGGGATAAATGTATTCAGTTAAATGGAGATTATGTTGAAAAACTACATTGTAATATTGACGAAAATTAACAAAATAATAAAAATTAGAGCTAAATTCCCAGAACTTTGGAAACATCCCTCGTAATATCTGCATTATGTTTTGTTTTTGTTCTTATTTTTTTGAACTAGGACGGAAATAGGATAAAACAATGTTGTATATAAACAAAATTAAAAATAAAACACCATAATCTACACAAAAAAAAAATATATATATAAATAAATAAAATAACGACACATTTATATTAACACATATATTTAATTGTATACTGTAAATATACTTTGTTGTATATTATAGAACAAAAATAATAACAATTGTGGCGGCCGTTGGTATATAAACCCATCTAATAGAAATTCCCAGATTATATCATATGGGTAGTAATGTTAGTAATTTTCGTCGGGTTTAACATATTTCAAAAAGTATTTTTACAATTCCATTTATTTTACAACTTAAGTTATTTTATGTTTTATATTTTACAAATAGTTATGTACTTTTCCTTCACTTAAGAGATTATTTTTACCCCAAAGAGGTCATAAACCATGGTCAATACGACCCACGATACTTCTTGCTAGCAACCAGAGCCGTAGCAATGTTTTTCGCGCCCTTGGCAAATTAATTAATTTAACCTAAAATAGCACCCTTTTTATATTTTTTCAATTTATTTAAGGAGGGCATTATTTTTATTTCTATTTTAATAGACAGGTGAAAATACAAGTGATGACGTAAAAAAAAGTCCTCACTTCTAAAATACAAGTGACGACAAAAAAAAAAAAAACTCACTATGGAGCCCCTTGCACTTCCCCGATGACAGGATGTTGCTACAACATTACCCAGTTTCTGATATATCTCCGAACAGTCAACACATTAGGCCATATTAGGCCAAATAAAAATTCCTTTAAAAACTCTAGCAACTATTTCCAACAGGTAAAAGTCTTAATAAACTTGAATTAATTACAATTACAGTAAAATACTTAAGCATGAAACGATACAGCTTTCAGTATAGCTACGATTTGTACAACCAAATGAACAAGAATTAATTTTAACTTATTTTTATTGTACCTATCCACAAAACGAAAACTATCTCTAAGATATAAACTATAACACTGTACATAACCTTAAACTATAATAGATCTTAAACTAGGCACTAAACAATGAAAATAAAGAGTCCAAATATTACACACTATACTAACACACAAAATACAATTGTTTATGCATAATAAAAAGGATTTTTATTCAAAAAGAGCACTAAATATTGTCACGGATGTACACATCACATAAAAATCATATAGAAAACATGTAATGTTTTGGCCAAGAACAAGATAACGCCCAATGAAACAGACGAGTAACATCCAATATGTTGTGGAGACTAGGTGTATCGCTATTATCTCTATGGTATCTGCTAAATTAAAATTGAAGTAATAAGTAGAAGTAAAAGTGATTATCTAACATTATTTCTGTAAGGAAGTTTATTAAAATTGAATAAATAGTCTGATTCTCACTTATTAACTTAAGTAACAATTAAAGTAATCTTCTCATCATTTACTCGTATAATTTTTCGATTAAGCACAACAATTTACTATTATAGCAAATACTAAAGAATGCCATAAATTTGTTTATTTCATTTGTTACGTAGAAAATAATATTTGTCATAACACATTTCAGACATACTGCGTGTATTATTTTCTTACGTTACGTGATGAAGAAACATTTGAATTTTCCACATTTTTTGTTCCTTTAAATGAATGAGGCATTTCAGGCACATTTTTTGTTGGTCTATAATTCAAAATTGTTGACATTTTTGTTTAGTTGAAAAGGGAATTTAGAGGTTGTTTGACTATTCAAAATTTTGTATATCCTTGACATACTGAAGATTTAAGTTTTTATATAAAAAATCTGAAAAACCGCTAGGATTTTGTGTTTCTTGTTAATGGTTATAGTTATTGATGCCTTGGGCGAAACCACACACTAACATAAACTTGTCTTGGTGATATATGAATTCTGACAAAGTTTTGAGATTTGATTATAATTTTACATATGTTTATAACATTTATTTACATGTTTTTTAATTTTTTCAACTCATTCTTAAATATATTTTAACGGCACATTGAAATCTTTAAAGAAAACACCGATTTTACATTATCTTTCTCACTTCCCCACACATCTTCCATCTTACTGTGTTATGTCAGGTTTTTGCTGGCATCTTGTATACCAATACGCGCAAGATTTACTATCTTCTACCTTTTGCAAGGTTTCCTCATGAGCCGACGGATGTTGAGTTTTTCTTTTCAGTGTTTAAAAAACAGAAGAATAAAAGTAAACCTTAAATGGTAATAGAGAGATATTGCAAAGTGAAAAAAATCTAACTTTATTAAAAGAAACCTCTAATAAAGTATCCTGTATTAAAATTTTTCATAATGTTTTAAAGAGTGTTATTGCAACGGTGCTCTTGCTTCATACTTTATTTTGACAAATATGCCAAATTGATAGATCGAAATCGTAATGAATATAGAAGTGAACTGCAACCCTTATATGAGTTAACTGCAGCAGACTATTTTTAACTTCTTCCCACACTGAACAACCATTCGCAAAAGGGTTTCGTGACACAATTTCTTGGAGAAAAATAACATCGTCCTCGTATTTAAATCGTAAACGTTTTTTATCTTTAACTTGCATCATTACTCACAAGAACTCACAAGAAAACTTAACAAATTTTATGTTCGAATTTACTCCGTTGTTAATTTTGAGGTTAAATTGACAGAAGACCTGTCAAAATTCAGGCGCTTTAAATAAAAATGCTTTGCCGTTATTTAAATTAAATAAAGGTAGCCTGTATTTTAATAAAAGAAAGAAATTAAGGATATATCAACTGCGCATGCGCACATGTCAAATAAAGGAAAACTTTATTAAAAGATTAGTAGAATAGAGGTTGCAATATCTCTCTAATATCTTTATTAAACTTGCTTCTATTTCTTCCAGTCTTTCTACTTATTTATTTTATTCATTTAAGCTTCTAATCAAAAGTTAAAAATGCATAAAAAAATTGTTTTGTTCTCTTATGATCTTTTACAAGTAGTTACAAAGTGTACTCTGTATTTTTTTCTCCCTTTTAATATATTTGTTGTTCTTTTGTATTTGTTTCTTTAGTCTTTTTAGTATGTTTTTTGTCTTTTTTTTCATCTCTTTCTTTAAATTTTTTCTTCCCAGTGTTTAAAAAACAGAAAAAGAAAAGTAAACCTTAAATGGTAATATTTTTATTAAACTTGCTTGTATTTCTTCCAGTCTTTCCACTTATTTAACTTTTTCATTTAATGATAGCGCTAGGCTAGAATAGTACAATATAATGAGTATTAGTATCAAAAAGATATTCAAGACTTCATGAGATATATAAAATTCTTTCGGACGTTTCGGAAACGGATCGTTGAGCAGTTTCCGTTTTTTCCAGTTTACTAGGCTAGAATAGTACAATATAATGAGTATCAATATCAAAAAGATATAATATTTCATGATATATACAAAATTCTTTCAGTGGTTTCGAAAACTGCTCAACGATCCGTTTCCGAAACGTCCGAAAGAATTTTATATATCTCATGAAGTATTATATCTTTTTGATACTTATACTCATTATATTGTACTATTCTAGCCAAGTACTATCAGTACCTACTATTAGAAATGGCAAACGTCCAAAATAACGGTGTCCGCATTAATATTGGACCATTGCAAAATTATTTCATTATGACATTTTTAATTTAAGCTACTTCTCAAAAGTTAAAAATGCATAGAAAATTGTTCTGTTCTCTTAGGATCTTAGGACCATTGCAAAGTGTACTCTGTATTTTTTTCTCCCTTTTAATATATTTGTTGTTCTCTTGTATTTGTTTCTCTAGTCTTTTAGTATGTTTGTTACGTCTTGTTTCATTTCCTTCTTTAAATTTTCTATTAAGTATTTTTCTAATGTTGTTTGCTTCTCTTTATAGCGCTTTTCCTCCTTAGCTAGCTATCCGATTACCTAACCTTCTATAATTATTTAATCCTCCATCTTTCTTCTTTTCTTAATTGTCTAAAAATCTATATTTACTTTTATTTCTTTCTCTTGCTATCTGCCGTCTATATACCTGTTTGTTATTAAGCCTACTTGCCTGTTTAATTGTCGACTTGACTCTCTTTATGTCTGTCTGTCTGCTTCTTTGTCACTCAGTCTGACTTTATGCCTGCCTACCTGTAAGTCTGCTTGTCTGAACTGTCTTATATATCTATCTAGCTCTAACTCTCTTGTTTTATATTTTTTATCTTTATAAATTTCATTTTATCCATGTCTGTCCTATCTGTCTGCCTATCTGATCGTTTGCCTGGTTGTCTACTTACCTGTCTATTTTCCTAGCTACCTACATGACTGCCCATCTGCCTGTCTACCTACATACCTTTTTGCACCTACATGCCTAACCGTTTTCGTATATGTCTGCCTGTTTGTGAGCCTGTCTGTTCTATCTGCCTCTTTGTTTATCTGCTTGCTTACCTGCCTGTCTAATTGCCTGTCTATCTAATTGAATGCCTGCTTGCTTGCCTGTCTATCTGCTTGTTTGTCTAACTTTCTGTTTAATTCTGATTACCTGTCTATCCTTTTAGCTGCCTACATGACTGACCATCTGTATGTCTATTTACCTGCCTATTAGCCTATATGCTTGTCCGTTTCACAATTACCTGCCTGTTTGTTAGCTTCTCTGTTCTGTCTGTTTCTTTGTTGGTCTGTCTGCCTGACTGCTTTTCTGTCTTTCTGCCTATTTATATGTCAATCTGCTATATATCTACCTATATGATTATTTATTTGTCATCCTGCTTATCTGTCTATCTAGGTACCTATCTGTCTGCCTACCTGATTGCCTGTTTATCGGTATAATTTTGTCTGCCTGTCTATTTAATATACTTGCTTGTCTGTCCTAGTAATCAATTCCTAGGACAATCAATTCCTAGGAAAGTACTCAACTTTTTTAAAAGTCTGGAACTCAGTAGTAATAATAATATCTGTTTGCCAAACTGCCCGTCTGTCTTTCTGTCTAGCTGTTTTTATATATGTCTTATCTATAAATCTATATTTTTCTATGGCTGCTTCTTTTCTAGCTATTTCTCTATCAATTTCCCCCTCTCTCTACTTATCTAAGTAATTCTAAGATTTTTTACTAAACCTATATTCTAATACTTCTAATTAAACCATAACATAATATAAAAAATATACTCCTAATAAATAACCTAAAAAAATAAATTAAAATTCCAATAGCGTAACATAATTAACAAAAAGTTTAAACAAAATAATTGATTCCTCTAAATTATAGCATTACCAAATAATTCTCTCAACTTACTTCACCTTTCTTTTAGAATCCCCAGTAATACGCCACTGGTTGAACTATGATTACAATAACAATTTTACTTAATGCCACTTAATAGCTACCTACCGTACATATTCTTATTAACAATTTCCAATCAAAAATCACAGACCTATTATTAGGAGAGTACGTGTGTACAAGCTCGCTTAATAAAGTTAAGATATTTTCGCGTAATAATTCTAGTAGCTAGCTAGCAACTGTTTTCAATCAATAACCAATGGCTATTATTAATGTTGGTTGTTATGATAACAGTGTAATATTATTTTAATGTATTTCTGCGTACGACTAGAAGCTGTGTATCTTGAGATACAATTGTTCATCTCGACTCCGCCATCCATCATCGAGATGTCATTACTGATTACAAGACATTTCAATCCGTGTTTGGTTGTATGTTTATCGGACACAAATATCTCTAATTATTAATCATGGACTGGAGTTTTGAGAAACGGTTTAGAAGTAACTGTATTTGGGTAGTTTACATCAGTTTTACATTTGACTAATGCTGGGAGAAATTTGTTTTACGAGTTTGGTAATATCTTGATTATTTTTATTAGTTTTTCAAAAAGATATTTTATTATCCTGTTCAGAATTTAGAATCTAGATTGTTTTGTACTTCTGACTCATTCTTTTTCTCTGTGGGGGTCAGTCAGATTGATTTTTGTTCTCATTTACACAAGTCATCTTGATTTGTTAAAGGTCACTATTATTGGACTTGTGGGCATCTCCTCCGAGGTCTCCTTTTCGAGCCGTGGGGCACTGATTTCTCTATGTCGCACATTTCAGCCCGGCGACATCTATAAAAGGCTTGGAGTTTACACGTAATGAACGACAGCGGGCAAATGTGAAAGAATGTTTAATTATTATCATTTAGAATTCGCGATATACTTACACATTGTTCCACGTAGATCCGCGCACGATTCGTAAAAGATGTCGATGAATCAAGAAATAATTATTGAAAGCAAAATTAGAGGAAAACACTATTGGAAACCTAGAAAACGAAGAAGGCACAGTATGACGATTATCTTTAAAATCAGATAAATAATAATTTTTGTAGATTGTCTGCTTCATTTATTATTATTCATTTTGAAGATTATTAATGGCGCTACGCTATTTGAAAACGCAGTGCTCACAAACTCAAGATAATTGACAGACTTTATTGAATATGATAAGATGACATAGCGAACTTGAAAGTACAAGTTGAAAGTGAAATATTTTTATTCTTTGTTTTTTTACTATGCTCCAAGCTATAGATAGTTGAAAAGTAAGGTTCCGATAGTATTTAAATTAAAATGGAAGGCACTTTGAATACTTGTAAATAAGAAAATCACTTTGAAGTTGGTATGGAGAATATAATTATTCGTAAACTGTAAACGATATTAAAAAATGTCTAAGTAAAAGTTGTTTCTTTTCAGAAGTTCTATCCAAAAATATCCAACTCGACATACATTTTTTTCCCAAAAATTTTCACTACTGCCATTCGATTCTTTGGGTAGATTTTGGAAGTTTTACTTGCTCACACAAAGTATTAAAACATGTATTTATATTATTATATATTATTATAATTGTGAATTTGCACACATTTCAGGGTTTTGTAGGTATTTAATAAGTGTAAGAAGCCAACATAATACTGGATGTCTAGGAATATTTGTTCTATAATCATATCAGAAACGTATATCTCACTATAAACAATGTGTAGTGTGGTGTGGTGTGTAACTCGGTTCGCAAGTATTTAAAAAAATATAATTTTTTTCAAATTTTTAATTTCAAAGACACGCACTTAGCTATAAATACAAAAAATCCATAACATTACTGCCCATAATTTAGCCATGAATTAAAAAAATAATTAATTTTGTCAAAAATACAAAAACTGCCATATTTTTTAAAAACAAAATCTGATGAAAATTCCTCTCATACGCTTCCGGCTCAGATCAGGGTTATTTTCCCAGGTTTTTAGTTTAACCCTTTTTGGTAAAAGGGTTCGGGACAAAAACTTTTTTAGCACATTTTTGGCTAAAATCGTGTTAAAAGAGACGAATTTCAAAAAACTATCTATCGTTCCTTAATCTACATCTTAAGAACTTTCTTTTGATACCAGACGATAAATTTTAAAAACATATTTTTTTATCAACGACTCAGAAAATTAACGTTTTTCGAAAAATTTATCTGATCGAAAATTCCTGTTGATTCCTATTTCGGATTTCGTCAATGTTCATTACGGAGATTTTTTTCAGATTTTTAGATCAACCCCTTTGAGAGATAGGGTGGGGGACAAAAGTTTTTTGACACATTTTGGCAAATCCCATAAAAAAATATATTTTTCAAAAATAAAAACATGTTTGTTGATCCACGCATTACGAGGCTTCAATTGGTATGCCTCTCAAAATTAAAAAAATATATATTTATTTTATCATTAAATTCATAATTTTTTATATTTATCTCGGGATGTGTGTGTTTTTTTTTTTTAACTCTCAGTATTTTTCCTATATGTGGGTCATAGAGTTGTATAAGCATGCCAAATTTCAACTATCTATAATAAGCCGTAAAATAAATAAATAAATGAAACTAATTACAATAACAGTAGATAACAACGAGAATCTAGATTAATATGTGCTTCGTTGTTATTTAAAAGGTAGCAGGCGAGTATCCAGGATTATTTTTTGCTTAGCATTCAAATTCAATTTTACGAAAAATGTGTCCCTTAACGCTACGTACAACCCCCAGAGATTATTAGTTTCTTATACAAAACTAACCATCTGAAATAAAATTAGTGACAATCTATACACCAAATTTTGCACAGAATTTTTATCTAATAGGATATTTTTGATTGTAGAAAAAATTATTCTAAAAATGTTATTGCTAAATAACTTAATAATAGGTATTACACAACAATGTTCTGTAAGTTTTTAAATATATTTGTGGGTTTCAAATAATTTTTATATTTATATAGTTTTGTGTAGAAATGTTCAAATAATACGTTAACATTTTTTTCGACATGATTGTTTATAGTTTAGAGCCTTCGTCGAAAAATATTATACTTGATGATAATGAAATGCTACTTGGTACAAGTATTCTTTACATAAAATGAAACATTTTTATCTGCCGCACCTATATTGAGAACCGCGGCAGATTCAAGGTGGGGCAAAAGTAGATTACCAAGTACAATAACTATAAGTAGTTTTCACAATAGAACAAATTATCTCCAAACATATTTGTAGAATGAAGCTTTAGCTACAATTTGCCGCATGGTACATAAATATCGTTGAATAGTTTACAAGATGGCGTCTATAACGCAAGTTGTTTATTTACAATTACATGACAGTTCTTTTGACAATTAAAAGTATCCTATTAGGTAGATAAAAATGCACTGAAAATTTTGATGTATAGATTGTTACTAATTTTATTTCAGGTTGTTAGTCTTGTATAGGAAACTGTACGGTTTTGCGCACCCTTAAGGTATTTTTGAACATTGGAGATAAGTCCGTGAGACCCCCTCTGTGTGTGAGCCTGAAAGGTAGCCTGTTTTAACCAATTTGAAGGGTTACAAATTGTAAATTTAAAAGAAATATTTTTCAATCAATAAATTAATCCATTTATCAATGGACAAAATTGCAAAGGAACATAATATAAAAAATACTTTTCTTTAAAAAACATTTTCATTAAAAAGATATGTGTTACAAGAAATTAATTTTAAAACTTTTTAAATTTTTTCACTTTACTTCTTAACATCAAACATTACCGGAACTTGTACAATATAGGTGTCGCGCCGGTCGCACCCAGCTCACGTAGTTCCATTCACACAGGGCTCATCTCTGCCACCCGTCTCCCCGCACCGCTTACCGCTCCCCGTCACCGCTGAAATACATACCGCTGCGTTGCGATCAAAACATTCAACTATGTGGATGTATGTTATTATTTTCATAATGTCTCATTGTGTAAACCTGATTAGATGATGTCTTGATATACCTCATATGACTGATAAATGACCGGGAGAATTGCGTATGTTGAATATGATGGGTGGAATTTTTTGGAAATTTAATTTAAAAAACCAAAATTAGTGCTGAGAATTATGTAACCCATCGTTGTAAAGCATGTAATAAATTAAGTATTTTTTATCAATTTTGGCAACAACCATATTTTCAGGAAAACTTAAAAAACAGTTATCAAAGTCCGCAACCTAATAATGTTTATCGAAGCGAACTATTGACTAAGTTGATATCAGTGGTTCGCTTACTGTAAGACCTGTAAGTAGCTTACTAATTTGCTATGCTACAAGTTTTGTTATTTCCTTATACGAGGGTTGCCTTTTATGCTTCGGGATTTGAGACCAAAATCAATTATTTATCAACAACAATGGCTTTATTGTTTTTCACAATATTCTCCATGAAGATCAATACACTTTTGCATGCGTAAGAACCAATTTTCGAAGCACTTTTTCCACTCCGATTGAGGCTTTTTCCACTGCGATTATCAAATTATGTGGGAACCAACGCGATCAAATCTTTTTGACGGTCAAATGTTCATGCAATAATGAATATATGCTGGTCCCACTAATACCGAAGGATACCTCAATCTCGCGATAAGTCACATGACGATCTTGCAGTATCAGTTCACACACATCATCAATGTTTTCCGGAACAACAACTGATTTTCCTTGAGCGAACTACGACCACGATTGAAGTCGGTAAACTATCGATTAGCAGTAGTCTTTGATGGTGCTTCATCGCCAAAAGCTGAATTAAGTTCATCGATGCCCAGTTGTTGGGTTAATCCACGCGAAAGTTGTAAAAAATAATCGCTCGAAAATGTCCACGATTTAATTCCATGCTATAAAAGACTTCCATAAAAACGGACAGTTTTTACTTTTCCTATGATTCTTTTTGCCTTTTTTACTGGCGAAAAGTTACATGCTACCATTGTTTTGACTTCTGTTTTGTTTCCACCAAATTATGCCAATGGCGTAACTTAATTTTTGGTTCTCCCCGTTAGTTAGTTAGTTAACAATTATTTTTTTTTTGGCGCACAGCAACAATTGCTATTTGCGCTTTTTGGATCCCCCCGCAGTTTCTTCTTTGGCCCCCCTACTTTTTAACTTTGTTTAGGGAGATCGAATGAAAAAAATATCGTTTAGAGGTTCAATGAGTGTCTAAACTCTGTGCCTCCATCGTGGTTGCGGGCGCAGCTGGCCTATAGTTACACCACTGCATTATAAGTACATTCAGGGAACATAAGTCTGGTCGAAATGACGAAAAAACGATGACCATGTGGTTGTCATAAGTTGGTAAAGGTTAAGAAAAATATACTTGTTTTCTTTTCGTCTTCTTCTACTTAAGCGTTAGAAACTTAAGCCTGGAACAGAATGCAAAGCGCGCTACGCCGTCAGCGCGCCGTCATTTGCGACAGCGTTGCGTTAGCGCCGTTGAGAATTTTCGCCTGCACACAATGCAATAATTTTTAACGCCGTCAAGTGTCACTTGACAACCAATATCTGTGTTTATACAAGCGCTTTCTTTTATTAAAAGTATAATGGATGATGAAGACTTGTGTGTGATGTTATTTATGTTGTATGCAAGTTATTTATACATACAAACACTTTACCATTCAGTAAAAACTGAGGTTAGGTGTTCTGCGTCAACGATCAACGGCGTCAAAAGTTGGAAGTTGACGAACATTCAGTATCAACGGCGTTCGAACGCTGTAGGACGTTGTCCATTCTGTGCACTTGCGTACGACAGCTTGGTTTTAACTTTCTTCTGACAGATAGCGCCGTACGAACGGCGTCAACGCGCCGTTAAACTCGTTGCATTATGTTTCCCACTTTATGGTATTATAGTTAAAAAAATGTTATTATTATTTTTTATTTCTATTTAAGATAAACTTTTAGAAAAACATATGTAAAGGATTTTTTGTTGTTGCTTTTTTATTAGTTTCAACTACAAAATTGCATTTAGAAAGAGATATACAATAAAAAGAAAGACAATACAGTTAAAAATTAGACTGTGATTGGGGCCCTTTAAGTGTTTA
This sequence comes from Liopterus haemorrhoidalis, assembly GCA_963971575.1. Lineage (NCBI taxonomy): Eukaryota > Metazoa > Arthropoda > Insecta > Coleoptera > Dytiscidae > Liopterus > Liopterus haemorrhoidalis. Next base: position 194,445,163 of record OZ020611.1, read on the forward strand.
AAGCGCCACTGCTTTTGTACACACTAGTTAACTATTTATACTGTATTTTAATTTTCTACAAATAAGTATGTTTCATACGTATTATGTAAACATAATAGGCAATTACTTTTGACGTTGTTCTCTTTATAAGAAATCCAACTGTAAGTATTCGAAAAAAAGAAAAAAGCAAATAAAAAACATGGAATTTCAGACAGGAAAAATATGTCAACCAGGTCTGTAAGTTATGTAACGTCGTGCCAGTGCCAAATATTCGTAGCCAAATTCGCATGTAAAGTGCCTTTTTTTCGTGTAAAATTAGAAGAGAATCAGTACCACACCTTTAATACACATACTTACACAGCCACTTGGAATGTATTCAGAGACTTCAATGCGTGGAGAGAACACATAACCGCATGATCTCTATGTAAAAATACGATCGGTATGCAAGGTTGTTTTCAAATCATCTTCAAATGTACTCATGATTTAGAAATACGTAATTTTTTTGACAAATAATTTACTATGTGGCTTATATGAACAAAAAGTTAATTTATATATTTTTTTTGAGTAAAAAATAGATGATTACAGAAAGTACTTAAAATATGTTGTACAAATAATTGAAACAAAATAGTACAGCCCAAAACGCAAATATTAAAATAGTACAGCAATACTCTACTATTACGACTAGCTTGATTCCATAGCGTTGTCGTAAAGCAAATCATTGCTTTTACTCACTGGTCGATGTGTTGTAGGTACCTACTGCAATGGTTATATAATAGGGCAGAATTTCCCAAACTTTTTGAGCCGCGGAGCACTTTTCACGAGAAGAATTCGTCGCTGAGCACTATCATTGCTATATATATAGCAACACTAGTAGATCGCGGAACACCAAGTGCTCCGCGGAGCACAGTTTGGGAAACTCTGTATTAGGGGGACCGGACAGGAATCCATTATTTTAGAATACCGAATAATTTATTTTTCCAGAAATTTGTTTTATGTATAATTACAAAATATAACGCATTGTGCATTTGAAAAACTATTTTAAAAAAATATAATGTTTAGTGAGTCACTGATTATAATTTAATTTTGATAAAATTTGTCTTGTGTCTCCCATAACACAACTGTGGCAACAGATAAGAAGCGATTTATAATATTTAGCTAATTAGCATTTATTGTTACAATGTTTTATTTTAATTTAGTGTATTATTTTGTATATTATAATCAATTATAGTTCATTTTTTGTTTAGTTTAAAACTGTTATGTAAAAGATTACCTACAAGTTAAATAAAATAATTAATACTGTTATTATTAATTTCTTAATTTTTTGAAAATTTCTCTATACATATGTATTTTCAATTAATATGCAATTACGTACCGTTTTCGTAATCCTTTTTAATGCCCCGTTATCCATTTGTTCTAATATAATTTAAATAAATACTTTAGTACCTTAAAGTTGACTATAATTTTAACATGTTTTTATCCTTTACAATATTTTCAACATTAAAAAAAGAAATTTATTATAGCAATTATTTTTCTAAAAATAAGTCTAATTTTTCATTTCGAGAAATGAAAAATGTCGAGAGATCAGAAACACTAGTCGTAAATGTTTAATTTACAAGCAATTTTCGAAAATATCTTCATGGATCTCCAGACATTTTCTGACTCGTTTGCGAGTATATTGCTTTACTGAGTTCACTTTGATGTTCCTTTATGCGATTCTTGTTCTTCCTGTTATTTCCTCTTGTCGAAGATAATGTAGTAAAGAAGAACTGAGAAAATATTGAACGTTAATGCTATTGGGAACCGTCTCCTAATGTGAACATGTGGATAAAGATGGAGAAATTGTATAATTTAAGATTAAAGTCAACTCAGTGGACCCAACTGACCGAAAATTTTATAAATAATATCTTTTGTCAGAAGTAATTATTGTAAGCCATAAATGTTGTAAGCTGCAAATATATGACGCTACAAATATCCCAAGGCACAAATATTGTAGGCTACAAATATCGTAAGTATTAAATATCGTAAAACCTTTATTTAGAGTAATAAATGAAAGTCGTTGAAAGATATGATGAGATATTAGAAGCGAGGACATGTTCCCAATCTCACCCTTCTTACAAAATACCACAATGTATTGAGTTTCTAAAGAACCCCTTACATCACCCGTTTTTTTGAAATATGATCTATATTATTTCATAATAGTTTTTAAAAGTTAAAGAAAAGAGGGTTTGCAGTATTCTTCAAACCAGATATGATTATATTCTATCAATATCAGGTAGTAATTCAAGTGATCAGATTAAACCTATTGTGGGGAAAATTTCGATATTTAATAATACAAAATTGTATTGCCACAACTAAATTGGATTAAAAATTGAACATAAATAAAAGATATTTTACGCTGTATTTTATTTATTAAAATTACCTTAAAATTAATTACGAGCTACTTCCAGTGTTTGAAAATAAAATATCAAAGTTCCAAATGTCGTATTCAATATTACTGACGAAAAAACTAAATATCCAACTCTCCAACAGTACTGCTAGAAACTCTTTTGGTATCAACAGCAAACTTGTTAAACTATCTGCCGAAATAATCACGCCAGTTCTTTGTTCTATAATAAATAAAAGTTTTGAAACCGGAGTTTTTCCCAAAAAACTTAAACTTACTAGAGTTGTGCCAATCCACAAACAAAATGACATTGATGGCGTCTCGAATTATAACCCCATTGCAATTGTCCCAGTATTTTTAAAAGTCTTTGAAATCATATTGAAGGATAGAATAACATGTTTTTTGGACTCCAACAAATTATTTTCAGTTAAACAATACGGCTTTAGACCGAATTTGAATACAATCAAAGCTGCATCTGCAGTCATAGACTTTATTATAAAAGGTTTTGAAAAACATAGACTTTCGAAAGTAACGTTATGCGATCTGTCAAAAGCTTTTGACTGTGTATCGCACAAAATTTTGATTCAGAAACTACATCACTATGGCATACGCGGTACTGCAAACCAGCTTATCCAGTCGTATTTATCCGATAGATATCAATATGTCACCTATAATAACATCAACTCAGACCTGCGTAAACAGAATCATGGCATTGGACAGGGAACGGTAATTGGGCCTTTGCTGTTCATCATTTTTATAAATGATCTTCCTTCATATGTATGTGATAAAGATACAGATATGGTGTTATATGCAGATGACACAAACGTGTTAAACAATCATACAAGAGTTGGTGAACTTGATATATTATCTGAATTAGCGATGTCAAAGACAAAAGACTGGTTTTGCAGCAATCTATTGACATTAAATGTAAGCAAGAATCAACAATTAATACTCTCTCTCAATAGAAATGAAATTGTAAATAATGCCTTCAGCAAGCCTGTAAAATTTCTTGGTCTTAAAATAGACTATCAGTTGAATTGTCATACACATGTAAAAGATGTAGCTACAAGTTTGTGTAAGGCCACTTATGCACTAAGAAAATTACAAAGCTGTGTCACTACTGAAAAAATTCGGACAGCATATTTCGCATCTTTTCACTCTAGGCTCGCTTACGGCATTTTGTTATGGGGAACATGTAAATCTGCTAAAATAATTTTTTTGATACAGAATCAAGCCATTAGAATAATCAGTAATGTTCACTACCGAGCGCACGGCAAGCCACTATTTATAAAACTAAAAATTTTGTCATTTTATAGTTTATTTGTATACACATGTTTAGTCTATGCCAAGGAAAATTTAAACATTGTCTTTAAAAAATCAGTCCATAGTCATAACGTAAGAAGTAAAGAAAATTTAGTTATTCCATATATTAGGCTTGAGAAATCTAAAACTGGTTCTTATTTGGCTGCAATATTTTACAACCATATACCTCAGTGTATAAGAAATCTGGACATTAAGAAATTCAAACTAAAATTGAAAACTATACTTGTAAAAAATTGCTTGTATTCTGTAGAAGTTTTTTTTAATATAGATATTACAGATCATGTCTGATTATATAGAAATAATTTTTCTAATTTTTTAAAATTAAGATGTTATAATTTGTATTGTACTATTTGTACTCTTGTATTGAATTGTGTAAACAATCCTTTGTAATTGTATTAGCACCAATAAAACATTATTATTATAATTATTATTATTATATCTCATTGTCAGTAGCACATTCAGGAGAATAAGACTAGTCTAGAGGTAAATGACAAATCTTTGAAATAATTTGTACCTACAAAAATCTGAGCATGATGATAAATCAGGTAAATTTGATTAACAATTAAAACAGAATTTATACTGATAATGCATATTATTTCAGTCTTTTCTTTAAAACAAGACTTCTCTACAGGTTTCAAAAGCTTTGAGAGAGTTTGTACCTGCAAATATATGAGCATGTTGATAATTCAGGTAAATTGGATTTAAACATAAAGTTAATTTATATTATTTTACACTTCTCTCCATCAATCATAAAGAATTTCTTTTTCCGGGTGTAATTATATTATCTTCATATTTTATGGCTTTTCTGACTGCCTCTGTTTTTATTTTCTTCATTTTCGTTTCTTCTAGTATAATGTATATTGGTGTGTTCGTCTCTAATTTGGGCTCTAGGATTTGTTTTTTGAATAAAATACAACATATTAGAAAAATCCGAATTTTATTCTTATTAGCGTAAAGTACAGACTTGGCAATTAATTATGAAATATAATGTCGGCCAAATGCCCTCCAAGACTCCGCTGACATGATACCATTCATTTAGCGTAAGTTTTCCGTAATCGTTTCCAATAAATGTGGTTCGATTTTAGCAATTGCACGTCTGATGTTCTTTTTTAGTTCTGGAATCGTCCAGGGTTGTTGACATAGACCCTTTCCTATAAATAGCCTCAGAGAAAAAAATATAATGGGGTCGCAAGACCTCGCTGGCCAATTGATGTCGCCACTCTGAGACACAACATGACCAGGAAATTTGGTTTGAAGTAAAGTGAGTGTTTCACGTGCTGTGTGACATGTGGCTCCATCCTGTTGAAACCACGTGTCATGTAAGTTCAAATCGTTGGTTTCATTGAAAAAAAAAGTTGTTTAGCATCTCCCGATGTAATTTTTGGATCAATAGTTAATCAAGTATTATTATTAAGTATTATTATTATTATTATGTATGTCAAAGATGCTAACCTATTAAAAAATAGTGCCATACATAGGTTTAATACTAGAGAAAAAAATAATATACGTCTGCCGCGTTTGCATAATAAACTGTCCAAAACACATCCAAATTACATGGGTGCCAAATTATTCAATAAATTACCGTTATCGGTGCGAGAGCTGAACATAAAATTTTTTAAAACTTGTGTTCGAAATTTATTGATTAATAAGGCCTATTATAATCTAGAAGTATACATTAATGATGATCTAAGTGATATGTCTTTATCATCTTATATGCTTTGAATTTGTGTATATTATTGTTACATTTTTTATTTGACTATGTATATGTACTTTCATGTATTTTTTTACTGAAATATATTATTATTATTATTATTACTATTATTATGGGGTTTGTCAGGTCTTGACAAGCGTCCACTAATCTCAAACTTCAGCAACCTTTTGAGCCGCGTCATACTAGAGACTAGTGGAGCTAATTATTATTATTATTATTATTATAAAATCCTAAAAAATCTAAAAACCCACTATTCATATTACTTTTTGAAAAATAATAAAGAAAATACACTTAAATAAACATAACTAGAATATTTAACAAGCATCGGAAACATTTTTAGTCATGTTCTTTTTGTTTTCATGAATATTTTCTTTTTTAACTTTTACTATTAGCATGACATTATTTTACATATATTTACAAATTTCATAGTATAAAATTTTTCGTAACCATTTGACATTTGTACGAAATATTTGCGTCCTTCTGCTTATTTTTTCAGCATAAACATATAGCACGCAAGGCCGTTCGCTCTGAGTTTAACTAATAAACAAATCAAACAGCTGTATTAGAACAGTGCTTGCCAATAGTTTATTGCTACCGTGGGTGTTACCTGTACACATATGCATGATTATATTATTGCTACTTTAATTTAGTGTAAATTGACAAAATTCTTATGCTAATTTCATTTCTGCCTGTACAGTTACTGTTTAAATCTTGTTTATTTTTAAATTTTAAATTAGATTCGTAGAAACGATTGGTGATATATAAAAATTAATAGTTCATATTAAAATTTTCAATAAATATGTTTCGTTCCCTATGAAATAGAGATGCTCAAATTCTATTTTCTGTGGAATCCTATGTTTATATTTAGGTGGGATACTCATACTTAACACGGAACTGATCGGGACTGGTGCCAAATATACATAGTAATGGCCTATAACACCCCAAATATTCATCCTATTGAAAAAAGGCATAGAAAAACAAAAATATTTTTTAAACAAATTTCTAGGATCGAGATATTCTCAATTATTCAATTATAAAATTAATAATTTTTACGAAATAGATTTTTCGACATGACAATATTTTAACAATTATTATTATTATTATTATTTTATTTTATTTACATCGGTCTATTGCAACGAGGTTAATCGCCGAAGCCAGGGGTCGAGCTCCTACACCTGCATGAAGAGTGAATGATTGTGAAAAAGAAAGTAATGTAAACATATTATTCTCAATATATTAACAAAAATTGATGATTTCATTATCGCATTAAGACCCAGCTATAGCTACGCAGTGTTGAAAAAAATAGATAATTTTCGAAATAATTATAACATAAAAAATTCTTGTTGTGGTATTCCGGTTCACATTAATGTGTACTTAAATATTCTTTTCAGATTTTTAGATTAACTCTATTGGGTTACAGTGTGTGGGAGAAGATATTTTTAGCATATTTTTGGCAAAAATCGTGTTAAAAGAAAATATTAAAAAAAAACTACTTTGATCCTTAATCTACTTCTTAAGATTTTCATTCTGACCCACAATATATATTTTTTAAATAATACTTTTTTAAATCATGAGAAAAATATTCGCTATTTTTTGAAAAACTTATTTGATCAAAAATTTCTGTTGAACTGTTCCAATTCCCATTAATGTACATTACAGAAAATTTATTCAAGTTTTGAGATCAACCCCTCTGGTAATAAGGTGAGCGTCAAAAATGTTTGACACATTTTTAGCGAGAATCCTCAAAATTAAAATATGTTGGTTTATCCACGCATTAAGATCTTTCATTAGACACCCCACTCAGAAAAGTATATTCTTGTAATATCATTCATGACATTTAAAAAAACATTTTTTTCTTCAACAAATAAAAACTTCCATATCTTCAGAAAAAATAAACTGAACAAATATGACTTCTGTGCTAACTCAACCCACATCAATGTAAATTACTTCATTTTTTCTTCACCAACCCGTGTGTAATAATTGGCAATATTTTTTGGAAATATTTTTGATTAAAATCACATCAAAATGAAAAATTTCTTTAAAATCAATTTTCGTTTACGTTTAACGAGCTTTTATTTGATAACCCACAATATATACTTTTTACCGACCGCCAACATATATAAGGTGAGGTTCCTACATAACGATTTGACTATTTTTAGCACGACGTCTGTCTGTCTGTCTGTCTGTTTGTCTGTCTATCTGTCTGTCTGTCTGTCTGTTTTTCTGTCCATCCGTCCTTTCGTCCGTCCGTCAGTCCGTCTGTCTCTCTGTGTACACGTGCAGAGCAAATTCGGCTAAAAGGATTTTTATGGAACTTCATATTTAAACTTTTGACATCAATGGCACGAGTTTTTCAACTTTTGGTAAAAATCGGTTAACTTGAAATGGAAGTTTACTCGCGTCGATTTTAAGATTTTTGCGAATATTTAACAACAGAAAAATATTTCAAAAAAACGTATTTAACAAAAGTTGCTATAAAAGCAATAGCTAATAACTTTTATTTGAGACATTTTTTGATAAAACGAAAAAAAAAAATGAAAAATCTATTTTCTCATACTTATATGTAATGTTTCCATGGTCATGATAAAAAATATCTCTGTTAGAAAATATTAGGCCAAGTTATTTCTACTCTGCTGCTAGAATGTATTTTATATGAGTGCTTTGTGATGGCGGTCGGTCCTGTGGTGGCCACAGCTGATTTTTTTTTCAACGATTTCAGCGTTAATAAACTGATAAAACTGATTTTTGCTCTACATTCCATTTGATATCAGTTACTTTTCACGCTCTTATCTTTATTTTTAAGAATTTTCATTCATATCTCGCAATAAATAAATAAATAAAAAAATATTTTTTGTAAAATAATTAAAACTTTTTGTTATGGCAGCATTCGGGCTTTCTACGGTCCTTTTTGAAATACTAATTACCAACGGTTTCTTGAAACTTGCAATTTTAGAGTAAAGAATTCCTAGAGTAATTCAATGTTAGAGTTATGAATCCGCTACTGCAGAAATCTTCAAGTATAATCTGGGAACTAATGCTAATTGTAAGAATATTTCCGTGAGTATTCCTCATTAAAGTAATATGTAAATAAAAATTATTCGTAAATTTCGCACTTTTACAACATCTCAAATTGGGCAAAAATAATATCACACCATCAAACGTACAAATAACTAAAAATATCCCAAAATTTACATAATGCCAAGAAAATAAAAATTAAATTTGACATGCGAAATAGTACTCAGAAATATTCAGTGTTAAGAAGATACAAATCTTATGTCTATATAAAGTAAAAAAGCCATAGCAACCCACACAATGTTACACAACTGGCATCACACTTGTCACTAGTTCTTTGAGATCAGCTGACGCGTTAGACAGGTTAACCAGCTTTATTTCACGTTAATTATTTGTCATGTTTATTTTTTTCTACTAGATGAATAGATAAAGTGTATTTGCATATATTATTTAGTCTAATTGAATATGGCTTATAATTAAATATTGATACTGGGTGCGGCAGATATTATACTGCAAAACTTTTGGTGAAAGATAAATAGGATTCTTAACTTTTGAGATTTAAATATATTCATATAGTTATGATTATAAACTCACTAAGGTGTTATAGCGTTTTCGATTTGTAAGTAGTAATTTGATCTGAGATTGCCCTGAAAGCAATCGGTGACGTCGCGCACTGTATTATAGCAATCTGGTAGAGAATAGTTTGCGAATATGTCTCACGCAATCAATAATTTCATCATCCTCCGATTCTCTAGAATATAATAATTCCTTCAATGCAATTATTTTTTAGTAGCCACAACCCACAACGTGAAGAAATCACGTAGAAAACATAATCGGAAATGAAATATATAAGGTTATATTTTTATTTTGACGCCATTATTTAGGATTGCTCTACTTGATCTGTGTCGCGAGATAGATCAAACTGAGTGTTTTTGCAGCACTCGAAAATTAATTTGAGAGTGTCCAACTGGTTTAAACCAAATCGAAAACGTTTTTTGCTCTGAGAGCACTCTTAGAGCACTCCGAGTATACAATGATGATATTTATTTAAATATCAGGTACCATAGGTTCGATTACAGTCAAATATACTCAGCCAGATCATAGTCAAAAGCTGAACAGAAAAAAGAGTGAAAAACGATGGAACAATGAACAAAAATTGGCTATCAATAATTGGTAATATATATGACTAGCGATTAATGGTATAAAAGATGCCTGGGAAAACCTCAATAGAGTAAAATAGATGATCAGATTAATCACCGTCTGACAGTGACATAACGAATGAAGGATGAATGGTAACCAACATAAGTTTAAATAAGAAATAGCAAGAAGTAGGAGAAATAATTTCAAACATAGAAGAAGTAGCAGCATATAAAAAATCCAAAATAAGTAGAGCAAAAGCGAATTAAAGAAGGCAGCAAAAATAGAACAGACAATAGTGAAAACAGAGAACAGTGAAAATCGAAAAACGTTGTAGAATGTGAACTAAATATCTGTTGCTACCGATTAGTGCTGACAGAAATTGACATTGCTGAAACCGGAACCAGTTTAAAACAAAAATGGTTTAGGGTTTATCCGGTTTCGAATATACGACACTAGAACCGGGTACCCAGAACCATGTATAGGGCACCAGCATTCGCAAAAAAAAAAAATAATAATAATAATAAAATAATAATAATCCTAATGATTGGCCAAACAACGGATGGAAATTATGAGAAATATATATATATATATATTCGGAACTGAGTATCTGAAACTAGACATCCGGAACTGGTTATCCGAAACCGTCAGACTCGGGTTACTAGAAAATTATGAACCCGATTTTACCCGAAAACGGAATCGGGTACACGAAAAAAGGTTTCGGATCTCAGTACTACAAACGATTATTAAACGGTTCATACGGTAAGATCCCGAAAAATCAGCTGTGGCTGTGATACTGTCCAAAAAAGTTTTTTTTGAAATTTTGTAGATTACCAGTGGGTGTGTTACTTGAGTTAAGTCTGTTCTCTTATGTGCATGCGAAATTTGAAAGAACACGTCCACTATTACTTTAGTACTGTTTTAGTATAAGTGAAGAAATATCTCCTAGTCTCTTTTATAATTGACTTAACAGAAAAAACTTATATGACAAAAATTGTTTATAATAACAAAATATATATTTTTGTATTAGCAGTTTTCTTTTACCGGATAAATATTTGAAGAGTTATGGCGGGAAGATTTTTGAAATATCTTTCTTATAAATGACTTAACAGCAAAGACATATAAAACAATAATTGTTTATAATAATAAAAAAAAAAACTAATCTTTTTGTTTATCCAATTTGGGAATGGGTTTTTTCACTCTTCAGTTCAAAACCAGTAGTAGTTGAACTTAGAAATCGGTACCAGTCAAATTATTTATTGAGAAGCACTGTTTATAACCAAGCCTATCATAACGCCGTGTATTACCTACGTTCAGACTCCCCACTATGCGATATCTAGCGGATTTCTGTCACATTCAGCCGCACTAAAATCAACATTTTATAGTCAAACGTTTATCGGTTCTACCAATTCTAACATAAAAAAGTTTATCAATATATTAAGATGTATCAAGAAACGCAGTCACAAAATATGTAGGGGCATAAATTATCAAAAATTTCTGTCATAAATAGTTGCTAATGATCTTATACTAAAGAATGTATGAATATTCAATTCACTAGTTATTGAGAAGTTATTTTTATATTTTATGGGGAAAATAGATGATTTATTGTGTAGATATAAAGCTATGAATCATAAACTTCTTTGTGAGTCACCGACTTATGAGTACAAGTTTCATTGTACTACGTATGAAGATTTTTTTTCTTTTCAATATGAGTGAACATATATTTTCAAAATAATGTTTCACCTGTTAGCTGACGAAGGTCTGATATGTCTGTTAACCTTGCTTACTCCGGTTTATGAATTAAACTGTTGTTTTGGTAAACTATTGAATTGTTGGGTAATTCTGTCGTTCATGGCCTCACACTTGAACAATGACAATATCCTAAAGCCCTTTGAAGATCCACTTTTATCCAGCAGGGGATTAATAGAACGGACTCTAATTATATAACAGTGTCTCGGCATATAAACAAAATTTATTTTGGTACATTTGGAAGAATTGCGCCAAAATAGAAAGATTTTTTAAAATTAATTATAGTTCTTTAATCTGTGCTTCAAGACCTTTTATTTGATATGGTTATTTGATATGGTGATGATTTGTCCCTCAATATTATATTGAACAAAAATCTAAAAATGTCCAAAAACATGCAATACATTTAAATATAAACATTAATTCTCTCGAAAACTAATCTGATCAAAAATAATAATTGGCTGAACTGAGAAAAATTTGGTACTAAAATTAAATGGAATTATATTTAAATGTAAAAGAAATTATATTTAAAAAAGTGACAATTGCACAGTGTTGTAAATATAAGTATAGTGGTATACTTACGCATTTAAGTAGAAAATATATTACAAGTAAAATGAAAATATTCTTAAATTTTTAATGTATGGTTTATATAATTCTAATACACCGTTTACTTAAGTTGAGTATATTGAAGTATTAATATATTATACGTTTAATAAGCATTTTATTCAATTTTAATATACAATTATTTATTTTATATATGTTATGGGCAAAGTGTATAATTCGAACATTAGGTAAATTGGCCGGGCATTATATATAATGCATAGTTCAGTTGGGAAATATACTGCAATTGGGCAATACTGCCCAATTATACACTTTTCCATAACATATACATTACATTAATAACACTAGGTATATACAATTATTAATTTTTTAATTACATACATTTGAAAATAAACTCCCAGCTTAATCCGTTTTGTGTGTATGTAAGTCTAGTACTGGTTCAGACCTAGGTGTGTGTGAGTCTAGTACTGGTACAGGCCTAGGTGTGGACTTCGATTGCACAGAATGTAGAGACAATAGAGGTGACATTAATATAATATCATCAAGGAATTCTTGCTACTGCTGTAATTTTGAAATTCTGTCAAATTCTGAAAAAAAATCTTCTGCTGTAAACAATTTATGAAATGCTAAAACATTATCACACAAGTAAGTTATTATTAAAAGCAGGGAAACACATTACCATACTAAGTATGACCGGGCATATTATGAACACAATTACAAGAAAAACTACTGAAAAGCTAAAATTGGGCGGATCAAGGAGCTAGAACCCCGATATATCGCATAATATAAATAGTCACGGATACTAATATTGTAAATAAAATTATTGCAATCGACAACAACTTATTGTTAAAATAAATATAAAATAAACAAACAACAACAAACAGTATAAGTAATTAATTAATGTTCACACACAGCTAGCAACTAGCGTGCAGGAGAGATTTAAAGAACATTGAGGTTAATTTTTAACATTTTTAGATACAGAATAGACCGACATATTCGATAAAAGATTTATACATTATTTCTTACTTTTAAAGATACAAAATAGATTTTTAGATTGTTCAAATAAAAATAATTTTCATAACGTCATTAATCATAACGTATTATTTAATTGCATTGAAATTTTTCTAGGTAATCATCGAAGCCCCAAATTTTTAAAATTTCATTTATATTTTCTTCACATATTGTATTTTATATGTAAACTTTTAAACAACATTCAAAGATCACACTACAACTTAAAAACATGTGGAACACGCCATTACTGGCTCCTACGCAGAGAACATACATTAAACTAGTCACATGTACATTAAAGCGCAATGCGCATGCCCAGTTATTATTCACTTAAATTAAGTATATTTTGTATTTAATTTTAAAAGAAAATATTTAAATGTTGTATTAAAATTAGCTCAAAAATTCTTCTAAAATGTAGTATGCTTAAACTTAAATTAAAAAGAAGTATTTTAAAATTAAGAATACAAAATTTAAATACACCATTTTTAGTACCCATTTTTCTCAGTGTGCTTGCGGGGCAAACACGGCCACGATGTAATTTTGAAAGAAAAAAATATAAATATTTAATATTAAGCTTATTTAGGATAAATATATATTGTCTTCATTTTTTGTTGGTAAAAAAATTTCAAGGAGTCCTTCTTTGAAGTGTCGTCATTTCTTAGTGGTGCTATTCTGAACACTCTTTTAACAGAGCTGTATATTTCGAAGGTCGACCGATGTTTTAATAATTCTAATCTGTAGCTTGCCTATCAACATTTGTCCCTCGGGGTTAACAGTACCGTTGTTACCCTAAAATCCCTCCCAATCTTCGCCTTTAGCAGTGCAGTGTTATTTACATCGATGTTATATTAACAGCTGTTTTTAGAATAACTAGGCTAAAAATTAGGCTTTTTCCTTTACGCACACCAGTTGCATTTGTATGGAAAACGGCCCACGACCCAAATACAGTTAGTTTTTTCTTTTTTAAGAATTTATATCTTCTGCCGGAGGCTATCTTAAAAACACGAAGGGTTCGAAAACAAAAGATCGCTTAGAAAATATATATTTTTAGGATTTTACCGTCATTCGTGTGTCTGTCTGTACAGTAGAAACTGTGTCGAAACGGCTAGACCAAGATAGTCCAAATTTTGCATGGATAAACAGTTCTTTGGCTCGCATATAGGAAAAATACTGAGGCTTATTGAAGTATCAGTATTTTTTAATTAACGATAAAATAGATATTTTTAAAAAATTTTGAGTAGGGTATCTAATAAAACTATTTGATACGTTTAAAAACAAGCAAACATTTTTACAAGATTTTCGCCCAATATGTTAAAAAAACTTTTGTCCTATAACCTATTTCACAAAGGCTGGATTAAAAATCTGAAAAAAGTTTCAATAATGTACTTTGATGTATAACGAATATAATAATGTATGTTTGTACAAAACTGTTGAGTGAATACATCGCAGAAAAATTATAAACAAATAAGTCTTTAACAAAAACATCAATATTTTTTTAATGAAACTTCTTAATGCGTGAATAAACCAAGATATTTTTATTTTTTTGGGATTTTCGCGAAAAAAAATGTGATATTTTTCATCAGATTAGTATTTCGAAAAGTACCGATTTGTTTGTCACTTTTTAAATTTAGTGTGTGGTAACAAAAGAAAGCTCTTAAGACTAGATTAACTAACAAAAATATAGATTAAAGTTTCTTTATTTTAAAACGAATTTTGCCAAAAATATGCTAAAAAGCTATTGTTGTGCACCCTATAATCCAGAAAAGTTAATCTAGAAATTTGAGAAAAATTCAATGAACATTAATGTAAATCGGAATACTACAACAAGAGTTTTTAATTTATTAATTTTCTTGAAATTCATCTAATTTCTTGCTACACCGTGTTACAATATTTAACTGACTAACTTGAGAGCTTGATGCTCGCCTATTTCGTAATTAATTTAGAATTACGGGGTACTCTTTCATAAGTTTCGTTCGAATTTATTAATTTTTAATATGTATCCACAATTTGTTATCACTTACTGAATACCTACAAAATCCTGAAATAGGTGAAAAGTCACATCATATTATTTTCAAAAAATCAGCTGTGGCCACCACAGGACCGACCGCCATTATAAAGTACTTATATAAATTACATTCTAGCAGCCGAGTAGAAATAACTTGACCTAATATTTTCTAACAGAGATATTATTTATCATGACCATGGAAACGTTACATATAAATATGAAAATATTGAGACTTGAAAAAAATTTCCAAGAATTTTACAGAAATTATTAGAAATTTATTTTTATCAGAAAACGTCTCAAATAAAAGTTATTAGTTATTGCTTTTATAGCAACTTTTGTTTGATAAATTTTTTCGAGATATTTTTCTGTTGTGAAATATTCGCAAAAATCTTAAAATCGACACGAGTAAACTCCCATTTTTAGTCAACCGATTTTTACCAAAAGTTGACCAACTTGTGCTATTGATGGCAGAAGCTTAAATATGAAGTTTCATAAAAATCCTTTCAGCCGAATTTGCTCTGCACGTGTACAGAGACAGACGGACAGACGGACAGACGGACAGACGGACAGACGGACAGACGGACAGACGGACAGACGGAAGACGGACAGACGGACAGTCGGACAGACGGACAGACGGACAGACGGACAGACGGACAGACGGACAGACGGACAGACGGACAGACGGACAGACGGACAGACGGACAGACGGACAGACGGACAGACGGACAGACGGACAGACGGACAGACGGACAGACGGACAGACGGACAGACGGACAGACGGACAGACGGACAGACGGACAGACGGACAGACGGACAGACGGACAGACGGACAGACGGACAGACGGACAGACGGACAGACGGACAGACGGACAGACGGACAGACGGACAGACGGACAGACGGACAGACGGACAGACGGACAGACGGACAGACGGACAGACGGACAGACGGACAGACGGACAGACGGACAGACGGACAGACGGACAGACGGACAGACGGACAGACGGACAGACGGACAGACGGACAGACGGACAGACGGACAGACGGACAGACGGACAGACGGACAGACGGACAGACGGACAGACGGACAGACGGACAGACGGACAGACGGACAGACGGACAGACGGACAGACGGACAGACGGACAGACGGACAGACGGACAGACGGACAGACGGACAGACGGACAGACGGACAGACGGACAGACGGACAGACGGACAGACGGACAGACGGACAGACGGACAGACGGACAGCAAAAATTGCATTTCCACTTAAACACAAAATTTTAGTGCTTTTCTCTGATTTAATATTGCTTACCCTTTTGTCAAAAGAAAGTTTAAAGTCTTTTAAATATATGCATGCGATTCGGAGGGTCCCAAAGGGCTCAAACGGTCATGTGATCTTGTAATAAAAAAATATGATTTTCCGCGTTTTCATACTTTATGCCTATAATTAAAAGACTTTAAATTTGTTATAACTTTATTTTGACAAAAGGGCAAGCAATATTAAGTCAGAGAAAAACACAAACATTTTGTGCAAGTGGAAATGCAATTTTCCCTATGACCGGAAAGCGTGCTGGGGTTTAGTACCATCCCTTTTTTGTTGTCACAGGGTAAATATTCTCTCCTCCAAAAGACATGCTGTATGAAATCGGAGACCAAAAATGTCATGAGCTCCTGGTCTATTATGTAGGGAATTCGTGGAGATCCATCGAAATCTCGAAACGTCAAAATTGGTATGATCACAATACCTCCCTTATATATGTTGGCGGTCGGTAATTAAATTTAGGGAACACCTAAAGTTATTGAGACGCGATATATTTCCACAGTTGAATTATTAATATTTTAGACATTGTTACATTGTTATTTTACAATTGTCTCGTAGATATTTATAATCAATAATCTATATTGTTGCACAATATTTTTTATAGAGGTGGGAATATTTCGGGTAGTTTGTGATGTTTTCTTTTTCTACTGCCGATAGCGCTGTTGGTACATATACTATGTATAGTTTTGTTACAAAAAAAAAGAAAATAATATTTAATATACAGCCATTACAATTATTTCTCAAATAATAAAAATATGTCCACTGTTTTCAATGTGACAAGGTAAAAATATATTAATTTGTTGTTAGAAATTAAAACGTGTAAGAAAGTAAAGAGTAATCAAAGCCAGAATTTTATAATGAATCCCATCAAGTTAATTAAGTAAAAGAGAAAACAATACCATGCGTAAAAACAATAAAATTCACAGAAAACGTAACGGTGACCCGAATGGCCAAGTCTGTATGTCCTTGTAAGCCGATAGTGACTAGTTACACATCGCAGCAACATGTACGTACCTACTCTTACTCCAATTCGACACGTTTTTGTACTTTATCAACATAAATCTCGGAATCTAGCGTCACTACTCAGTCTATTGCTGCTGTTATGCGCTTGCTACTAACCTTACATGTTCTTGTACTACTGCGTATGGTTTGTTGTTGCAAAATATCATTAAGGTATTTCTAAACAAACATGCAAGAGACAACAGATACGACAGACAGACGGCCTTAAGAGGCCATTGAAAATTATAATAGCTACATAATAAATAATAATCTAATAAAAATAATATATTGATAATTAAATAAATATATTATGTTTGCCCAATTGCAAACCCTGCTAACTCAGTCCGAAACTGATGCAAACGAGGTAGATTGTTAAATGAGTCACGAGTTACTCTTATGAGCTAAATGCATGTTTTTATTTATTAGGTGCTTTCCAGATCGGTGTGAAATACTCTGAACTACTCCGAACTGTTCTACTCCAAACTACTCTAAAAATGTTTGCATTTGGAACACTTAAGTTGAGTATTTAGTGGAAAGAGGCACTGCTATCTTACGAATTAACAAATTTCAAAGGAAAACTATCCTAAATGTACAAATTATTTTAAATTTTACATATTTATGATAAGATAAATGGATTTTATTTTATATTAAAAAATACACAGTTATAAATGCGTGATAAATCTTTAACAAGTTTGAATTGCATCAGCTGTTTACCCCCACTACAAAGGAACTCCAAGTTCTAGAATAAAGGTAGGTACTTCAGGGGACGGGGGAAAGAAATTCTGGTGTAGTTGAGAGTGTGAAGTTCTTTACTTGGAACAACTAGCGAACTGTTCGGAGCAACTCCGAGTTACTCTTTACAGCAACGTGGAAAGCGCCTATTTAAATTAAAAAAAAAAAAATCTTTTTGTTTTACTTTCCAAGCCTGTGAAATCTCCGTTTGAAGTAATAATAGATATTTTGTAATTAACATTTTACTTGCTTAATCCAAATCCTTTCAACCTTTTGCTGTAAGGCGTTGTTGGAGTAGAGTCACGGTACCTCTTCCGGTGGTCTTTTCCATATTTCTCTCCAGACTTTCCTATTTGATGTGCTGATTTTTATATCCATCCTTCCAGATCTTAATTGGTCGTCCTCTTCTTCTTCTTTCTATCGGCCTCGCCTCATAGAGTGCTTTAGCTGTTATTTCATCTCCGATTCTTAGTACATGTCCTAGCCATCTCAGTTGACCTTCTTGTATAATCCATTTAACTGGTTTTGGCTGCAATTGTCCCCTGAACGTTTCTAATCCGGTCCATCTTTGTCTTGCCCGCTATTTTCCTTAAAAACTCGTATTTCTGTCATTCTAATTTTACTCTGATGTTTTATCGTGGTAGTCCACGATTCACTGGCTTATGTGAGTATTGACACCGTTATCCATTTGAATCTTTTTGTAATTAAGACTCATATCAGGTTTTGCGAGACACAATTAGCAGGCTTTGCAAATTTATTAGTGGTCATTTTTAAAATGTTTTAGTTTGCAAAATTCTCTACTTTATATAAGTATTTATGCTACAAATTTCCCAGGGCTGGATTGAATACGAATTGATTCATATTCATTTTAATTAATCAAAATATAATTTTCAGCCCACTTCTTGGTCCTCATTAATTCAAAATCTTCATTCTGATTATTCATGTCTGCCAGCGGACTGCTATAATCTTGCTTGCTGCTGGTTACAAAATATCTTCTTGTAAAATTTTAGATTTTCCTTCTGTATCTAGTTCTTTCCAAAATGTAATTCCAGTAGCTTCTTCACGTCGATTTCTTTTTAAGCCTCCCCTCTTGCAATGAGGTTTAGTGTGTAGCCTTTGCTAAGCTCGGAGGACTGAAAATTATAGAAAGCTCTCCTTGAACTAAACTAAACCTTGAAATTAGTGAAAAGTTGGTCATTTTAGCTCTATAACTTAGTTGGTTTTGCACGAGTAAATGAAATATTGCACATATAATAGGTTTTGCATCTTCAGCCACTCATCATTTAGCAGGTTTTGCTACCGTATTGAATTTTTTTCTTTATCATATTCTGCGAGTTTTAGGTTGGTTTTGTAAGCTTACACATTGTCATTTGGATAGCCCAGCAGTCAAAAATCTAGGGGTACCAATATCTCCATTTTCATAATCCCATGCATTTAACAGGTTCTATACTGGGCAACTCAATTTATAATTTAAGAGAACATTCCTTGTTTCATGGTAATACTCATGTCCTAACTTAGGCCTAAAAAACAGGTGTGGCCACCACAGGACCGACCGCCATCGTAAAGTACTCGTATAAAATACATTCTAGCAGCAGAGTAGAAATAACTTGGCCTAATATTTTCTAACAGAGATATTATTTGTCATGACCATGGAAATGTTACATAAAAGTATAAAAAAAATGGAGACTTTAAAAAAATGGTAAATTTTTTTAAAATTTTACAAAAATTTGTCGAAATTTTTCGTTTTATCAAAAAACGTCTGAAATAAAAGTTATTACTTATTGTATTTATAGCAACTTTCTGTTGCTAAATATTCGCAAAAATCTTAAAATCGACACGAGTAAACTCCCATTTCTAGTCTACCGATTTTTACCAAAAGTTGATCAACTCGTGTCATTGATGTCAAAAGCTTAAATATGCAGTTTCATAAAAATCCTTTCAGCCTAATTTGCTTTGCACGTGTACACAGACAGACAGACAGACAGACAGACAGACAGACGGACAGACAGACGGACAGACAGACAGACAGACAGACCGACAGACATCATGCTAAAAATAGTCAAAACGTTATGTAGGGACCTCAATTCGTGGAGATCCATCGAAATCTCGAAATGTCAAAATCGGTATGATCACAATACCTCCCTTATATATGTTGACGGTCGGTAATTAACTAAGCTGAACTGACTGGTGAACGACGTGAAATTTTGAGTTTGATTTTAAATTATCATTATTAGCTAATTCGGTCCTGTAGCACTTAAGTTACTACCGTACTACTATTTTATTTATCGAATTTCTATTTTGAGGAGTGAAGGAATAGTCGAGACCCAAGTCTACAACTGCCTGTGTGTTCTTATCTGTCTTTGGAGCGATGATAAATGTATAGATGTTTGCCTGATTTCATTTTTAGGGTTTTGTAGGTATGACCAAAAAACCCTTATACCGTCATTTTGTCGTCTGTCTGTCTGTCTGTCTGTCTGTTAGGTAAAAATTGTAGCCAAACGGCTAAACCTAGAGAGTTGAAATTTGTCATGCTTATACAACTCTTTGACTCGCACGTAGGAAAAATACTAAAACATCTAAAAAGCATATCCCCCTATAAATATAAACAAATATATGCTCATCGAAAAAAACAATATTTTTTTACAATTCTGTGCAGGGTATCAAATGAAAGCCCTTGGTACGTGGATTAACGATCAAAATTTTATGTTTGCAAAATAAATTATTTTGAGGCTATTTTTGCCAAAATTGTGCAAAAAAAATTTTGTCCCACATCCTGTAGCCCAGATGGTTTAAACTAAAAATCTGAAAAAATTCTAAGTAATGTACATTGGTATGAACCGGTATAGTACAACAGGAATTTTTGACCAGATTATGTTTTCGGAAAATAACGCATTTTTTGTGTTTTTAACTAAAATATGTAAAATATTTAATCCGCTATTTAACATAGTAAACGAGTGAACCTGCGTAGTACAGTGGTAAGGTTGTCGCTTCGTGAGTTGAAACTACTGTAAGAAACTACTGTTCGAATCCCGTCAATTTTTATTTATCTGTTTTTTCTTTTGCATTTTTATTTTGTTTAAATTATTTTGTCAAAATTCTAGTTATATTTTGGCAAATGTTGCATTGTATTTTTAAAAGCGTAAATTTAATAACCAGCCGGAAGTGTTGAAATTATAATTTAATTCTATGTTTGAATGTATACGAAGTCAGAGGGGCGGAGTTTATGACTTCAACAACCAATGGAAGCCGTAGGCGCAATTTTCAAAATATTAATGAACCTTGCTATATAAAAAAAATACTGCAAATATTTAGAAACCCAAATAATAGTATTAGGCATTCGAATTAAAATTAATAAAAACATATTTTAACATAAAATTTGTTTTGGCATTCCAAATAATCATCATTCACTTACTAAATATCTGCAAAATCCTGAAATGTGTGAAAATTCACACTTCACATAATTTTTACTTTTCTAATTTTGCTGAAAATGGGATGATAATGACCAATAAAAACCAGGTTTTGGCCGGGATTAGAATCAGGAAGTTTTAGCACGCGAAGCAGGTTCGCTACCTCTATGGTAGCGAGGTCGATTTAAATTAAAATACCTTAAATATTTCTTATTAAGAACAGTTATAAGAACAAACTAAAACAATCCTATAAAAAGTAATATAATGCATAACCATTGAAATTAATATTGTGTGTATTGTTTTCTCTTTGTGTTAATTAACACGACGCAATTAATTATAAAATTCTCCATGACTTTGATTTCTTTTTTTAAACATAATTATTTATTTCCCGTGTCGCACGAATGATTCATTCTTTATTTCGTGATCAAGGGTATGAAAGTTCACCATTCTCTCGACATTATGTTACAAGTAATGGAAAACTTACATTTTTACCATTTATTTATATATTTTTACTGCAGTATAATTTATGATTTAATCGCATTTTTTCTTGCTGATTTATTAAGAAAATATTTTTGCCAAAATTAAAATTATTACAGTTTTTAAAATCATGTTTATGTTAATAGTTTGAAGTTATGATAAATGGATTCATTTCAAGCTGAACCGATCATTAGTAGAACACGACTTACTAAGAATTTTTAGCTTCAGGGCTCTACTTTTGGTATTCGAAAACAATTGGGAATAAGTTTATCAGTTGTCCAATTGCCTCAATAGTTGTATTCTAAATATTGATAATAGGTCTCATAGAAATCTCACTATTTTTCAAATAAGTTGTGTGCGATAAAATACTGCACAGCCATACAGATTTCATCTATCTTCGTCACCAGTAAGGCTGGTTTATAATAGATATGCTATGGATACATAAGCATAACAATTACACTACTCTCTTTGTTCTGTTTATTACAAACAAATGTTTTGAAGGGTCAAACCCATTGTTCAATACGTATGAGTTATGCTATGGAGTTATTATAAACCAGACTTTAGGTCCGTCCTTAGACACGGGCTTGCGGGGCTCATAATCCGAGCACCACGGGATCTTTCTTCGGAGGTTTATTTTAAAAAATAATACAATTAAAAAATATTTAAAATCTGAATTACATCCTTGTGTTTTAATATATCTAATGGTTGTGACAGCCCTCATAATAAAGCATTACACAGAAAAAAACTTCATATGTGTAAAAGTTCATTCTCATTTGAACCAAACTGAGAAGTTTGGTTCAAATTTTAATGTTCAAAAAAGTAAAAAGTTCACTATTTTTAACCAAAATCACCGTGCAAATATTTTTTAATTCAGAGTGTTATTTTTATGAAATATTATTTTTTCAGTGTTAAAATAGTATTAATTTTAACACTATTTATTTTCCAACACTATAATTTAACCAGTATGTAAGTGTAAACTTTACACTAATTTTAACCAAAAAAGAAGTGTAAATAATTAACACGAAAACCGTACACTAAAGTTCATTTTTTAGTGTACCATGAAGTACCTTTAACACTACTTTTCTTAGAGTGCATATAAATTCAATTAATTTTTAATCAATCAATTTTTACCGACCGCCAACATTTATAATATAAATTGTGTCATACCGATTTTGACATTTCGAGATTTCGATGGATCTCCAGTGTCTGTCTGTCTGTCTGTCTGTCTGTCTGTCTGTCTGTCTGTCAGTCCGTCTGTCTGTGTGCACGTGCAGAGCAAATTCGGCTAAAAGGATTTTTATGAAACTTCATATTTAAGCTTTTGACATCAATGGCACGAATTCAATAACTTTCGGTAAAAATCGGTTGACTAAAAATGGGAGTTTACTCGTGTCGATTTTAAGATTTTTGCGAATATATCATAACAGAAAAATAATTCGAAAAAAAAAATATTTAACAAAAGTTGCTATAAAAGTAATAACTAACAACTTTTATTTGAGATATTTTTTGATAAAACTTGATAAAACATGATAAATAATATCTCTGTTAGAAAATATTAGGCCGTTATTTCTACTCTGCTGCTAAAATGTATTTTATACAAATACTTTGTGATGGCGGTAGGCCCTGTGGTGGCCAAAGATGATTTTTTAAAATTAATATAATAAACAATAAGAATACATTTTCTTTTTTACGTCAACATACTTTAAAACAATAAAATTCTAAAAGTAAACATTTACATCAATATCAAGCATTAAATTTATACTTGCAAATTATTAAAATTTAAAAAAAATAACAACAATACTATTTAATAAATATTAATCTAAAAAATTACAAATTCACCTTGATTTTCATTCACAAATACCAATTATATAACACCTCCTGTATAATAGATTACAAATTATAGTAATCATCAATATTTAAAAACTATGAATATGTATATCAACAATTAAATATGTTAATAGCCTTTTTTCTACATTAAAAAAATCAGATTCAATAATAAATTTCGGTATTATTTAAATAAGAGTAAAAATAATGAAACATGAATGAAATGTAACAAAAAAATGAATTAAATTATAATTATGAATCCATATGATCATATATGAGTAAGCTTTCTAAATGTTCTGTTGAATAATATATAGGTAAACAGTTACATGTGTTAATAGGTGTGACTGAATGAATCATCACAGAATTATAGTGTGAGTTGCTATTAAATACGCATTATACTTTTAAATGACGTGATACTTCTATTTTTCATACAATGGCTGTATAAATCTATGATTATATGAAACCTATGCAACTGACAACTATGTTATTATAAATAACGAAATCATTTCAGATTCAATTTTTATTTAATAGGGAAGTACTTTGTTAATTATATACGCTTCAGTAATATGTCTCTACTTATTATAAATTGTATTGGCAATTAATTTTTTGCTTCATTTATTCTGTACTTTGATATGCGCATATTGAACAATAAATTCTTAGATTCACTGCTTTAGTAGCTCATGATTAACATACAATTAAACAATTGTATCTCTTTTTGAACGTTGTCAGTAGGATTGAACTTTGATCTCTGAATAAATTGTTCATTTTTAGGTTTTCGTACGTATAATTAAGGAACCCTTATACTGTCACCATACCAATACCAATACCATATTATTATACAAAATAAAATGCTAAATTATTGTATGTATTTTTGTTTTTTATATTTATCACAATATTTCATTAATAATCGTAATATGTTTTTACCAGGGACGTAGCCAGGGGGGGGCATTTGCCCCCCCCCCCCCCTAGGATAGATTACCTTATATAAAATATAATTTAGGTTGTTAGAAGTTTCAACGGAGGTGAAGAATATTTATAAATTTACCGGACTTTTATTATTTAATATACTACAAAAGACCTAGAACAGGGGTCGGCAACTTGCGGCTCTTTTAGAAAATTTTGTGGCTCTTTGAAAATTGGCTGGTTTTTATTTTAATATAATCTATTTTTAAATTTTCAACTTTCTGCCTGTACTATACAGGTTTTGTATTTTTCAGAATGTTTTACGGTGCAATTCACGCCCGGTAATTCTCCGAGCTACTGCATATTCCCTATTAGAAGAAGTTATTTGTTTCGAAAAAAGTTATCTGTATTTGTGAATGATTTACGTGCAAAAACATTTTTACATTTTATTAATTTACAAAAACATGTTATTACTGCATTTTTTTTTTTTTTGCACAATCTATTGTTAACATGCAAGAAGTTTTTCGAGATAGATTTAAAGAGTTTAGAAAATATAAAGCTACACTAGCTTTTTTGACAAAACCAATTGAAGTAGATATGTAGCAATTACATTTATCACCTTCAATTAGTGGATTTGAAATCCAAAGGTTTATGGAATTACATATTCTTAAAACTTAATTCTGAACTGGAAAATTTAGAAAGAAAAAAGTGAATTTTATCTTCCCAGCATAAGTGGATCAATTTTTGGATCCACATATTACTGTAAGCAAATCTTTTCACATATGAAATTAATAAAGAGTCAGTTAAGAAGTAATCTTACTGACCTGAAACTTGAGTGCTGCCTTAAGGGTGCGCACAACCGTACAGTTTCCTATACAAGACTAACAACCTGAAATAATATTAGTAACAATCTATACATCAAAATTTTCAGCGAATTTTTATCTACCTAATAGGATATTTTTAACTGCCAAAAGAAGTGTCATGTAATTGTAAATAAACAACTTGCGTTATAGACGCCATCTTGTAAACCATTCGACGCATATTTGTACCATGCGGCAAATTGTAGCTAAAGCTTTATTAACTAAATATGTTTGGAGATAATTTGTTCTATTGTGAAAATTACTTATAGTTATTGTACTTGGTAATCTAATTTTGCCGCCACCTCGAATCTGCCGCCGTTCTCAATATAGGTGCGGCGGATAAAAATGTTGCATTTTATGTAAAGAATACTTGTACCAAGTGGCATTTCATTATCATCAAGTATAATATTTTTCGACGAAGGCTCTAAACTATTAACAATCATGTCGAAAAAAATGGTAACGTATTATTTGTCAATGGTAACGTAACATTTCTAAACAAAACTATATAAATATAAAAATTATTTGAAACCCACAAATATATTTAAAAAATTACAGAACATTGTTGTGTAATACCTATTATTAAGTTATTTAGCAATAACATTTTTACAATAATTTTTTCTACAATCAAAAATATCCTATTAGATAGATAAAAATTTTGTGCAAAATTTGATGTATAGATTGTCACTAATTTTATTTCAGATTGTTAGTTTTGTATAAGAAACTAATAATCTCTGGGGGTTGTACGTAGCGTTAAGTTAAAGATTACTGAATATTCACCAAATATTGAAGTCTTATAGAACACTATACAGGTACAATCGTCCCATTAAAAAAATTATTATATTGTAATATACTGGCAACTACAATAGGTATCACAAACTAAATGTATAAGTAAATATTAATTTATTGTAATACTTGATTATTTTAAAACAAATAAACAATTTTTACGTTTTTTTTCTTAAATATAGCATATATTTTTTAGCGGCTCTTCCATGTTATTGTATTTTTTTTTTTCAATATAGATTTGGCTCTTTGTCACTGAAAGGTTGCCGACCCCTGACCTAGAACGCTGTTATTTTCTATCCAAGCCATGTAATTAAGGTCGTACCGACCAATTTAAAATATTTTGTTATTTTTGCCCCCCCCCAAGCTGAAATCCTGGCTATGTACCTGGTTTTTATTATTATACGAGTAATAATCGAAAGTTTGATGACATAAATATTTGTATATCTATTCAAAATATTAGACCCTTTCGCCCCTTTCGCCCCCCCACCCCCTTTGCACGGCCCTGGTCGTAGGTACTATTTATTTTGTTTGGCCGTTGTAATTTTTGTGAGGTAGATAATACTATATACAATATTACTAGTAAATGAAATATTTTTCTCTTTTATTGAACTCGGTACATTTATCAAAGGTTTCCTTTCACCAATATGTTCTATAATTAAGAACATCTCAAACAAATTGGCTGTCAGGTTAGAAAACTTGTTCAGGATGAAACTAACAGTTTTTCTTAAAGAGAAAATTCATTCACACACATGGCAACTCAAAGAAAAATCCGATAACTTTCGCGTAGACATATTTGAAGTTAAAACAATCTCGTTCTTTTTCTATAATCGCAGATTTAAGGCTAGATTTCATTAAATATCTTAGTTTGATATCAGGCGAGTACACATTATTTTTTCTTAAGAAAGGCACATATATGCTGTAATCATGGAAACCTGGATGCTAGATAAAATTTAAAAATTTGTTTTGTAGGCACTAGTAATTTAAACAACGACTACTATTTTTATTGTTATTTTAAGATTATTATGAAAATTATAACATTTCAAAGAGCGAGTGCGCCTTGCTATCACTCATCAATTCAAAATGACGATACTCAACTAATAATAATTAATAAAAAAAAAATCGAAAGTTTATTGCACCAGAATTCACTTTGTACAGAATTTAATTTGCGCCGAGAACTAGAAATTTCTGTAAAGACTGTGAATTGCCGATTGAAAGAAGCAATCATCATGTTCAATTTCGAGCAATAGGGGAGCATGATTTTAATCGTTTTGAAGTTTGACTCGAAACTGAGTTGTTTAATAGGGGTAAGAGGGCAAACCGACTTAAAAGGTTAGAATTCTTAATCGAAATTAGTTTGGATTGAAAAAAAAAGCTGATACCTGTCTATCAACATTAAATGTGTTGAGGATAAAAAAATGCCAGACAGCTCCTCAACGCACGACGTGTTATTCGATACACTTCGAATCAAAATCGCTGTCGAAATCGCAAAAGTATTAAATTAAATACCAGCTGAATTTCATTTAATATTCTCAAGTGGGTGTTTTTATGGAAAACAATTCCTGGTTTGTTAAATAGATAGTATGTTCCATGGAGGCGGAGGAAGCCTCTTGATCACTCCATGTTGGCCGGGATTGCCTTGAACTTGCTTCCTGGCGGGGGTTGCCCATCAGAGAATCAAGCCTGGTGAAGTGTTCCCTCACTCACACAGGAACTGCTGCTTGGTCGACCTGAAAGTAGTGGTACGAGGTCTGTTCAAAAAGTATCGCGAATTTTGTGTTTTTTCAAAAATTATTTATTTATTCATGAATATCTATTTTGTCCCCTTCAAAGTAATCCCCACCAGATATTATACACTTGTGCTAATGTTTTTTCCAATCCTCGAAGCACTTGAAAAAATCTTTTTTTTTTGTGATCTTGTTCAGCTCCTCCTTCGATGCCGTCTTTATCTCCTCATTCGTAGCGTAGCGTCATCCTTTCATGGGCCTCTCCAGTTTCGGGAACAAGAAAAAGTCACAGGGGGCCAGATCTGGGGAATACGGTGGCTACGGCATTATTAGTGTGTTGTTTTTGGCCATTATTAGTGTGTTGAATTTCGTGTGATCCGTCTCATGCCCAAATCATTGGTAAAAATCGAATGGCACGAGCCAATCGATATGTTTTGGTCCTCAGCAACTTCTCTAACGGTGATTCGACGATTGGCCAATACTATTTTCTTCATTTCATTAATGTTTTCGTCTGTTGTTGACGTGCTCGGGCGTCCGGCACGCTCTTCGTCGTTCACATCTTCTCGGCCCTCTGGGAACATTTTGTACCCCCGATAAACGTTGCTTCGTCCAAGGTAGCTTCACCATATGCCACAGTCAACATTCGGAATGCGTCCGCGCACTTAATTTTGTTTTTCACACAAAATTTGATACAGATTCTTTGATCCATTTTTTGGTATAGGCAAAAATCGAAGACGAGCCAATACACGTGCAAGCAAAGCAACTGTCAAAAATGAACTGAACATTCAAAATGGCCGAACTTGTCGGCATAAGTGAGAGACATGAGTACCAACATAACGCCACAATAAAATCGAAAATCGAATATACGTTACCCGCGGAAATTCAAAATTCGCGATACTTTTTGAACAGACCTCGTATATGGAGTCGGATTTTTGGTCATTACCGTGGTTTAGTATAACGTCCTAGAGGAGTTAGCTAGCTTCCTGTGCCTGGCTTCTGGCAACATCCATTTACTCATACCTCTGATTAATATATCTCCGCTATATATTCGTCATGACAAACATTACTTAATTACGAAAATGCAGCGTATGCATTATACATTTAAGTTTTGCTTGCTCAGACGCTGACAAATAGTTTTTTAATCAAACAGATGTTTATCACAATGTCTAGGTGTCGCAATCCAAACTTTTTTGACAATATTCTTGCAACGGTTCAATGTAAAATACCGTGTAATAAAATTTGTTTGATTTATTAAATGCTTAGTTGTAATTATATGTAATTTTTAATAATGAGTATGGTTTTTAACCGGCTTGTAAAATTCATGTAATTTTCACAATCGGTTTGTGAGAATATGTTCATATACCACTGCCTATACGACATTAGATCATTAGACCATTTCACATTAGATGCGTCCACAGGTGAAAAATCCCAGACAGCTAATAGTACGACGCAGAAGCGCATTATTCTTTCTAGGACAAATACAATCAGAATCGTAATCGTAATCTCAAAAGCAATAAATGAAGTACAGGTTGCATATCATTTAAACATAGCTGTAATATATTGCATAATAATTTATTAAAGTAAATAATAAGTTTGATTTAAATACTTAATTGTTATTTTATATTTTAGTATTTACCAGGTTTGTCGTAATACTGAGAGAAGGTTGAAATTAATAAATATATTATAATATTCTTTATTACAATGTCTCTCTGATACATTAAACACGTCTGTTCGAAGGTAATGAAACTATGATACTCTGCTGTTTTATTTATAGCAACCAGCATTTGCTATTTAGCTTACTTGGACAAATAATTAAAATTATTTTATTATCCAGGTTACTTGATGTTTAATATTGTTTTTAATTATTTATGCAGTAAGTGTGCGTCGCTACTTTATAATTTAATTTTTAATAAATAGTTATGCAACCGGCTTACAAAATTCATGAAAATTTAACAACCGGTTCGCGTGAACCGTGCGATTCGGTTCCACCAAACCAACAACAAACTCATGTTACCCGATGCGAGCCGGCACTAACATACCACTATTCGAAACTGCATTGATTTGACGCAGTACCGGAACGTTAAAATTCCTAAATGTAGTCAGCGGGTATTGAATTCGCGTTCTTGTGCTTCGTAGGTAATTCGTCTTACCATGGAACCACAACAGGTCTAGCGCTTTTGTCAACTATCGATTTGCCTTAGTTCGTTTACAATTGACCTGCAGTTGTAAAACCTTATTTTGTTAATTATTATTTGTTATCATAGAAACAGCTTCCAAATAACATTTAAATACTTATATTTAGGATCAGTTCTAAACGAATTATGAATCGCTCAAATTAAAGAACAATTCGTAAAAAAAGACGGAAATTAATGTACTGCAATCGTTAACTATGCAAATGTAGTCTACGAACCTTTCTTTAACATTATTCGAGATATTATGTATTGAAAAAGCCAAAAACTAACAATGCAACTTCATGGTGGCCATTCTACTTTTTAAATTAATTCGGTTTCTTGAAAAATGTGTTTTACCTAATGGCAGAAATTATTTACGTGAATTAAAACAAAATAAATGGAATAAATATGTAAATGTACAAAATATATCTTAATATAATTAAAACTAGTTAATAAATTAAACGAACCACATAGTGTTTTAAGCTCTATCCAGAAGCCGGTATTTAAGATAAATTTGACGTATCTTCATACAGGTTTAAAACATCGCATGCAAAATCCCATCATTAAAAATACGGTGTGATATATATTTCATGGCATTCGCAGCCATTTTTCAAATCAAGTCGGTCACAGCAAGTTAGAGTTAACGTGCACGCAAGATCATATAAAGCCTGGCCTACAATATATTCTCCTAGCCTTTCAGGGTAATAATAGTTTAATTCTTCTTCTTCTATTACCTTATTCAGCTATCGACGTGGCATTTCGTACTTTGCTCAATATCATTCAAAATAGTTCGGTGGATATAATTTAAAACGATTTCCTCAGATAAGTTAGCCAGTTATATCTATTTGTACTTGTAAGGCCTTGGTAGTGACTAGTGACCTTGCGTCGCGTACCGAAGGTTTCCAGTTCGAATTCCGGTCAGGGCATCAATATTTGTCCGTATCAACTCACCCTCATCCTCATTAACTTAAACAAACTATAATTAAAATCTAGTGAATCGTCACATAGTAAATGTTCTTTTTTTTCAATATAATTATTGCTGGTTCAAAAACAGTAGCGGCGCTAGCTCTTAAAATCTGGAGAGGCCAGGAAATATTTGAAGAAAATTTGGGAAACCAGGAAATATTTGAGGAGGGCATCAATCATCATCTTTTATCTTGAGCAAAAAAAAGGTTCTGATTTCTAACATATCAGTAATGATATCTTTTTAGTCACAGAACAAATCCTTGTTGCATTGTTGCACACACATATTTGGTGGGGGGGGGGGGAGCCACGGTGTAAATTTTTTGACCAATGTTGTAGGTTATCGCACCGTCACAATTTTTTACATTGTTTATAAAACGTTTGATTACTTTTCTAATAAATGATTCAATAGTAAGCATATCAAACTCCTGGTGAAATTGATCGTTCCGAATAAACCATGAGACGTTGACAATTATTCTTAGAATTTTCTTTTCCTGCGTTTGGAGTTTGTGGATATTGGTTTTGGAAGTGGAGTGGTCGAATTAGCGATTTATAAAGCAGCAAGGCACATTTTACTTTGAGCTTCGATTTTCTGTTAATCAAAGGGAAGAGCTGGTGTAGTCTTCGATGAGCAAGCATTATAAATATAGCTAGAATACAGAAATGGGACACCGTGGGAGTCGCAGGCCTAGGGCTCTATTCTGTCGAAAATTCCTACAGTACAGTATGCATAATAAATCACCCCAGAAATGTTCATGTGACTGTTGAAAAGTTACAAAATAGGCCCTCTCAATTTCTCCTTCTCCCCTTCTCATTTCAATTTTTCGGTTTGAAATGGTGCGTACCGATTCAGTATCAGTAGTTTAGTGATTACTATGACTCAATGAGACTACCGTGGGGCATTTATTGTCTAAAATAATACCAAATTACTTGCCAAAATTTTGGTTAAATATATTTAGCCAGAAAAGAATGCTAATGAAACAATTAACCTAAAATTAGATATTGATATGACCGTTAAACATGAAAGAATGCTCACTCTTGTAAATTTTAGTTAAGCAATAATTCGTAATCAAAGCTAGGCAATAGAAACGTATCAGTCCTCTGGGCATAAAACAATGATAAACAAAAGATCTAGTATAATAAAATAATAATAATAATAATATAATAATAATAATAATAATTTTATTGGTCCAGAAGATTATATGCATACATAATATTGGACAAGTCATTATTTTTCATATTTCAATACAATTGATTATTATTATGGTCAAAACAGTTTATGATTACTTCCAAATAAAAAATACAGAAAATATTTCTAATATATACAAAATCTTGCATCAGTGCAGTTGTCATAGAAAACTTATCAGTTGTTTTTTATTATTTATTACTCATTCTAATTACATCACTAATAGAAATACTATTAGACGTTAGTATTTAATTAATTAATAAACCAAATAATAATTTATTAATTTCGTCCTTTCAACACACACAATAAAACACAATATTGAAGGAAAGTTATGATGTTAATATTTAATATAATCAATACAATAATATAGAAATAACAAATAATCAAATAAAATTTAATATTAAGTACAACTTGTATTTTTGAATCGCCTAACCGACAACGATCAGACAGACCATCTGAGCGTCTACCAATACACGTATCAGAATAATTTATTTACTATGATGTTCTTTCTGTGATTACTTTTGATCTATAAACGACAGATACATGGGTTAAACAGCTTTTTTTCCGTTAGTAAATACTCTTGCTATTAAAGTTTTTTTTTTTTTTTTTCGTAAATCTTTAATGGTACCGTCGATATTCCACAACAAACTGAGCGTTATAATTTCGCCGAAAGTAAAAAGTTATAAATGATAATTGTGAGTTATCTATCGACTTGGGATATATGCTCTCACGGAATTTTTTGTAGTAATATTAAACCTTAAAAGTCTGTTTTCTATATATATATATTTTCACAGTTTTGCTGTCCTAACGATTTATATGTTCCGCACGCAAGATTTTCTCCGATTTATTTCCGTCCTTAGGCGCTAAAAACATGTACATCATTTAAAAACAGATTCTTTTTTTTGCACTATTAGTTCCGCAGAGTCCTAAAGAGTAACTGTGCAAAATTTAGTCTAAATTGGTTAAACGGCCTGGAAATGTATAACGAGCAAACAAAGAAACAAACAAACAATTTTCTTCTTTTATATATACCAGGTCTACAAGTATGAAATGCGGATTTTTTTCAAACTTGCCGCGCAAACAGAGTTTATAGTTCAAAGTTTCAACACATATGGCGTTTTGTTAAGTTATCATTAAGTGTCAAATGCGTATAGGTTATAATTTGAAAAGTGATCATATAGTTTTGTTTTACTGTGTTAAAAATGTCAAATTTTGTGCCAAATAAAGAGCATTCGCGGACAGTACTATTGTTTTGTTTTCATTTGAAAAAAACTGCTGCTGAATCATACCGACTGCTGCGAGAAACTTATGGTGAATATGCTCCATCGCAAGATACGTGTGAACGATGGTTTCGGCGTTTCAAAAGTGGTGACTTTGATCTTACAGACAAAGAACATGGAAAACCTCCAAAAAAATATGAAGATACAAAATTGGAAACATTGCTACAGGAAGACGATAGTCAATCACAAAAAAACTAGCAGAGCAGTTAGGCGTTAGTCAACAAGCTGTTTCCAATCGCCTACGAGAGATGGGTAAGATCCAGAAAATCGGCAGATGGGTTCCACATGCATTGAATGAGAGGCAGATGGAAAAACACAAAAACACTTGTGAAATTTTGCTTGCACGATACAAAAGAAAGTCTTTTTTGCATCGTATCATTACTAGCGATGAAAAATGGATTTATTTTGAAAATCTCAAACGCAAAAAATCATGGGTGAACCCAGGCTCACCATCCACATCAACTGCAAGACCGAATCGCTTGGGCAATAGGACAATGCTCTGTACTTGGTGGGACCAAAAGGGTGTGGTCTGTTATGAATTGTTAAAACCTGGTGAAACAGTTAATACCCAACGCTATCAACAACAATTGATCGAATCTCAATGCTCAAAAATCGACCAGAATACGAAAGAAGACAGCACAAGATAATCTTTCTTCACGATAACGTTGCATCACATAAGGCAAAAGCAGTTTGCAACACATTGGAGGCACTCAAGTGGGAAGTGCTACCCCATGCCGCTTACTCACCAGACTTGGGCCCTTCAGATTACCACTTGTTCGCATCGATGGGTCACGCACTTGCCGAGCAGCACTTTTGTTCATATGAAAATGTGAAAGAATGGCTAGATGTATGGTTTGCGGGGAAAGGGGAAGAGTTCTACTGGCGAGGTATTCACAAATTGCCTGAAAGATGGGAAAAATGTATAACTTCTAATGGAGCATACTTTGAATAAATAAACTTTTACTGTTCTTTTGAGTTTAATGTGTTTTATTTAAAAAAAAATCTGCATTTCATACTTGTAGACCTGGTATATATATAGAGAAGAAGATAATAGACGCTTTACTGAGATAGATACAAAAAGATGAAATTTGAACTGAATTTATAATTTTGTAATGAGATTTCAGGCGGGCATTGCAACAAATGCTGAAATAGCTTGCTACCTATTTGATTTCTGCTTCTAATATCATTGAAGACAGCAGTGTAGAGCAGGCTTTACCCTGGAGTATAGCGTACGTAAACAGCACTATCTGAAATATTAGTTATCAGGTACTAGCATACATAGTCGTTCGTATGTTATAATTTCTTAATTAGTAATTAGTTTGCCCACACGGTAGTTATTTCCGTTCACATTTATTCATTAGGTAACGAGATAATTGAAGTGTAACCTTACACTTACACCACTATATAAATATAAAAGTTATTTTTAATAATGTAAGAAATATACGTAACGGTATTTTCATGGTTGTGAGCCGAGCCGTCAGTTTTTCACTTTCTATATTGCAATTGTTATGAATGGTCCAATTTTTATTTCTCGCTAATTATTGTTACTTTCTAATCAACGAAATGAGAAAAATATAACTGTCTACTTAGATATCAAGATACGATATAATTATAAATAAGTTGATATTGATCACTAAGTAAGGAAGTATAGAGGGTAAGGAAGAATGGTCAATGTTCAATGCTTAAGGTGATAATTTTTTTCAAATATAGAACCAGGACATTATATAGCTCAAATACAGGCACGCACATAAGGGGGGGGGGGGGAGTCCTTGGTTATGACCCCCTCCGCGAAATAAAAAATTATATACGTAATTTATAAAAGATAAGCTACTGAAAATAAAATTGTCGATAAAAATAAGCTGTGGCCACCACAGGACCGACCGCCATCTCAAAGTACTTGTATAAAATACATTCTAGCAGCAGAGTAGAAATAACTTCACCTAATATTTTCTAACATAGATATTATTTATCATAACCATGGAAACGTTACATATAAGTAAGAAAAAAAAAACACTTAAAAAAATATCGAAAAATTTTTCAAAAATTTTTTTTTTTATCAAAAAATGTCTAAAATAAAAGTTCTTAGATATTGCTTTTATAGAAACTTTTGTTAAATACATTTTTTCGAAATATTTTTCTGTTGTTAAATATTGGCAAAAATCTTAAAATCGGCACGAGTAAACTCCCATTTATAGTTAACCAATTTTTACCAAAAGTGATCAACTCGTGCCATTGATGTCGAAAGCTTAAATATGAAGTTTCATAAAAATCCCTTTAGCCGTATTTGCTCTGCACGTGTACACAGACAGACAGACGGACAGGCAGACAGACGGACAGGCAGACAGACAGACAAACAGACAGACAGACAGACAGACAGACGGACGGACAAAAATAATATATTTTTTTAATAGTTGCGAACTGAGTTACTCACACCACACTACACTCTACACCAGTGTTTCTCAAACAAAAACGTACCGCGGACCAGTAAAATACATAATTTTCTAACGCGGACCACTAATAATGATTGTTGGTTCATTTTTTGCAAAAAAACAAATATATTTAATGTGCTACTAAATACATTTATTTTATTTGTAGAAAATCACAGAAAGGCTACAAAAAATAAACAAAATATAAATTATTTACATAAAAAATGTGCATAATAAATAACAAAATAACTGCAAAAAACAAATACAAAAACTTTCGCGGACCACTAAAATTTTTCTGCGGACCACCTGTTAGAAACACTGCTCTACACTGTAACATATTTCGTATTAATCTAATGAAGACTTGATTCGAAGCATGCAGAAAAAAACGCTGGGATATATGGCAAATTATTTAAATTTGGTTTAAAAAAATTAAATGGAGTTTAAAAAAATTAAATGGAAGCTCTTTGTTTGATGTGATAAATATACCTAGACATCCAGTATTATGTTGGCTTCTTGTACTTATTAAATATCTACAACCCTGAAATGTGTGAAAATTCACAGTTCACTTCAATTTTTTATATCATCCAAATGAAAAACCAGTGGCGAAGGGAAACTTCCGCTAGACTAGAGCCCTGCGCGGATAAGCTTTTCTGTATCCGCATCCGATCCGCATCCGCACATCCATGATCCGCATCCGATCCGCATCCGCAGCTTTTGTAAATAACAAATCCGCATCCGATCCGCATCCGCAAAAATATCCGCACTATCCGCACTACAGGTTTTGCTGTCAGTTTGGAAAGAACTAACATATTTCGCCTGTTTAGGTAATCTCTGCTCTAAAACGTTACTGAAAATTTTTGTATTAACCAGCTTATTTATTACTAACCTAACCTAAGGGACCCCAAAAGTTTTAAGGCCTAGATGCGCTAATAACTTATTTAAATCTAGAGAGAGATAACAAATTTTGGGG
Source organism: Liopterus haemorrhoidalis (assembly GCA_963971575.1). Taxonomy (NCBI): domain Eukaryota; kingdom Metazoa; phylum Arthropoda; class Insecta; order Coleoptera; family Dytiscidae; genus Liopterus; species Liopterus haemorrhoidalis. The sequence continues at coordinate 194,482,055 of OZ020611.1, forward strand.
GGCCTAAGCGTTCTTTTTCGTAGTGAGTAAGTGGCGCGCTGGTTTTTTTAATATTGAATTTTAAAAAAATCAGAAAAGTTACTTGATAGAAGGTGCTTCATATTTTTAGGATCAAGTAATTCTCTTACGCCATTTCGCGCATTAGTTAGGCGTTGCAACTTTTTCAAATAGCAACATGTGTCATTTTTCCAATTTTTGGGATCTGCAAGACTTTTTACTTCGGGTAGTATAAAAAAATTGGCAGGTTACATAATAAAATTTTCGAGAAAAAATTATGTAGGTAAATTTTGGTATTTAAATAAAACTTACTAATCAGTTTTATGTAAAAATAAAACCTTTATCAGATTTAAAAGCCAGAATTAGAGCAGAGGTAGGAAGAATTACGTCGAAAGTGTAAACTTTTGTCCAAAATATTATTTTCTATAATATATTCAATAATAAAAAGAAAGTTAAGTTGATTGTCTCAACTCAGTCTTGATCATGGACAATTGTCTTAATAAAAATAACATAAAGTGAGATTGAATGCTACAAAATATCATGTATATACAGACAACCGAAAATAACTGAGGACTGCGTAGTCAGAACACAATTGCTTGTTTCTCCGAAAGTAACCGAAGATTTAATGTTCACGCGGATATCCGATCCGCATCCGCATGGTTTAAATGATAATTTATCCGCATCCGCAGAAAAGTTGCGGATATCCGCGGATAATCCGCGGATACCCGCGGATTTGCAGGGCTCTACGCTAGACTTGCCCTCCAAAAAAAAAAAAAATAATTTGAATTTTTTTTTTTTACATCAAATTACATACGTACATACATACATTAATACATCAAATTATGTTCTATACAAATTTTTGTCCAAGGCTTGGTTCACTTGTTACGAATTAATTATCATGACCATGGAAACGTTACATATAAATAAGAAAAAATTGAGACTTGGCAAAATTTAAAAATTTTACAAAAAATTTTCAAAATTTTTCGTTTTATCAAAAAACGTCTCAAATAAAAGTTATTAGTTATTACATTTATAGTAACTTTTGTACAATAAATTTTTTCGAAATATTTTTCTGTTGTTAATATTCGCAAAAATCTTAAAATCGACACGAGTAAACTCCCATTTCTATTCAAACGATCTTTATATCGTGTATACATACAGACACATACACAGACACACACACAGACACACACACACACACAGACACACACACAGACACACACACACAGACACACACACATACAGACGGCACTTCGAAAATAGGTTTATTGGATTCCCTGGACCATGAAACGTGGTCATCAGTCAAAATCTCGACATCGAAAATTTTCGCGATTACAATACTTGTCCCTTATATATTAAGGTCGGGCAAGTAAAAAACAATTCTATTCATTAAAAATATAGATTAGAGCTTAATTTGGATGTATAAATGGGTCTTCACAAAGGAATATAATAATATAATTGAAGGGGCAAGTAGATGAAGGTGTTATGTAGCATTTTTGAAATTTTGAAATTTTCGTTGGAATGAGGTTGTGTAAGCCTCTTTTATCTTAACAACAACACTCAGTTTCCAATTATCTATGTTTTGGAAGATACAGATAGATAAAAGTGTTATGTACAATGACCTCAAGTAGTTTTTTTAAGTATCAGACAGTAGCGAAAGAAGAAAAATTGCAGTAATTTGTGGAGAAAAGCTAATTCTCACAATATAATAAATTTGACAGGCCTTCAACTGATGTGACAAGCGGAAAGATTGCGGAAAATATAAAACACAATAACTTACTAATTGTCAATTAACTCAGAACTTAAAATTTGTAACATAACACCTTTATCCACTTACCCCTTCAATTCAGTTGTTACAGAATAATGGAAATGAGATAGGAGCGTTTGTATGACATCTTGACTTAATAAATAATCATGAATGAACATTCCTAATCTGGTAAATAGTTTAATATATTCTAAGGTAGTTAATATTAAACATGCGCAAATAACTACCTGTTGTCTACCTGAATCTCGACTCTATTACCATAAGCTTTCATTTGTTTTCTGACTGTACCACGTGCTCATCGCACGCTTATGCTAAAGATATGGTAATTTGATTTTTTACATTTGGTATTAATTGCCGACATAAACTGCTGAATATGCGAGAACACTTGATCTTGAATAAATAGGAGGCTGCAAAAATTATAATCGACTTGATGATTTCAGCACTTGGAGCTGTGTTCTTGATGGATTGATTAATTGATGCGTATCGCCTGCCTCTCTTTGATTTATTCTGAATTGCTAATTACATGACTCTTGTTGCTTATTCTAAATGTTAGAATTTCAGGAATTTTATCATGGATATTTATCGAACTTTTTTATATTCTGTAGTGATTTGATATCCTGATAATCTGAGGACTATGAATAAAAGTAACTGAATATATTTTGGTTTTAGAGTTTTGTAGGTATGATCAAAAAACTATATAAAGTCACGTCACTCATGGGTCGGTCTGTTTTTCTGTTCGGTAGAAATTGCTATCAAACGTCTGGACTGAGAAAGTTGAAATTTTACATACTAATCACATTTACAAAAAACACATCGCAGGAAAAATATAAACAAATACGTATTTAAATGCATTGAAAAACAAATTGTAGCCAAACAGATAAATATAGAAAGTTGCAATTTGGCATGTTTATGTAACTTTTTGACCCATATAGAGGAAAACAAGAGAAAATTAAAATAATAAAATAAACATATCGTAGGTAAATATAAACAAATATGTATTTTATGAAAAAAATTATATTTTTGAAAAATTTTGACTGAGGTATCAAATGAAACATCTTAATGCATGAAAAAACCATCAAGTTATTTTTTTTTTTAAATCTAATATTTTTATGGGATTTTAGCTAAACTTGTTTAAAATAATTTTGGCTCCCACACTCTTTTTCCCAGTGGGGTTGATTTAAAAATCTGAAAAAATACTCAATACTGTATATTGATAGGAAAAGAATTAATTCAACAGGAGTTTTTAATTAGATTTGTTTTTCAAAACATGTCGAATGTTTGTTTTAACGAAAAAATAATGCCAATATATTTCTTTAATTTATTGTGAGGTGTCAGACGAAAGCTCTTAAGACGTAATTTAAAGAAAAGTATGTTTTTAAAAGTTTCTTTATTTTAACAAGATATTGGCAAAAATGTACTTAAAGAAACTTGTTCCACACTTTATAACCCGGTGGGGTTAATATAAAAATCTGTCAATTTCTAATAAGGCGCATTAATGTGAACCGGAATAGTACAGAAGAAATTTTTGATCTGATAATTATTTCGAATATTATTGCAATACCGATTTTTTGCAATACCGTGCTTACAGTATTTATCTGACTGATTGGTAAACTGACTAGCTGTGTCTTGATGCGAGCGCATCCTGTAATTAAATAGGCTTGTAAGTTCCTTGATGGAAGCATGTGGTTTATTCATTTAAAGTTATCGAAATTTATAATTTTTAATATATACCCACGAATTGTTATCACTATCTTGATACCTACAAAACCCTGAAATATGTGTAAATTCGAACTTTATACTTTTATTTTTAGGGTTTTGTAGGTATGACCACAAAAAAACCCTTATAATGTCACTCATGTGTTTGTCTGTCTGTATGACTGTCTGTCTGTCTGTATACGGTAAAAATTATAGTCAAACGGCTTAACATAGAATGATGAAATTTGGCTTGCTTATACAACTCTTTGACCCACATATTATATTTTTTTTATTGGATTTTTGCCAAAAATATTTCAAAAAACCTTTGTCCCCCAACCTATGTATCTCCCAGAGTGATTGATCTAAAAATTTATTAAAAATCTCCGTAATGAACATTGATGGGAACCGAAATAGTCGGTTCCCATCAATGCAATTTTTGATCAGATAATTTTTTCGAAAAATGTCAATTTTTTGTGTCGTTGATAAAAAAACATATTTTTTAAAATTTATTGTGTGATATCAAAAGAAAGCTCTTAAGACGTAGATTAAGGAACGATAGATAGTTTCTTAAAATAAGTTTCTTTTAGCAGGAATTTAGCAAAAATGTGCAAAAGTTCTTGTCCCGCACCTTTTTACCCAAAGGGGTTAAACTAAAAATCTGAAAAAATTATAGGTAATGTATATTGATCTGAGCCGGAAACGTATGAGAGAAATTTTTGATCAGATTGTGTTTTTGAAAAATATAGCAGTTTTTGTGTTTTTGACAAAATTAATTATTTTTTTTAATTCATGGTTAAATTAAGGTTAATAATGTTATGGATTTTTTGTATTTATAACTAAGATAGTGCGTGTATTTTTTTGGAATTAAAAATATTAAAAAATAATATATTTTGTTAATAATTGCGAACTGAGTAGTTACTCACACCACACCACACTACACTCTACACTGTAAAATATTTCTTATTAATCTAATGAAGACTTGAATACGAAGCAAATGCAGAAAAAATACGCTGGGATATATGGCAAATTATTTAAATTTTGTTTAAAAAAATTAAATGGAAGCTCTTAGTTCTCAAATAACGAATAAAAGTGATTATAAAAAAAACTGTTGATTTTGATGTGATAAATATACCTATTAATCCAGTATTATGTTGGCTTCTTACGCGTATTAAATACCTACAAAACCCTGAAATGTGTGAAAATTCACACATCACTTCCATTGTTTATTTTTTTTTTTTTTTTGTTAAAAAATGTTGTTGCTCACTCTATTATTAAAAGCGTAAGTCTAAAAATAAAAAAGAAAATCAGAGTAATGTATATTTTTGTGAAGATATTTTCGTGTTTTTGAAAAAAAAAAAAAACATGATTACAGCAAAAAATCTATTCGTCATTGAATGCACCTAAGAAATACTAAAATGTGTGAAAATTCAAATCAAGTTTTTAAATTATAAAATGTAACTGTGAAAACTGATCGTGTAGCATGAACATTTTTAGCACATTTTCATTATTCCGTGAGACAGTATATAAAATATCCATACATTACAACCTCAATTTTCTTGATCAAATTATCTTCATATAATATCAGGAAAGATGTCTCATTTAATTTTAAGTCGGTGATTACTACTCTCCATCAATCAAAAATGTGCTCATTTACATATGGAATCATCGAAAAGTAAGAACAGAGCAAATATGTACATGAATGCGGTCATTCATGATAATAACATTCCATATTATTCAAAACACTTAACACGCTTTCATGAAATTAATAAATATTATTTAATCTTTCAATTATCAAATCATAAAACATGATTAAATGAAGTGAGTTAATGCAATGTTTCGAATTGGAATAAAATTCCTAACACGTGTTTACATTCGCATATATACATTCGAAACGAACACAGAATCAGTTTAATATTAACTTTATTAATACAGTTGAAATTTATTAAGCAAGTCAGTGCTGTAACATACCGCACCTTTGACTATATATATAACATTGCAAAGTCAGCTAGAAACGGCCCTGACAAGGACATTGCGGGATTAATAAATATCCATGACTGACCCGTCCCAGCGCAAATATTCCTATATCTATTCATATGGAAATTGTTACACAGAACAATAGAACAATATTGTAATAATTGTAAATATTTTAATCGAAAAATTGTCAATAAACATTAAGTTTGTATCAAAAATAAACAAAATGTATGATCCGTCTTAGGTTTAAACTTTAACGGTCTTTAGTTTAGTGCGCTTCCAGCTGGGTTGGCTTTTAATTTAATTTATAAAATTCTTGATCTTTGAAGAAAATAATATAGATTGTGAAAATTATCTACACTTCAAGGCAAGTATTAATAAACTGAGAGTTATTAGTCAAATAAATAAAATTTATTTGTACGTAATTACTGCACTTAAAATTAGAGCCTATATTACATGTGAATAGTTGCTGAACTGTATATATCCCATACTTGATAAATTATTTATTTTATTTATATATGTTCTAAATTTTATTTTGCTTATTTTTTTTTTAATATTAATTTTATTTTGTTTATTTTATTAATTTATTACAATTATATATATTTTTATAATATATTATTGAACATCGTCTATTCTATTATACTATATATCTTTTCGCATTATTTATAAGTAGGTTAGTTCTTTGGTTTGCAAAATGAAATGTAAGGTAACAAAACTAAGATCACATATAATAATAATAATAATATATTAATTTATTGTTTATTTAAATTATTTTTAACTGCTTATAAAGTTTTATTTTATGCTGTTTATATTGTTTATATTCTACTATTTATATTTTTATCATTTATTATTATTTTATTTTCGTGAATATATTATGTATGTTTATTAATTATGTAAACTGTTGCATGGTAAACTGTTTCTATTGTAATTTATGTATTACTCAATTGTCACTGTACAAACATTTAATACCGTCCCTTTGTCAAAAGTGTACCATACTTAAAGATAAATATATCATATTATTAATATTATTATTATTATACAAATCTTGGTCTATTAAGTTCCTAGTGTTTTCCCATATCTGCTGTACTGATACACACTAGATCTTCTGCAAAATATCTTGTAACTAGTGGAAAATTAGTTGTTTTTTACAATCCCGAACCCGAAATTCACTTTTTAAATCCCGAGTATTTCAAGTATTATTCCCTCTCTATTCAATATTTGGTGCCCGGGAATTTGATTAACCATCTTGTAAATCTTACGATTTAATAGAAGTAAATGTAAATGATGAACATGAAACTTTTTCATTTACTATGAATCTTCGATCTTCGTTAAGGCATGCTTTGGAAAAAGATAATCATTGCATCCCATAAACATATGGAAGAAAACCCAACAAAATATTATCTATTCAAAAAGAACTGAAACTTTATGAAGCAACAGGAACGAAGACTCGTACTTTGAAACGTATATATGATTACTTATTAACTATAAAGTCGACATCAACAGAATCAGAACGCGTTTCTTCCATTTCTGACATTATCGTTTCAATAAAACACGTTGGTCTCTTTAATCATTGTGTTGATGTTTTATGTTTTTTAAAAACTTATTTTAAGAATCAACAAAACATATAATATTATATATGTATATACATATATATATATATATATATATATATATATATATATATATATATATATATATATATATATATATATATATATATATATATATTGTCTCCCCTCAATTTTCTGGGAGTAGAAATAATCAGCAACAGCTAATAGACGCAAGAAAAACAGATACAAGAGAAGGTAACAGAATATGAAAAATTGTAAGTAATGATCTACCCTATACGGACATATGCCACATAAACCAGCGCAGATACGAAGAAAGCTAAACAAATAATAAGCTCCATAGAAATGAAAGTTCGACGAGCAATTGAAGTACTCAGAAATACCAGCAAGTTAATTTGTAAAACCTTTAACACTCAAGGCGCAGTCAAATGAAGATAAAGAAGAAATTAAGAATGGTATTACCGTATAGAGTAGAAATAGACCTTCAGTAAGATCATCCAAGAAATGGGCACAAAGTTGGTTTTCTTCATCTGCTGAATAAATACCGGATAAAAAGTAAGAAATTTCTATTCGGACAAAGAATAAACCATACTTATTAGTCGTACATCTTTGGTAGTGCGTAACGACTTCGTTAAGACTTATTGAGTAATATCAATGGCTCATTACAAGCGGTATCGGTGTTCTAGGGCAGGCAAGCTAAAATTAGGTTTAAAATTACATATTAATTTAAATATTCAAATACGTACACTTTGCGTTTTTGTTATTTGCGTACAGGTTAGATAACACTGAATATGTTTAATTGGTGTACCAATTCATATGTTAATAAGAAAAACAACAGGTAACCCTATCGCCCAACGTGTCAACTAATTTTCATAACAAACATGTTTAGATTAGCTACTTAAAATACAGAAATCGTTGCACTTCGAAAAAACGTTACAAAAAATATTACAGTGACAGAAAAAAAAACGGTTACCGTACACTGTTATTACCCATCCATGGGAAAGTGGATATAACAAACCCTTTGCAAAATATTAGAATAGGATATTTAAATAAACTGCATATGTAAGTAGGCTAAGGGACTAGCTCGGGTAGACATATTTGCATTGCTAGGTCAGAAAAAGGTCAGCCTGATTTTATGGAAATCAGCCAGGTATAGAGGTAGTATTTCCCACCGTCCTACATATAGTCCCAAACAGATAACACGTATTCTTATTGCGGCTTATGCAAAACTGCCTGTGAGATTTTCTGAACGATTTTTCGCATCGGCACTTGTATATCTAAACTATAACACTATTTAAAATCAACATAAAATATACCGAACTTCTATTATAATCCCAGGTAGGATTAGTGTTTTTTTAACTTGGTACGGAAGAGGTACCTTGTAGGGTAATTTTTTTACTACCTGCTTAATATATGCGAATATATGCTAAACTACCTGCTTGAATATTAAGTGTAAGGGACACCGATTCTAAATACCTTAACCCTTAAAAGGTGCAACCCTTTCCTATATGCCCCACCATCTTAACACTTTCCCGTAAAAAAACCTTTATAACTAAAGGGTTATATTTAGTCCACCAGGCACTACCTGTAGCGGATTTTTACCTAACAATAAGAGATGGGTCGCATAGGAAATGCCTGATCAAAAAACTACCTTCCTGTATATTTTTCCGTACTAAATAAAGTACAACAGGATCTTAGCCTGTGTTATAACATGGGTTTTATATGAAATGATGTGCCGTTAGATAGAATCAGGAAGTTACCTACGAGAACTGTTCTTTATGTAGGACGAGCGGAAGAAATATATCCGAAATCATCAATGATAGTCCATTAAACATTCAATTCCTTTGCTTATATTTGAATACTAAAGGGGTCAAATAGTTATAGTGAATAGCAAAAAATGTATATTAGCTACAGCAACCCAAATATATACCTGCGTATCTTTGATAGAATTTTTTCAGTCATCAACATATTCAATAAATTGGTTAACTGTAATTGCATAATTTAAGAACCGATATCGTGAGATATATTTCGGAAATCGGTTTTTCTTTTGCTTGCACAAACACGCAATAGTTTGTAGAAGGGTTTAAAATTTCTTTATCAGAAGTATGATTTGTAAAAGAAGACCTAGATCGTTATGCCATCAGTCTTTAGAAAGACATTTAACGATTTTATACGTATCTTTTAACGTATTCGTGAATAATCAATCGAATCTTAGATCTAACGGTTAAATTCGATACGTCTTGTCTGTTGATAAGGTCGGGTAATGAATTTATGAATTATTTATTTAGTAATGGACACTGAAGGTGAAAGTTTTTTTGAAGTTTTATCGATGTTTTTCATCAAATTATTTGACAATTAATCTTACTAATATCATGTTTGGTTTTTGTGGTGTCTAAGGTGTAATTGAAAAATTATTACACATTTAAACTTCAAATTTACATATAAATAATCGGCGAAATTATTCAAAAATTATTTTATTATGATTAATATATGCAATTTGAATTAATTATTTTTTTATAACAATTAAATAATTATTTTATCCTTGGAAGCGTTTGTTTACCTTTTATATTTGTGTTTTAAATAATAAACATTGCAATAATATGCAGTATCAACTTGCTGGTTAGCGTAAAAGTTCACTGACTGCTAGACGAGGAGTGGGCTTGGGTTCGAATCCCGGTGTTGGTATGGGTGTTTTTGTGTATTTGTGTGCCACACCCACACCAAAGAATCGGTATTTGGTGTCAATTATCGTAAATTCCGTCCAGTAGAAGGCAGTGTCATCCAGAGAGTCGAACCGGAACCGAACCGAAAATCGAAACTAAACCGATTTTTTAACAGAACCGGAACCGTAACCGAAACATAAAATTGCTCAATTGAAAAACCGAAACTGAAACCGGAACGAAATGTTAATAACGGTTAATTTTGGTTCAAATTTTTTTTCTTTAAATTAATTAATTAATCGCTTTCTTACTATTAAAACTTATATTGACTAATAAAAGAATTAATCTATCAGCAGCAAATTTGAAAAACATATTAATGTGTCGATTAAACATGGATTTTTAATTTATTTTCATTTCAAATTACAAATATTATTTTTACATGTGAATGAACTGTGATTAATTTATTTATTTTATTTTATTTTATTTTATTTTTATTTATTTTTTTGTAAGAAAAAGGTTTGCGTTATTCCGTTTTCTTCTTTATAATATTGCGATTCTTCAAACTGTTATTTATCATTTTTGTAAGAGAAAAGATCATATTATTTATTATTATTTTCGTCTCTATATTTGTGATTATATGAACTATGTGTAATGTCGGATTAATAAAGAAATGACAAGTATTAAAAAAAAATATATATATATATATATATATATATATATATATATATATATATATATATATATATATATATATTAATAAAGCAGATATGTTTGAACTTAAATAAAAAGAAATAAGGTAGTTATTTGTGTACAATGGCCAAAAAGTAGATCTTTTTCTGCCGCATCTGAAATTGAAGGCAGAGGCGACAATTTATTGTTATTGAACAATTATTACAATTATAAATGTTTGACTGTCAGTTGGTTCCGTGTAACCATGGAGATCTTGTAACTTAAGAAATGACACATAGATGGCGCTAGCATCTAGCGGCAAAAAAATTAAGCGATTCGGCATAGGCCAAAAAAGATTACTTTTTAGTTGGTACAAAATGATAAAAAAGAACTTTTTTTGATATGATCGCCCAAAAAAGTCTTTTTTTGGTGTTTTTTATACTAAGACCTACCATATTAAAATATTGCTTCATATTACATAATTCGAATTTTAGTTTTATGTAGTATTTTGAGGTGCGGTAACTAACCAAATAATAATTTACCGATTGGAAATTAGCGCCAAATTATTTAAATTTGAGCGTGACATGTTTCATTTGGTTCTCCTGTCTCTATTAGATGATTTTAGACTTAGAGTTCCAGTTAAAGTCAAAACTATTACAATCTTACTTAATATCAAATACCATAATTCACCACTAGGATCGCTGATTCACATTACCATACATATAGTACCGATAATAATTGATACCAGTAAAAAAATATCGATATCGGAAAAAAGGACCGAAACCAGTAAAAATTGAGTACCTAAATACTAGTATCAGAACAAAAGTATCGATACCTTATTAGTATTAATAGTATCGTTTCATCCCTAAGCCTGTACTGCAACCAAAGAATTAAGTAGGAAAATAGACTTAAAAATGTAGGCTTGAAGAATGTTAATTTTTTTATGAACTAGTAGAACAAAAAATTAAACAAACATATCCACAGTTATTTTTTCTTGCTTCACAATTATCTATTTAGCCAGCTTCTAAAATTTTCTTTAATATTTGCTTAATTTAATGAGCACGACGTTGATAAGGATGAATCCAAATATCCATGCCTTGAACGGTATTCGAGCTAAATGACAATAGATCACCAGAAAGTTGTCAAATATCCTGGTTATTGAGCTTTGGAGAGTGGTTTAGAATATCAAGCATAGATTATTTCAGAACGGTGGACCTCTATGATAGTGGCAAATATTTGAAGCAGTGATGGAACTTGAAGAAGGTATAATAATCGCAGCTGAGCAATGGATTAAAAGCAGATGTGTTGTTTTCGGAAATTCTCAACAGAAGGTAAAATAATTGTTATCGTCAGATAAAAGCTTTACGAGGTAAATTAGTGCACTGCAATTAGTAGTGTATGTGATAAGAACACCAACTTTGAGTTTTTCTAATATCCGATGAAGCTCTGTTTTTTTTTTATTTTTTTTTTTTTTCAATTATTGAATTTTTTATTGAATATAAATTGATGCGTCATTTCCGTATCAAAATCATTACACTTAATTAAAATGACTGGCGCTACTTAATCGACACTCTGATGACTTTATGAAATTGGTTTTTAATTTTGTTACCGATTTTAAACGATTAATAAGTGTATGACTATGCTATTCATCACCATCACCATCATATATGTATATACATCAACAGAGCATGACATAGGATGGACACAAAAAAATACAAGACCCATTCATGAGCATCAAATTATGTAAAATATTTATTTACATATTTTCATTGATTCATTTTTAAATTGAGTTGATAAATAAACTGCATTTAATATGATTTCATCTAGGTTACAGAGTTAAAAAAAACGAAGAGAAGGGATTTAACAGGCGAAAGTGTCAGAAATTTAAGTTTATCATATTCTTAATTATACAGACTTAATTTCTGATGAACAAGCAAAAGGTACATTCAAAATTGATGAAATGAAGTATGAACTTACACGCATTTCAGGATTTTATAGATAACCCAAGTCGTGTAAAAAAAAGCAATTATTGTTCATCAATTTTCGAATGTAAATGATACGAGGGTTACCTTTTATGTTTTTACAAACAACCACTAGATGACAATATTGAAATATATGATTACTATTTTCGTAAAATTTGACATTTGTAGTTGTGAAATTAGTGGCAGTTTACAAATTGACCTTGTAGTTTGATGACCGAGAGCGTTTAAAAAAAGAAAGTTTGAAAGTTCGTGAAGGTTTTAGTTTGATGTTTTTTTACGATTTTAGTAAAGGCATAACTCAACAACAATGCATCGATTCGCTTCGTTCAACTTTTGGTACTGAAGCACCATCAGGAAAGATGATGTGTTTACAATTGGTTTGCAGAATTTCGTCATGGTCGTGCGTCCGTCAGTGATGATCCTCGTGAAGGAAGCACTTCCAAGAAAATGATATTTTGTTTCTTCGGTCGTACTGGACATGTCGCAACTATTTCTTTAGAGCAGGGCTTCTTAAACTGTGGGTCCCGACCCCCCGAGGGGTCGCGAGACTACTGCAGGGGGGTCGCAAAGATCTGCTACTTTTGGATAATAATAAATAAATTTTTAGAATCTACAAGGTAGATTCTACAATGTCGCCATATTACACCTACATCTACGGTCAATATTAATTTCATTACATGGTGGGTCGTTTAAAATTTCCTAGGCTTGAAGGGGGTCGCTATATGAAAAAGTTTAAGAAGCCCTGCTTTAGAGGATCGGAGAACAGTTAATGCTGAATGGTATACAACAATTTGTTTGCCAGAAGTCATCGACAAAATCAGGAAAAACAAACAAAAACGTCGCATCGTTCTTCTTCATAACAATGTAAGCCACATAATGTGATAACCACACAGCACGTCAAACAATTGATTATTTGAAAGAGAAACATCTCGAAAACATATCGAATTAATATCTCATTGCCCGTATTCACCTGATTTATCCCCTAAAGACTTTTTTTTTATCCCCAATGTCAAACAAAAAATGCTTGGACAGCGATTTTCATCATCTTAAGAAGCTGTTGAAGACTTCGAAAACCATGTTTTTGAGATGATATAAATACAAAAAATATTGTGCGTCTTTTTTCAAGCAAATTGGTATTATTTTATTAAAATTAGGCACAATTTGTTGGGACTAAAATACTGAACAACTATTATTAATAAAGTTTTTGTCTAAAACTCATAGTAGAGATCGAATAAAAATGGAATATTTAACATGAAAAAGCTCTATGCTGCAAGTCGAAAAAGGATATACGGTATAACGGTCAAAACCTTTGCTCCATCCTTATGCAATGGAGCAAAGGTTTTGACCCTTCAGAACATCTGTTTCTAATAAACAGAACAAAGATAGTAGTGTATTCATTATGCCATGGACACATGTATCGCATATCTATTATAAATGAGGCTTTAAGAAATGAAGTGACACGATACTTGGTAAGTAAATCAAGTATTACTTAATATTTTAATCGATCAAGAATATTTACGATCAGTGCCATAACTAGGCTGGTGCAAAAGGGCCCAAGATGTGCTGTGTGAGACCACAGCACGTCAAACAATTGATTATTTGAAGGAGAAAAACAACGCATTAATGTCTCATTGCCCGTATTCACCTGATTTAACCCTTAACGACTTTTTTTTTGTTCACCAATGTCAAACAGTAAATGCGTGGACAGCGGGTTTCATTACCTTAAGAAGCTGTTGATGCTTTCGAAAACCAGGTTTTTGAGATACCTACCAACTTCAGAGTGGAAAAAATATTTCGGGAATTGGTTTGAACGCATGCAAAAGTGTATAAATATTAAGGCGAATATTAAAAAAAAAATCATAAAAATTTTTTCTTTCTTAGTTTTTGTAAAAACTTAAACGGTAACCCTCATATATGTATATTTACGTATAAGATAGTACAAGTCAAGTGGTTGCCAATATTTTTGCATAATTTTTATTAGAGTGTTGATTTTCTGCTTAGCATATGAATGCTGCCAATTAGGTATGTATTAAACGTTATTTTAGCCCATACAAAACAAGTGCTTTAATGCAAAGTGCACTTGAATAAAGAATAAATAAATTTTGGGTGGTCTTGTTGAAAATTTGATTTTCTTGACACGTTCAGTGTTGCATCCGCTTTTTTGGAACATGTACGTGTTTTATGATACATTGATGGTATCTTTCTCACGAATTCTGTTAGGTTTTAGAACTCTTTATTTGTTCATTATTGTTTGTGATCACACTATTTAATAATTGTTAATTGTGTTTAAATTAAGTCTCACGGTAATGTGATATACCATGCCTGCAATAAGCAATGGGTTGCGATCTTTCGTCATGCATAATTTTCGCAAAAACATTGTTATTTTTGCATTGTTCCCATTGTTGCAATACTTTACAAAATTTAAATCACGTCAAGTAATTACTTTGTATGTATTGCCAATCTATTTATTAGTCAATTTTAATATATACTTAAAAATATACATACCTAATACAGTCAAAACTCCTTATTCGCGGGAGATATTTTCGGCCGATATGCCGAGAATACGGAATGGTTAAATGTATAGGATTATAGGAGATAGATTCCAGGATTCCGAAAAAAAGATAAATTATTACAAAAAACTTTCTATTAGAACTACTTTAACAAATCAAAACTTAATTATTTTCAGGTTTAGGTATTGTCCTTTATTCAATTTAGTTATTTTGTCTTGTTTCGTTGCCTTTAACAGATTCATTTACTCGGATTGATATTGAGAAGTTGCTTCGCTAATTTTTCTTTTGAAAATCAGACTTCTGTTCATAGATATATCAAATTTCACGAATAAATCACAAAAATTAGCAAGCTTTAATACTTCGATCAGATTTTTTAAGTCAATGTCATTTCCAAGCTAATTGCGAGTTCCTTTTGAACCAGATTTTCGGTGTTGAGCATAAGTTCTATGTCAACTTCAGTCAAGTCTTCATCTTGAGACTTAAGCAACTCCAGGACATCAGACGACTTCAATTGTCCGACGTCATCTCCGTTTTGTGTTATTTGCGATTTAAAACACGTTTTCGTCATTTCTGGAATGGTCGCAGTATCTTTATTATTGTCCGGAGTTAAACTAGATCTTAAAACTTTTACCGACCGTCAACATATATAAAGGAGGTATTGTGATCATACCGATTTTGACATTTCGAGATTTCGATGGATCTCCACGAATTGAGGTCCCTACACAACGTTTTGACTATTTTTAGCATGATGTCTGTCTGTCCGTCTGTCTGTCTGTCCGTCTGTCCGTCTGTCCGTCTGTCCGTCTGTCCGTCTGTCCGTCTGTCCGTCTGTCCGTCTGTCCGTCTGTCCGTCTGTCCGTCTGTCCGTCTGTCCGTCTGTCCGTCTGTCCGTCTGTCCGTCTGTCCGTCTGTCCGTCTGTCCGTCTGTCCGTCTGTCCGTCTGTCCGTCTGTCCGTCTGTCCGTCTGTCCGTCTGTCCGTCTGTCCGTCTGTCCGTCTGTCCGTCTGTCCGTCTGTCCGTCTGTCCGTCTGTCCGTCTGTCCGTCTGTCCGTCTGTCCGTCTGTCCGTCTGTCCGTCTGTCCGTCTGTCCGTCTGTCCGTCTGTCCGTCTGTCCGTCTGTCCGTCTGTCCGTCTGTCCGTCTGTCCGTCTGTCCGTCTGTCCGTCTGTCCGTCTGTCCGTCTGTCCGTCTGTCCGTCTGTCCGTCTGTCCGTCTGTCCGTCTGTCCGTCTGTCCGTCTGTCCGTCTGTCCGTCTGTCCGTCTGTCCGTCTGTCCGTCTGTCCGTCTGTCCGTCTGTCCGTCTGTCCGTCTGTCCGTCTGTCCGTCTGTCCGTCTGTCCGTCTGTCCGTCTGTCCGTCTGTCCGTCTGTCCGTCTGTCCGTCTGTCCGTCTGTGTACACGCGCAGAGCGAATTCGGCTGAAAGGATTTTTATGAAACTTCATATTCAAGCTTCTGCCATCAATGGCATAAGTGGATCAACGGTTGACTAAAAATGGGAGTTTACTGGTGTCGATTTTAAGATTTTTATGAATATATCACAACATAAAAATATTTCGAAAAAATTTATTGAACAAAAGTTGCTATAAAGGCAACAATTAATAACTTTTATTTGAGACGTTTTTTGATAAAATGAAAAATTTCGAATAATTTTTGTAAAATTTTTCGAAATTTTTTCTGTCTAAATTTTTTCATACTACATAGTAACGTTTCCATGGTCATGATAAATAATATCTCTGTTAGAAAATATTAGGCCAAGTTATTTCTACTCTGCTGCTAGCATGTATTTTATATAAGTACTTTACGATGGCGGTCGGTCCTGTGGTGGCCACAGCTGATTTTTTAAATATGTTCTTAGGTATATTTCAAAAACTAAATTGAGTTCGGGCGATTCGCGATAAAGGAATATCAGCAGCGAATAAAAAAAGCGATCACAAATTTATTCTCCTCAAATACTAAAACCATGAATAAGAAGCTTTGACTGTAGTTAAGGAGCTTTGAGTATAAAATTCAGTTCCAAACCTAAATTGTTGAAATTTGGCATGCCCATACAAACCTTTGAAAATTGCAGGCATTAGTAACTAGCAATTCGTTATGACAACAAGCTAACTAAACTAAAAATTCTAGTTAAATTGATTGTCACTAATTAATTTATTTGTTTATAAGTAGGATAGAAAAAAAGACGAATAAAAAGTCACTTTCTAAATAGCTCACTCGCAAATGATATTTTTCAACTCGCAAAGTATTGTAGAAGTAGATTCTGGAGGGTTGATTGTACATACCTTTTACTCGCTTATAGAAAAAATACCGAGGCTTTCTTCAGGCCTCAGTATTTTTCGTTCTAAAAATGAATAAAATTGTAACTAATAAAATAAATCAATAAAAGTAAATAAATAAATTAATAAATATATAAGAAAATTAAGTTATAGATCAAATAATATGCCTTAATATGCGGATTAACGATCAAAATTCTACAAAAAATAAATAAATAACAAATTTTTAGATATAATATGTAATGAAAAATTTTCCCTCTTCTTGACAGGCAGGTTTAAAAGTCTAAAAAAAATCAAAACAATGCAAATGATGATGCTAATCTGAAAAATGTGCTCGGAATTTCAGATAAAATGAACATTATCGAAATATATAGCATTTTTCAAAAAAGTTTTTTTTACCGATGTCAACATATGTATATAAGGGAGGTATTGTAATCATACCGATTTTGACATTTCGAGATTTCGATGGATCTCCACGAATTGAGGTCCCTACATAACGTTTTGACTATTTTTAGCATGATGTCTGACGGTCTGTCTGTCCGTCCATCCGTCTGTCTGTCTGTCTGTCTGTCTGTCTGTCTGTCCGTCTGTCCGTCCGTCCGTCTGTCTGTGTACACGTGCAGAGCAAATTCGGCTGAAAGGATTTTTATGAAACTGCACATTTAAGCTTTTGACATCAATGACACAAGTTGATCAACTTTTGGTAAAAATCGGTTGACTAAAAATAGGAGTTTACTCGTGTCGATTTTAAGATTTTTGCGAATATTTAGCAACAGAAAAATATTTCGAAAAAATTTATTGAACAAAAGTTGCTATAAATGCAATAACTAATAATTTTCATTTGAGACGTTTTTTGATAAAACGAAAAATTTCGAAAAAGTTTGTAAAAGTTTTTAAAATTTTTCTGCCTCAATTTTTTCATACTTATATGTAACGTTTCCATGGTCATGATAAATAATATCTCTGTTAGAAAATATTAGGCCAAGTTATTGCTACTATGCTGCTAGAATGTATTTTATACAAGTACTTTATGATGGCGGTAGATCCTGTGGTGGTCACAGCTGATTTTTTTTAAAAATTTTATGTAAGGCTGTTATTGAAAGATTTTATAGTCTGGATTAACGAATAATAATTATTCTTTAAAAATCTTTTTCAAGAGATGCAAATTTTACCAAAAATATCCAAACCTTACTCACCTATCTCCTAGACAAGTTGAATTGAAAATCTGATAATAATTTTTTGTATTTTCAAAAATTATTTTTAAATTTTTTTAATAATATTTTTTTAAGTGGATCGTAGGTCTTCATATGAATCAATATCTTTCACAGACTAGATTAAACTAAAGAATTAATTTTTTAAATTCTATTCATTTCAGGCGATTTTAAGCCAAAATTAAATATTATCTAGAAATCTCTGGAATTTATTTAATAAAATATATATGTATATGTTGACAATATCACTGTCCAGTAATTGAGAGTTTATATTTAAAACAAACATATTTGTAAAATAATATTTGTACTATCACTCAGAATATATATTATGATCATAGGCAACTAAAGAAAATGCTCAAAATGACTTTTCATTCATTAAATATCCATCAAAAACGAAAAGCAGCACAGAATTGCTAACTTATGTTTTAAAAGTAAACTTATCTAGGTTTACTAGACGACTAATTTTTTCGATTATATTGTAGTTTTTACAAATGCTAGTTTTGACACTCCCCCCACTCTATTTCCCACAGGGATTGGTTTTAAAATCTAAAAAAATCTGAGTATTGCACATTCATGTGAATCGAAATATTTAATGCGATAAATTTGTAAAAGGAAATCAATTTTTGTATTTACGATTTTTGTAATTTCATATTCAATTGAAGCTTTTAATATTTATATTAACGGACGAAAGTGATTTTTAAATATGTCTGAATTTGATACGATAATTTTTTCAAAGGATATCAAATTTCTGTGTTTACGATTTTTTTATTTATAGTCGGATTGCTGATAGGTGACTGATACATGTATGAATCAAGTAGTGCATTCATATAATAATCTAGTTACCATTTTTCAGCGATTTTAAAAATGTTTTTTGTTATTTGTGTTAACTGTCAGTGTCTAGTAATAAATATTAATTAAAATACGGCTTGCGGCCAATTATTAAATTGACAAACTTTAATTTTAAATCTGCTGGAATAAATAACAAATTATAATCCAAAATTTACGTATGAGTATAAATTTTTCCTTATTTATACAGTCTGTTCCAAACGGTTAAACAGAACTAGATTTTGCAATCTAGTTACTTTCATCGTTTAAATCGTGCCTTTCGGACGTTTTGTTTAAGCTCTGTAAATCATACTTACAATAAACATTTTTCGGTTAAGGTTAATATCATTTTAAAATGTCATTTTCTTTATATTTTGATTTTTTGTATCATTCTTAATACAAATTTCCCATTTATTTATTTTTTTGTCATTAAAATATCTAAAAAAAAATATTTAATTTTGACATATGTCATTCGTTTCCATGGTTTAATTGTTGGAATTTTAAATTTTGACATCCCAACGTGAAAAATGAAATAACCCAAGCAAGGTCCCTTCTCGTGACAACCTAAAAGAACTAAATTCCCATTTAGTTCCGCTTAACCGTTTGGAACAGACTGTAATTATAACCTTAAAATTCATAATTTTGTTTGTTTGAGTACTGATGTAAATTTATTTTCGCGCTCTAATTAGTAAAGATATCTACGATTCATGCCATCTTTTTCATCTATTTCTAATGTTTTGTTTTTTATTCAAATAATTTGGAAGCTTAGTTGTCAACTTGCGTCACTATACGTTACTATGGGTATGCAAATAATTATAATGATATAGACAGAGAAAGCATATAGTATTGAACATCGATACTTGTAGCAACGAACAGTCACTTATCAGCAATCCGACTATAATATTAAATTGAAGCTTTTAATACTTAGATTAACAGATGAAAATGATTTTCATTTTAATTTTTTTTTGTTGCTATTACATCCAAAATTTTTGTCCCATACTAAACACTCACGAAACCCTGAATTTGACAGTTCACACTACAAATCAATATTTAAAAAAATACACATAGCTGTAAAAATAAGAAGGATTACTTCCGTTTTATAATTATAAAATTTTAACAGATATCACTATCACTTTTCTTAAAAGTCTTTTTTTACTTCTATTATTTTTTATTAAAAGCTAGACAGCTAATTTATTAAACTCACAAGTCTTATTGAAAAACCCATCAACCTTAAATCTACTAGATCGACGGGTGGTCAGGTTAGGCAATCTCACACAATAAAAGGAGTAGACCAAAGCTTACAGCCTAAACAAAACAGGCATTGCCCAAGATCCTTAGTTAATCAGGCACGCTGAAATTTATGGTCCAACTTAACCCTTATCTAGTCACCTTGTCGGTCAGATAAACAACCAGCCAGTGGAGTAGAGCCGTTAGTTTCATTGCGTTTCAAGGAATTTATGGATAGAATTTAACTGGACGAATATTTCTACAAGGAACTTCAATAGTTACTTTTCTTAAATTGGTTTCAAACATGTTTTTTATCCACAAAAACTGATAGTTTTTTAGTGAAGGGAAAATATAAAGATATGAAGATGATAAATAATTCCTACACTATTAATAATTTTAGGCTAATAGTTTACAGTGTTATAATGAAATTGCTCACACTATCATATGGTTGTCAAAACTGATTCCTAACTCACACGCACATTACGCTCATGCTAAAGCTGCGTTCAGAGCTCTAAAATTAGTCGGCTATAGACTATGACTTGTGCACTGTTGATTGTCACTAACAAATTAGTCATATGGTAACGCAAGCAACCGTTCAGCGCTCTAAATTTAATACGTTATACGTTGTCGATTATCGATAGTTTTCCTAACTTATAGTTAGTGAGTTGTTTTAATGAGATAAACATATAAACACACATTGGCTATCTAAGTCTACATCGTGGAGAACGTTTACATTGTATGCGTTTACATAACCTAACAAAATGTCTACGCGCCGATTACAACAAATCTCGCCCAAAATTGCAAAGACGAGCAGTAAATATGATAAATTTAGGTAATTAGGTTAGGTTTAGTTAGTAAAAATTTCGAGGATAATACATTTTTACAATAATTAATTAATTAAATCGTACAGAAAAGTAAAAGAGACAGTTTTAACAAAAGTGTACATAATTTTATTTATTTATTTTTTTACATCAAAATTAAACATCTCAAAGTTAATACGAGGGATGTTTCCAAAGTTCTGCGAATTTAGCTATAATTTTTATTATTTTGTTAATTTTTGTCAATATTACAATATAGTCTTTCAACATAATCTCCATTTAACTGAATACATTTATCCCAACGATAAACTAATTTTTTTAAGCCGTCCTCAAAGATCAGACCTGTTGAGTTTCTGTTCTGGTCCCAACAGCCTTGGCACCCAGCGCGGCGAAACCTTGCTAACGCCCAAACAATCATGCAAGATGTCATGAACTTGTCGTGTACCTATCCCTAGGCGCACACTAATTTGACGAATAGTCATTCGCCTGTCCTCTTTCAGTAGGTCTTCGACGGCAGTAATGTTTCTTTCATTTACCGACGTGCTCGGGCGCCCACTGCGTGGATCGTCTTCTAGTGATGTACAAGGTGTCTCAAAAGAAATTTTATATTTAGTGGATCGATTAAAAAAAAAGTAAGCCGTATATAGAAAAAATGTTTATTAATTATTAAAATACACTTTTTGGGGATTTATTTCTTAAAAATAATATCGTCTAAATGTAGACCCTCGCGTTCTCAGCACTCATTTAATCGAACAGTAAAATTACTTATGACGTCTCGGCAGGTGGACTCAGGGATGGCTGCCATTTCGTGACGGATATTTTCTTTCAAATGCGTCAGTGAAGTCGGTTTATTGGCGTAAACTTTAGATTTAAGATAACCCCATAGGAAAAAGTCCATAGGGGTTAAATCTGGACTGCGTGGAGGCCAATTTATGTCACCTCTCCGGGAGATCAATTTGCCTGAGAAAATTTCACGAACACGTGGCAGAGACATATTGGACGTGTGTGAAGTTGCTCCGTCCTGTTGGGACCATGTTCTTTGGTTATAGCCAAGAAAGTTTTGCAGTTCAGGTACCAAGAAGTTGTCTAACATCTCCACATAACGCTCTGAATTCACTGTAACTGCACGCCCCCTTTCGTCTTCAAAAAAGTAAGGGCCGATAATTCCTCGCGCCGACATCGCAGCCCATACGGTCACTTTAGGCGAATGTAGGGGTTTCTGATGTTTGCGTTTCGGATTCGTTGCACTCCAGTAGCGGCAGTTCTGCTTATTTACGTGGCCATTAAGATGAAAATGAGCTTCATCCGAAAACAAAATGTTGGTAAACGTTGAAAATCGCTCAATCACCTGATTTACGAAATTAAGCCTCTGACTGGCATCTTGGGGCTTTAATTCTTGCACCAATTAAATTTTGTAGGGGTGCAGCTTTAGGTCATTGTACATAATGCGATGTAATGATGATCTATGCACATTTAAAGCACTTGCGCGCTTCCGAATTGAAAGGTTCGGGTCGTCACGAACAGACTGATTAACATTCTCCACGTTTTCTACCGTTCTTGATGACCTAGGTCGCCCGGATTTTGATTTATCCAGCATTGTACCAGTCTCTTCAAACTTTTTAACCCAATGTCGAATGAGAGGAATGCTTGGCGCATCATTTAAGTGGCGAAAACCGTGGATACTGCAGAATTTTCTACGCACTACAGTCGCCGAATCACCGTTTTTGTAAAACTCTCGCACGCATAATGCGCTGTTTGCTCCCGAGAAACGCTTCATAGCGACTGAATTCCCAAGAGCCAGGCTACCGATTGACATAACCCCCGCGCCCCTCGGATACGTTGCGTTCACGCAGTAAGCTAAATAAATATAAAATTTCTTTTGAGACACCTTGTACTACCGGTTTTAAAACGATCGATCCACCGATAAACAGTACTTTTGGATTCTTCAGACTCACCAAATACTCCTGCAACGCTGAATAATTTCTGATGTTTTTACACCTTCTTTCCGCAAAAAGAAAATTATTGCTCTTTGAGATTTTGCTGGGTCTTCCATGGTTACAAAAACAGTGCTATGAAAACGCGTCTATATCAATCGAACACCTAAATCAGACTGAACATTATAGCACTAGATAGTTGCATAAACATGTCAAGACTTGTCTGGCACCAATAACATTGCCTATAAGTTCTGCGTAATTTAATTATAGCACAATTCCCATAATTTAGGAAACATCCCTCGTACATTTTAACAGTGATCACATTTTTAAAGTTTTACAAAAAGTACAATTAGTTTTATATTTTTAATACATTAAATTAAGCAAATAATATTGATACAGTATTCAGATTTTAATTGAGTAAAATAAATTAAGTAATCGAATAAAAATAATTGTAAATATTATTTTTAAATTCTTTTAAATTATTGGACAATTTGACATCTTCTGGTAAAGAATTGTATCCTTTACAACCCTTCATAAATAAAGCATTCGTAAATACATTAAGGTTTGTTTTTAAAGGTTTGTT
Organism: Liopterus haemorrhoidalis; assembly: GCA_963971575.1. Lineage (NCBI taxonomy): Eukaryota > Metazoa > Arthropoda > Insecta > Coleoptera > Dytiscidae > Liopterus > Liopterus haemorrhoidalis. Next base: position 194,505,739 of record OZ020611.1, read on the forward strand.
AGTTTTTTGTTTAAAGACACACAGATGTCACAGTATTCGTAACGCACTAATTTCCACAACGCACAGTCAATTAATTTAAAGATCTCTGAACGCCGCAACCCATCTTGTATGGATTGTTCTATTTTGAAAATCAGACTACGAGATAGAGTCAGACTAACAGACACCAGAAAAAGGACAGAAGTAGCTGACGTAGCTAGTTTTTATATATAAAATGGAAATGGACAGGGTACAGTATGAGAAGGGAAGATGGAAGGTGGCCAAAGAAATTGACAGATTGGTATCCTAGAAACATGTCCAAAAGACAAAGAGATGACAAACTTAAGGAAATTTGCAGCTTATGGAGAAAAGAAGTAAAATATAGAAAGTTGGAAAGAGTTGGGGAAGGTCCATTCTCAGAAACAGGTTCTGTGAGATAAAGTTATGTCATTTTATGATTATTTAATATTTAATTTTGGTAAAATTAAGTAACTACTGATATCTTACCACTTACCAATGGAATTAGAGCTTCGATTAGTGACATGCTACATCTCTTTATTAGTGCTGCATGGTCTGTAACTAAAGAGTTAAGTAGGAGAATAGATGCCTTCGAAATGTGGATTTATAGAAGAATATAGCGCTTTTCGTGGACCGAAGAACGAAGAAGTACTCACCAAGATGGGCACAAAACTTCAATTATGTTCCAAATTAAAAGTTGGAATATCTGGGCCATGTAATGCGTAATAAATACCATTTATTACGGTTAATGATGGAAGAGAAAATAAATATAATAGAAAGAAATCAGCAGGAAGGCGACGAACATCCTGGTTGCGGAATTTTTGAGAAGAATAAGATTGTTATGATAGTGGCCAAACTTCGAAGCGCAGATGGCAGTTAAAGAACAAGAAGAATATTTAATTGTTATTATTTTTTTCTTTTTGTATCTTTTCTGTTTGTTTTCTAAACGTGTAAATTAATCAGAATAAAGGGCTATTATTATTATTTACCAAACTTGAATTTCAACAAATTTGGAAAATAATTTAAGAAACTTTTTACTTGCCCGACCTTAATATATAAGGGGCAAGTATTGTAATCGCGAAAATTTTCGATGTCGAGATTTTGACGGATGACCACGTTTCATGGTCCAGGGAATCCAAAAAACCTATTTTCGAAGTGCCGTCCGTATGTGTGTGTGTGTGTGTGTGTGTGTGTGTGTGTCTGTCTGTCTGTCTGTGTGTATACACGATAACTCAAAAACGGTTTAACTTAAAGAGTTCGTTCTGGTACTAAAAAATTCTCCTATTAAATAGGAAGAACCCTATTGTTTTTTATGAAAATCGGTTGACTATAAATGGGAGTTTACTCGTGTCGATTTTAAGATTTTTGCGAATATTTAGCAACAGAAAAATATTTCGAAAAAATTTATTGAACAAAAGTTACTATAAATGCAATAACTAATAACTTTTATTTGAGACGTTTTTTGATAAAACGAAAAATTTCGAAAATTTTTTGTAAAATTATTTAAAATTTTTCCAAGTCTCAATTTTTTCATACTTATATGTAACGTTTCCATGGTCATGATAATTAATTCGTAACTTGTAAAGCAAGCCTTGGACAAAAATTTGTATAAAACATAATTTGATGTATTTTTGAAGATTTATCTAAATATTTAATTTTTTTTTTTTAATTTACATTTTTTTTTAAATATATTTTTTATGGGAGGGCAAGTCTAGCGGAGGTTTCCCTTCGCCACTGGTTTTATCATATCCTAACGATATAACTGTTGCAGATTTAAATTATTCCAAGAGTAATTTCTTGGTCTGGTTTACCCCTTTCGTTCTTAAGATATGCAAACAGCAAAACAGCTTTGTCACCCCTAGAATTTTAACAAAAGAAAGGTAAAAAAAAGGGTACAAGACACCCTTATTATGTAGGGTCATATGTTATAGGTAATAGTGAACATTTCTTAATAAGTTTGTTTTATTAATAATATTTACAGGTAATTGCAAAAAACTTTTAAAAGGTTCAGGGTAAGAAGGCCATAATAAGGTATAGTTTTCAGAAAACTGTTCCAACATATCTTTTAAAAGCGTTTAAAATTCTGATTATTTCATAAAACATGTTCAAATTCTTAGATTGTTTCTTAACTTATATTTCTAACATTGCCTCACATTTTATTGTACCCGGAATTTTTTATATTGGTTTTGCTATTGTACATTTCATCTTAGATTATATTGTTTTTTAGCGAACAATTAGCAGTGTATCACCATAACATGTACGTCAAATAGTTTATTCTTATCTAAATAATTGCAGTCCTTTTAATAATACTGTCAAAGCTTCTTATTCGCGGATTCATTATTGGAGAAAAAAATATTTGGGACCGCTTTCTTTATTCGCGGCTGATAAATTCGTAATTCGCGGGTCGCGAAAGCTACAATTAGTTTTTGATACATACCTATATGTTTAAAAACTGAAAATATAATGATGACGCTGTGACCATTCAAGGAATGACGGAAATCTTTATTCAGATCGCAACATAGCACGAGATGACCAACATTGTCCAAGAGTTATTTGAGTGTCAAAATGAAGACTTCACTGAAATTACCTTAACACTGAAGAACCGGTTGAAGAAGAATCCACAAATAGCTCGACAAAAAAATTACATTGGTTTTAAGAAATCTGAGCGACTTTTTAGTGAAAATTGATCTATACCTGGAAAGGAGTGTAATTTTCAAAAGAAAAGTTAACACAACAACTTTTGAATGTCAGTTCGAGTTAAAGGCTTTGTTAAAGTTGGCGAAACAAGAAAAATTAACTAAATTAAAATTAAGTTTTTTATGCCAGTTTGTAAATCTGATAATTCTTAATTTTGATTTGTTAAAGTAGACCTAATTAAAATTTTTTGTATCATTGCCTAAAAATATTTCATAATCCACTTCCTATTTGCAAGTACAACTTGAAAGTATTTCAAAGTGAAATATTTTTAAATATTTTTATTTTTACTATGCTTCGAGCTACAGATAGCTGAAGTTAAGAACGCGAAGTGTTTAAATCAAAATGGAAGCCACTTAAATACTTGTAAATAAAAATACTTTGCTTTCAAGTTGTTATAGAGGATACAATTTGCCGTAAACAATATTAATGCATTAAAAAAAAAAAATTAAGTAAAAATGTTTTTCTCTATTAATAACCCTACCCAAACATATCCAATAAGACATACATACGTTCCTATTTAACAAATTAAAATTGATATCCACTACTTTTGATTTGTTCCGGAAAATTTCAATACTACCATTCGATTTTTTGGAAAAACTTTGTTCACCAATTTTTTTTCCAACTTACACTCCACATTCTCAAAAAATCGGGTTCCCTCTATGCTACACCATGATACATAGATATTAAAATTAGTATTTAACCTAAAGACTAGACTTACTGATTTCCAGCTTCTGTTCTTGATTTGATTTACTTGCTTTGTTTTTTTTTTTTCATCATACTTAATATTTTTTTCCTTGGCTTATATTGTGCGTAACTAAAGAGCACAAGAAGAAGCACATATACTCTATCTCTGAAAGACTGATAGTAATAAATCATTTTGGCAGGCAGCTACCAGTGGCGTGCACATTTTAAACACGTTTAAATTGGTTTTGTGTATTTCTATATTACTATTTATCATTTTATTAAACGCACGTCTGTGACCATATTTATCATATCATTAAACACACCCCTGTGACCATATTTTTCCTTAAAATTTTAGGGTCAAATTATTATGGTATATTGTGTTTAGCCCTAGTTCGTATTCCCATATAATATGTGCGGCACACTCGGTTGTTTTTAACAATTTTTCGTTTCGAACTATTCATATTTTGTCGCTTTTGTTTTACCGCTTCTGTGTGATAATACAATAACTTTTGACAAATAAATAAATTTTATTACTATCATTCTTTCGGAGATAGAGTATAGACATAAACGCGCAATAATTATAACTCCAACATAAACGCGTCGACCTTAGCGCGCATCATTTGCCGGCCATAAACCTGCAATAAACTATTCATTTACATGGTTTTACTCTGAACGATGAGATACATTTTTCAAGATATATAGGTACATATACTAACGCGCTTTTGTCTTGCGCACTTTGTATTGCGCTCTTTTATTATTGCGCGCAGTCTGCGTGTATAAGTTTTGCGCGCTATTGTTGGTACATCATTATGGAGCTAGTTCCTATTAATATTTAAATAGATATTATCCAAGAAGCGGCGAACTAAGATATTAATATTAAAGAAAAATTTAGACAGATTTTTAATTTACTTTACATCCTTGGTATCTGTAATCAAAATGCACTGTACTGTTTCCAGTATTCTAACCTTAAACATATTTACTTATATTCCTAAAATCAACAAATCCACAAACAACTAAAGCAGAAAAACTCACACAGCTCCCCATAACTATAACATATAATATAATAAACGAAGTCTGCGGATTAATTTCGATACTAATCAATCACGGCCTGTGTCAACAATCGACATACAGCAACCGTGTATCCGTCAATCATAGAAGGCCGGTGCGAGGGTTGCTTCATTCGAAATTATCCCTTATGAACAGAGCAATAGAGCGACCTTACTTGGGACCGCGCGAAATCTCAAAAACAAACACGGTATTAACCGCATGTGAGAGAGAACTCTTTTCACCCTAGAAATGGGTCGGGGTAGTTCAGTTGGGGGTATTTTGACAACGGTTTTAGGAAGTTGGTGATGTTGCAGTTTATTTATAGATGGCGGTAGTAACTAATAAATATACAAGATATGAGAAAAATCGGAAAAGAATATTACGAGCCCTGCTTATAGGGCAGAAGTTCCTGAAATAGCAGATAGCAATAATGGATATAAGAGCCTAGTAAAAAATCGCTCGAAAATAAGTTCTTAAGTTTTGAGAGGGATCAAATAAAAGCTCTAAGGGCCGGTTTCTGAAAGCTTAGCGGAATTTAATCTTTTGGTTAAACTCGGTTACAATATAACAATCCCATAAGTAACCATAGCAACCATTTTCTAACTATTTGGTTATAGTTAACTAAGTTTTCAGAAACCAGCCCTTAATGTTTACATAAATGGACAAAAAATCTTTTTCAATAGTTATTTATGCAACAAGTGCATAAAGTAGTATAGTATTTCCAAAATGAAATGGCCACCCTCACTTATTGATTCCAATAATGATAACTAGTATAACAATTATAACTGCTGAGTTTATGGTTCTGTTAAAAATAGTTGCCAGGACCGTAATAATTATTTAAAATAAACGTGTTTTCTTATATGCTATTTAGAATAAACTGTATTTAGGCTTAGGACTGTCTATATTTGAATTAGAAATATAGGCATGTTTAAAAATCGTTTTGTTTTTAAGTCTTTATTCTCTTTATTAAATACTTCAAATTTGCACAAACCAAAATCCTTCTTTTTTTGCAACAAAAATAAATTCTAGCAACTTCAAATAATTATACATATGGCTAACTTTGAATGGAAATTCTATTTCGTCTTTTTTATTAAAAGATGCACAATCGGCACTAAATTTTTCGAATAAAAGTCGTATATTTTATTTATGATTGATTTAGACATAATACTATCTATTTTCTTGAAAACTTGTAAATCGGGTTGTTTTCGCTGCTGATTTTTGCCACGAACAATGATACGTTGAATTGTTCTGTATGGAACACTAGTTAATTCCGCAGTTCTAAGTATAGGTTTGTCATCACCTTCCGAGTTTATAAACGTTCTAACTACTAACTAACTTTTTATAAACGTTCAGTATCAGATCTTTGCAATCTTCTGACATATGACATTTTTCTTTAGTAGCCACGTCCACATTTTCGCAATCCACATCAACGTCCACATTTTCACACTCCAAATCACCTTGCACAAATTCACTATTTTCACTACAGAAATTAGGAACTTCTTCAAAATCAAATGGTCGCCAAAGAGCCATGTTGTTAATGTATGCACGCTATGAACGTTGAAAATTAACTAACAAACAAGTATATCAACCCTTAAAATTTAGAAACAATAGGATAATAAATTTGGAAAATATCCAAATATATATGGTTTTTAAGAAACTTCAATTGAACTAGTGTTACATCTGTTCGATTTAAATTTAAAATTCCCTTTATACCTCTTATATTCTTTTTACAGCTATAAGTCTAAGGATTACTGCCATAAACCCATTACCGCCCTGTTAAGCTTTTTAACAAGAGTGACCATTTCATTTTGGAAATATTACACTTTTTTCACGAATGAGAAGTTGATCGTACGAGCCGTATGCGAGCGCAGCAACCCCATTAGCGTAGAAAATACGCTTTGTGAATCAGTTTCCAATAATATTTTTAATACAAATGAATCAACCCAAAATAATGTTTTTCTATTGTTTTGTAAGGACTTGACCTACCCTCGTAGGTTCGTCATTAATTGCGTCCTAGAAATATTTACCTTCAATCCGATTTTTTCAGTTTCATTTTTAAGTTCTTCCAGTAGTTAGTTAATTTCCATAGTGTTTTTATACCTACACGGAAATATTCGATAGTTAATAGAACAGAGACAAACTGGTTGGGAATCACAGGCCTATTATACAGTATACCTTCGTATAATAAGCTCTCAAAACCGTTTCCAAGTTGCAATAATCGAATTATCAAACACGAAATACCCCGGTTCGAGTTCATACAACAGAGATTCTGATCCGTTTAGTGAGAACATCCAATATTGGTCTAATCAAATACACGCAGCTGACCACAAACACCAGAACACCGCGCTGCGCCCTTCGCCCTGCTCCGTGCTTATAACTTGATTTGTCAAAAAGAAAATAAGGGCGTCACTCCGCAGTGATTACACTGGTCAGGCGCAATCAATCTCATATTCAACCACATGGAATTCTCTAAAAGGAAAAGTTTTTTTTATTAAATGATGACTATTGGAGGGTTGAGATATAATTGAGAAAAGTAATTTTATTATATGAAAAATCTGAAGTTAACACATTGTTTAATGGTTTTTCTTTACTATTAGTGGCACTGGAAAGAAATCCATTATTTTAGGGTATAAAATATTTTTTTTTTTACAGATATTTTTATTGTTTCATTACAAATTATAATTTTCATTATTCATTAATTATCATTATTTATTACGGCTTCCCAACGTTGTACTAATTTTTCGATACCCTCTCTACAGAAGCTTTCTGATTTTAACTTAAAATAACTGATCAAGTGATTTTCTGCATCGGTGATATTTTTCTGAGTATATGTTCTGTAGACCTAAATAGTTGAAAATCGGAAGGCGCGCAATAAGACAGACAGACAGACAGACAAATACAGACAGACAAATACAGATAGACAGACAAACAGACAGACTGACAAATACAGACAGATAGACAGACAGACAGTCAGATAGACAGATACAGACATACGGACAGACAGACAGATGCAGACAGACAGACAGACAGATTCAGACAGACAGACAGACAGACAGATTCAGACAGATAGACAGACAAACAGAGAGGTCAACAGACCTACGGGCAGTCAGATATGCTGACTGACTGACATACAGACCGACAGGCAAACAGACAGATAGACAGGCTAGACTGACTGAATGACTGACAGGCAGGTACAGACAGACAGACAGACAGACGGACTGACTGACAGACAGATACAGACGGACAGACTGACTGACAGATAGATACAGACAGACTGACTAACAGACATACAGACAGACAGATACCAATTAATTTTTTTATGTTACCATCGATGATATCTGAATCATGTAGAAACCAAATATGAGGTCGAGAAATTAAAATAAACTGATATAGCCTCCAATTTTATTAATGCCGTAGATATTATGGTTTTAAATAATTTTTTCAAGTTTATTAATCATTTTTAAAATAGGTCTTTTACATAAATTGAGGGGGCTAGAAGTAAAAGGATTTAAGCACATAATTTAAAGTTTCGAGAAAATTAGCTTCAAAGTTAATTGCTCTAGGAGAAATTTTTAGTTTTAAGATAAGTAAAACAGTGAATCTCTCTCCATCTTAATGGGTATCCATCAGTATTGTTCTTAGGATCTTGCAATAAAATTATTCAAGCGTACCTAAATCGCTTTACCGATAACTGAAATGGCAATTATTTTTTTCAAGTTCGACAGAGGGTGTTAGTAAAGCGAATTCTGTTGAAATCGTTTTACTATCTAATAATAATAATGTTTAACTGACGAAATAAGTACTTAGCTTAAATTTAGAAAAAATTGCACTTGAATCATTTTACTTCTAACCCCCTCGATTGTATCTACTATAAATTGTAGCTAAGGTAAGTTTACAACAATTAATTTAGAGATTATTACAGGAATTTATTTTTTAGGTTGTCATCACTACACCAGAACAAGATTTTATCATTTAATTCAGTTTTACGTTTTCTACAGAATTATAAATTTTAAAATGTTTTTCGAATTAGTTATTGTCTTATTATTTTATTCAGCCCGAATAATGACATCAAATTTTACACCGACTTTTTTTTTTTGCTCATAACTTGGATTTTGAATGTGCGGACTTTTTTTTCAATCTCAGGGTATACCTCAACTGAAATCTGGTCACCCTGGTAGTAATACAATGTGTTGCCAACTTAAGTAAGATGGGTTGTCTATGCAATGAAATTGGGTCACCTTTTTCGATCACATTGTACAATATTTGGAAGCTGCAGGAAGCCTTACGCACCTGACTAAGAAACCAAATATCTTTTGGTTCTTATGAATTCTTAGGTATAACCGTTATACTATAACAGTAATGATCTATCTGTTCATCCGTCTGTCTCTTCTGTTTGTTTGTCTGTCTATGTGTCCGCTTGTCTGTCATTCGTCCTGTCTGTCCAGTAAGGTAAAAATTGTGGCGAAACGATAGCCGTTTGGCAACAGACCTAGATAATTGAAATATTACATGCTCTTTAATAACATATATACGAAAAATACTAAGATTTCTAAATAGCACATCGCGCAAAAAATATAAACTATTAGTCATAATTTGACTCATGTCCATTTGACTTACATCCGATTTTAATTGCAGCCCTTTCTTAGCTTATGTTCACGTGCTTTCCGATTACGTCCGACGACTTCCAAAACCGATTGCGTCAGTCAACAGACGCATAATTTGACTTGATCCCTAACCGAGCGTAACAGTAATGTGTGGAAAAAATATTTAAAATTTTGTTTTACTTACTAAATGTCTACGAAATCCTGTTATATGTGAACTATAGGGTACTTATTTAATAATTATTCACACAATAATATTACTTTGTTTAAAATATCCAAAAAGAAAAAAAAAGAGACAAAATAACGAAATCTTTGCGTGTTACTGCCAAATATTTTATAAAAACAGCTCCTAGGCAGCTATATTTTTCGTTTAAAATAAAAAAAAAATCTGTTTGATTTAATGTTGTCTAATGAGATTGGAGGTAAACTAGATTTTAGGCGATATCTTGTGCAATGCGTGTGGAACCAGGTGTCATAAAAATTAATTTTAATGTAAGTGATCTAAATAAAAATATGTATAGACAATAATGTATGTCACTCAGGTAGCCTTCACATCGCATTATCTCTAAAGGACATGTCTTATCTCGTGACAGTTTGAAAGCAACTTAAAGATTTTTGAAAAATCACTTTTATGTTTTCATATACGTTTAAAAATAATAAAGTCCTTGTAATTTATTTTTAATTTACGTATGTCTTTAAGAACAACAAGTATACATTTTGTTTATCACGATACCTTGTTCTACGTGGTAAAAATTGTTATAGGTGCAAATAAAACACAAATAGGAGCCATAATTAACAAAAAAAATAATAACAAATAAAATAAAAAATTTAAAAAAATTATAGGATTTATAAAAATGTGTACAAAGTATAATATGAATTGTAAATATATAATAATTATTTGTATAAAAGCCCTGTGTCATTCTGTATGTCTCTGTATAACTCTTAGTCCGAGGTACGAAGCGGGATGAGACGTGTCGGCGATTAGACAAGCTGAGTGGAAGGGGAACGACACGCACACTGGACGCGCACTCTCGACAAGTAAGTACCGAAACGTACGCGATATCGAGAATCATAATATATTTTTATTACAGTGGTACCTTGACTTACGAGTTTAATTCGTTCCGTGACGGAGCTCGTAACTCAAATTACTCGTATGTCAAATCAATTTTCCCCATTGGAATGAATTGAAAAGTCATAAATACGTTCCGGGCCTACAAAACACACCTCAATTTTTTGTTACATGTTTTTAGATAAAAAAAATTGTGTTTATAAATAAGAAATATTGTATAAAAGCACAAAACTATAGAACTACTGCAGTAAACTGATTAAGTTTATGTACATCAAGGTAAAGAAGATACAAAACGACTTGAAGATACTGACAGAGGTGGCGGAGAAAGGTTGAACTGCATAACTGAATTTTATTCGCTGATCTTTTTCCTTTTCGCCAGGCTTTCTTCACTTTCATCTGCAGGGTTTTAGATAAAAACCTGTCCAATGTGGTCTGTTTCATCCTCACTTTCACAATGTTTCTGAAATGAGTTCGGCAAGTGTCATTAAATAGCGTTGTCGAACGCCCAGTTGTAACTTATTCTGGTGTTTCTTTTGAATAAAGTCTGAAACATTCTCCCACATTCCCAACATTTCGTTCATCTCACTTGTAGAGATAACCTCCTCCGCTCGTAATTCGAATTTTAGCTCTCAACTTAAAGCAAAACATCGGCCGAGAGACGGCTCGTATCTAGAAAAACTCTTTAGTTGAGACACTCGTAAGTCAAGGTACCACTGTATTTATCTATGGTACGTGGCATGCAACTAATCTTAACTAAACTGTCCGAGAATATTTATTCGCCGCCTTATTTGTCTAAATTTTGGAAGCTTCCTCACTTCTAGGATTAAAATTTTTATTACGTAATATTTTAACAGTGCTAAAGCTAGATCTAGAGACCGCCATCACAAAGTACTTGTTTAATTTTTGCTGCTTTATCAAAAAATGTCTCAAATAAAAGGTAATTACTTTAATAGCAAATTTTGTTAAATACATTTTTGGAAATATTACTCTGTTGTGAAAAATCTTAAAACCGACACGAGTAAACTCCCATTTCTAGTTAACCGATTTTTACCAAAAGTTGATCAACTCGTGCCATTGATGTCAAAAGCTTAAATATGAAGTTTCATAAAAATCCTTTTAGCCGAATTCGCTCTGCACGTGTATACGGACCAACATACAGACAGATGGACGGATGGACGGACGGTCAAAACGTTTTGTAGGGACCTCAATTCGTGGAGATCCATCGAAATCTCGAAATATCAAAATCGGTATGATCACAGTACCCCCCTTATATATGTATGTTGGCGGTCGGTAAAAATTGATATTTTACAGATTAAGCAGGAAGGACTTATGTGAGTTAAACTAAAGCTTGGTTTATAAATGATACGTAACATAACGCATGGGTATATCCATAAGATTTCACAAAAGGTTTTATTACTTTGAACACCTGTTTCTATAAACAGAACAAAGAGATTATTGTGTTTTTTTTATGCTATGGCTATGTTATGTATTTATTATAAACGAGGCTTTAAACTCAACTCTGCTGATTTTTCACAAGAAAGCCGGAAGGGTGAGAGAGACATAAAAATCTATCAATATAATCGAGTAGCCGAAACACTTCCGCTACGTATTTTCAAACATCACAGCTACGTCAAAACTTCTAAAAGTTTATAAAAAAATTATATCGAACACAAACTAAATATAATTTCAATAGGTATGTTTTACTAAAATAAAATAATGGAAAACAAACGAGGACTAAGCTTTTGTCGCCATTAAGTTTGTCAGTGACATTATGACGTAATATGACGCATTACAATGATTAGGCGAGCCGGGTATAAATGGATTGATTAACAGTCGTCTAAACGCTGTGAATGTGGAAAGAAATAGGCAATTTCTCTCCAATTATCACCCCATCTATTAACGCCTAACAAAGTTTCCAACATGGGAACACATCCGTTGAAGTTGTTATATTCTGTGGTGATGTCGACCACACTGGTGCAGGCAGACGCACTGTCAGCTGTCGACACGCGGAGTGTTTCACTACAGTACATATCTCAGTCGGTACAAGCGGTCACATTTGTGGCTGACATCAGCGAGAGGGCGTGCAAACCATGTAACCCTTATGGTACACTCGACCAAACCAACTCGCAATACTCCTGTCTCCTGTTACAACAAACGCATTTTACGTGTAGAAATATGTTGTGGTTTTGTTCGCTTCACATAGTGTGTGGTTTGTTAAATGATGCAACACAAAAATTACATATGATTTATTTTTTATTAAATTTAGGCAGTTCTTTCCAATGAGTATGTTGAGAGGTTTTAGGGTGTCATTACTTAGTAAGTTAAAAATATATATTTTAAAAACTGAATAAAATTAAAAATTAAAGTTTCAATTCAAAAGAACATTTATCGCTTAGCTTTTGCGTAATTTCTGTAGGCGCCTGTTTCTTCCTTAATCTTCTTCGGTCAAGCACTTACTTATATATAGAGATGGCAATAAAAATTAATTAACCAATTAATTCATCATTTTATTAAACTAAATGTTATAATCGATTTTCGATTCAATTGGTAGAAAATAATCAATTAATCGATTAAGAAATAAATAAACACGCTGACAAAAAAAAAAAAAAAACATTGTGGCCACCACAGGACCGACCGCCATCACAAAGTACTTGTTAAATTTAAGCTGCTTTATGCATTTTAAAAAATGTCTCAAATAAAAGTTGTTAGTTATTGCTTTTATAGCAACTTTAGTAAAACACATTTTTTGAAATATATCTCGGTTGTGAAATATTCACAAAAATCTTAAAACCGACACGAGTAAACTCCCATTTCTAGCTAACCGATCTTTATCAAAAGTTGAAAAACTTGTGCCTTTGATAGTTTCATAAAAATCCTTTAAGCCGAATTTTCTCTGCGCGTGTACATGGACCGACAGACAGACAGACCGACAGACATCATGCTAAAAATATTCAAAACGTTATGCAGGACCTCAATTCGTGGAGATCCATCGAAATCTCGAAATGTCAAAATTGGTATGATCACAATACCTCCCTTATATATGTTAGCGGTCGGTAAAAAATGGGGCAGTCTTAATGTTGTATTTTAAAGGCTGTTAAAAAAATATTTAACAGTTTGATTGAAAACTATGAGTGTTGGGAGGTAATACAATGTTCATATAACGTCTGTATAAACAAATATTTTTTGTTGCTAATTAAACAGGCTGTAACAATAAATAATGCCTGTTTGAAAGACTATATACTATCGCATATGTAGTACGTAAGTTTAAACACAAATAACTTATTTTAGCATTACCCATCTTAGGGATTTCGGAACTCCTACAAGCGTTTTTTTCTGCAATAAAAGTAAAATTTAGCTCGAAGATCTTGTACATGGCGCAGCTCGTACTACGTCTTCATTTAAAGATGTCCGCAGTATTGGCATATCGTTGGTATTTCGGATGTAGCTTTAAATTACGCTATAAAGCGTCATCAGCGAAATGGTCTCTACATAAAAAAAACCTAGTTCAAATCATCTACGAGCCACAAGCGCTCGAAACGACCGATTTCTTACTCTAATTGTTCTGCGTGATCATGACTGGCCCTCAACTTTTCGCATATCGTCTCGAAGAAGTTCGAAATTTGGTAATTTCAACACGAACTGTCCAAAGACGGTTGAGGAAACAAGGGCTTGTAACCAGAGAATCTGTAACTTGTCAGTCTTTTCTCGAAAATTATCGAGTTGAAAGAATGCGTTTAGCTCGTGAGTCTTTGAGCTGACTGGACGCAAATTGTATCAGTATATTGTGAAGAAATGAGAAACCGTTTAGTTTAAAATCTCCAGATGAACGAGAACGAGTGTTTTGAAGGCCTAGTAATCTAGGGACTTTATTGAAAGGGAGCAGAGACATCTACCGACAAGCGTTTCAACAATTCAAATAAGAATTTCTTGTAAAGAAAATAAACTTATCGATTAATAATAAACTAACCGATTAATTATTAATCGGTTAGTTATAATTAAGTTAATCGAAACACATCGTATAATTAATCGATTAACTGAAACAATATAATTATTTCAATCATTCGATTAATTGTTGCTATATCTAGTCACGGGCAGCCAATAAGAGTAGAATAACAAGTAGTTGGTACAAAAAAATAATAATACGAGATGGAACAAAAGAATATTAATAATAATAATTTTATTTCAGGTTATTTACAAAGTAATTGCATGCATGGTGTCAGGGGTTATGTATGTACCTGTACATACAAATTCACAGATGCACACACACAGGGCCGCCCCTAGCATTTGCGAGGTCTGGGGCAAGACTGGAATTGCGGGGCCCCAAAACTGGATTTGCGGGGCCCCATCTATATATATGATAGAAGCTTTATAGCGTTTGTAATAATATATATATTGAATAACGATATTTTCTTTAATATTATTAACTATTAACAAAGTACACATAGTTATATTCAATGAAAATATAATTTTTTTCCAACTATTTATAAAACTTTGAATAATATTTTATTAATGTATTACTTGATGGACGATGCGCGGGGTCCTTAAAGACGCGGGGCCTGGGGCAGGTGCCCCACTTGCCCCCGCCTAGGGGCGGCCCTGCACACACACTTATACATATACTCTTGCAAATACATATACAAATGTACGTATACATACATATACATACATATCTACATAATAAAATTTTATATGCATAATTTCACACTTATATATAATTTACATTTTTGGTAAATACTTATTCTAATGGTGTACAGAGATATTCTTCAATTGTATAAAAATAGTGTTTCAGTAACATATTCCTAACTAAACAGGCTGTAACAATAAATAATGCCTGTTTGAAAGACTATATACTATCGCATATGTAGTACGTAAGTTTAAACACAAATAACTTATTTTAGCATTACCCATCTTAGGGATTTCGGAACTCCTACAAGCGTTTTTTTCTGCAATAAAAGTAAAATTTAGCTCGAAGATCTTGTACATGGCGCAGCTCGTACTACGTCTTCATTTAAAGATGTCCGCAGTATTGGCATATCGTTGGTATTTCGGATGTAGCTTTAAATTACGCTATAAAGCGTCATCAGCGAAATGGTCTCTACATAAAAAAAACCTAGTTCAAATCATCTACGAGCCACAAGCGCTCGAAACGACCGATTTCTTACTCTAATTGTTCTGCGTGATCATGACTGGCCCTCAACTTTTTAAACAACAGACTTTTTAAATTGTATATTCAGTGGGATTCTGAAAGTTTGCGTTAAGTCACTACAAGGGTTAACGTTAGGTAACGACGGTTTTTGTCAAATTACGATTCTGAACGAAAGTTTCCGTGTACGTTAACGCTGAAAAGTGGAGTGACTTGACGCAAGATGAATCGCAGCGTTGAGAGGTAGCTTTTACTGACATTAACGTATTTCTAACCTTTAAAATTATAGGTGCGAAGTTAGAATATAATTAAAATGACATCAATCTTTATTAAATAACGTATCTGACTGTATATTCTACTACAGATTACATAAAAAAAGTAGTAAGCAATAAAAATCCTTATAGAAAAATGATTTTATTGGCGAATAAAATCACGTTGAGCAAAAATTCTAAAAATTCCTTGGGTTGCTTATACAAAAAAAAATTAAAAATCATTTGATGACGAGGGGGTAAAAAATCAAAATATTAACAGGGGGCGAGGGACAACATTTCTAAATATCACTTTAAGTGAGACCAGAAGTTCTAAATATCACTTTAAGGGAGACCAGAAGTTCTAAATATCACTTTAAGGGAGACCCGTGGGCTAAATTTTACTCCCCGTAAAATTCAGGATATCACTTGGTGATAGCGAGGGACAGAAATTCAAAATATAAAATAGGGGAGGCAAAAATTTAATGTCTCTTGTTGAACACGACTGCAATAGAGTATAAATATATGACAGCAATTATATAAATTAATACAATTATATAAATAAAATTTAATTTCATATTTTCTATAATAATCATAAAAGAAGTATGGAATTACTGAATTGTAAATGAAATAATTAAGTGACAGATTGAATTATTTCAATTGTCAAGAAATACTCTTATTTGATTGGTTTAGATCTGCAGAACGTATTAATCTTGGGGTAAATTAACTGTGGACAGGTCACTCTGATATTTGAGAATACCGATTTGACATTTGACCGTAACTATGGTGAGAGTTATTTAACATACACGTAACTTAACGCCAGCTTTCAGAATCCCACTGATTGTGTAGTATTTTAAATTTTTCTGGCATTTTATTAAAAAATATTGGACCCCAGTATTCTGGATCTTGTTTCGATTTATTAAGTCTGATTTTTAAAGTTTTATATTTGTTTTTATTTCTTGTATAATCTGAATGCGTTATATATTTATCTGTATGCTTTTTAAAATAAATTACTGTAAAATAAATAAAGATACAAGGTAGGGGTAGAATTTTTAGTTTTTGAAAGAGTGGTCGGCAGTGAGCTAGTTTGAAGTAGTTTGCATTAGACAGAAAACATACCGCTTTTTTTTTTTTTGTTTTTGGATAGTAAAAATTTTATTTCTGTTACTACATATTCTCCATAACAAGATGCCATAGCTTAGGCGACTTTGAAATTTTAAAAAGTAAGCCAGTCTTGCAGATTCACCAGCTATAATTGTACTGATCCGACGTAGTGCGAATAAAGTAGATGACTGCTTTTTTCATAGCTTGAATACATTGTAATTCCACGTAATATTGCTATCTATGAATACTCCTAGAAATTTTAGCTCCTTTTTTTTTTCGCATGGGATTTTTTTATTTGATATTATCATATTTTGTTTTGTTGCTGTTTTATTTTAATTTATAACACCTGAACCATTCTTCCGACTGTTTTCTAGTTTTAGTGGAGCTGACATTTAGTGAAAATATATCGGATGCTGACGTCAGAAATGAAGTGTCATCAGCAAACCATATTGTGTCGGAGTCTTCAATATTTGTCGCCAAGTCATTAATACAAGGTGGGCCATGGGAACCTGACGATTTTTGAATGAACATTACACAATGATTTCTCAAGACAAAATTTTTATATTAACATACATTAATAGTAAATTATATGCCATTTTAATTTTTAAAAATTATATCAGTCATGTGATGACCATTCTGCTCATAACATGTTTCAAGTCTGTGCATAAATTCTTTGTGAACTCGGTCCAGTAGAGCTTCGTCAATCGCCCGGACTTCTGCTCGAATTGCATTGCGGATAGTCGTTTGGTTTCAGCTCCTGGACTAAAGTCAACTTGTATGGATGAAACTTCAGATCTTGTTTCACAATACGATGGACTGTGGAACGACTTACTCTTAAGGCTTGAGCGTGTTTTCGTGCAGAACGCCTTGGGCTTCTTTGGAAAGCCTCCTTCACCCTCTCCACATTTTCGGGGGTCCGTACCGTCCGAGCGGGTCTAGGCGGTTTTTTATTCATGATGTTTCCGCTTGTTCGAAAGTCGTTGACCCATTTGAGAATTGTGTTTCGGCTTGGGATGCATCCACGGTGCCCAACATTAAACTCAATTCTAAACGTTCTTTGCGCCGCTATTACTGATTAACCGTTATTGACGAACGCGTCATACACAAACACACGATGTCTTACACCCCATTCAGCCATGATGTACACTAAACTGCACGAACTGACGGTTATAATGGAAACTACCGCTTGCTTCTACCCCCCCCCCTACCTGCAGAGTACTACTCGTTTCAAAAACGTCGGGTTTTCATGGCCCATTCTGTATATATTAGGAACAATATTGGAGATAAAGGCGCACACTCAGGGAGACCTAGAATAACAATTTTCATCCCCGAATGTTCCGTTAATATATACTATTTGTTGCCGTCCCGTTAAAAAGGATTTGAAATATTTTATGGCAATATCTCTAAAACCATAGTGGTCTAGTTTTTCTAACATGGTTATTAAAGCACCACAATCGAAGGCTTTAGATAATTCCTCACATGTTATATCTACAATGTTATTATTTTCCACAGCATTTAAAACAAAACTTTGCATTTGAACCAATGCTTCAGTAGTAGCACGATCCCTACGAACACCATATTGCGACTCTGTTAAAATTTAAATTTATTTAAATAATTAACTAGTAGATTTAAAATGGACTCCATCGGGTAGAAAAACGGTAAATAGTACAGAAAATTGATGAACAATCAGCGGCGGCCGGTGAAGTATGTTTCGGAGGGCAATTGGTATGATCGGACAAGCTCGTATTATATCGCTCAACAGTACTATAGCAACGACAAAGCACGAGCATGTCCGATCATGCTGATTGCCCTCCCAAACATACTTCACCCGCCGCCGCTGTGAACAATACTCAAGAAGCAATGGAACAAAGCGGTTTCTTTTCCTTCTTCTTAGAATATCAGTGTTCTAAGCTATGACAAATATGTTACCTGTTGTCATATCACACATCTTCATATCCATATAGTTCTTTTGAGCGTGTTTTTTGATGTCAACAGTTATATGTGGATGCAAGTCATCGTAATACGTGTTATGTAATGTCTTCCTTATGTGTTTGTTTGTAAGGACGGGACATGAGACGGTGAGTGCGGTACTTCTGCATGAAGCAGTTTTCATTGATACCACCTTGAAATATATTGCGATGTCCTAGTTTTTCAAGTTTTTATAATGACTCTTAGTTTGAAACAACGTTTACGTTTTAGATCTAACAGATTTAAACTATGCATCTACTTTTATTGTGCAAATAATGTGGGTTTCTAGGAAAATATAAACAATCATAATAATGGAATGTGTGACGATTTGGCAGTTGTTTTTTTGCACAGTGTTATGTTTACTCTTATTTACTATGGTGCTGATTTTTTAAATCGCATTACGTATGTTTATTTTTATATAGTGGTGATACATAGCGAGTTTTGAAATTACCAGGCTATTTTTTTAGATCAGCGGTTCTTAATCTTGTATACCCCTTTGACAAAAAAAATTCTTGGCGGACTTTCTTATTTTTATAAGTTCAACATTGATGTGGTCTTCACCTTCACCCACGGACTGCAGTTAAAGAATCACTGCTGTAGATATTAGCTCTTTTAACTTAAGAAAAGTAAGATTTGTTGCATGATTTAATTCAAAAACCAGCCAAGAGATGTATATCGAAGAAGTGCTGAGCTGCAACCCATTTAAAATGAGCAAAACAAAATAAAAAAAATGCATATTTTGATAGAAAGAAATTAAGCTTAAATCCAATAAAGTCGAAGGTAATGGTATGCAAGAAGGAGGAGGAAGAAGAAAACTGGACATGAGAAGGAATGGATATTGAGAGAGTTAAAGAATATCGTTATCTGGAATACGAAATAAAAAGTAGCGAGGGTCCCGAAGCGCATACTAAATCTTTGGCAAAAAAGCCATGTTGGTTCTACCACAAATCTGGGAGATAGGGGAAAGAAAATTCGGAAATGATATTCCGGTAAGAATGACGATGTTCAACAGTATAATAAAGAGCATCATGATGTACGGAGCCGAGATTTGGGGATGGGAAGATCAAGATAAACTAGAGGCAGTGCAAGAAAAGTACATAAGGTGGATGCTTGGAACAGAAACACAGCATCATAAGACGGAAGAAGTTAAGTCACCAATTAAAGATAGAGGTAACCCAATGGGCTATAAAGTTCTAGAAGTACCTAAATAGGTATCCGAAGAAAGAGATCCTAAACTAGTGCTGGAAATAACTGGAAAGGAAGGGGGAAAATGCAGTACTTTCTCGAGATGGGAAGAGAAAAGGAAAATCAGGTACCAATATTGCGGTCTTTCGCTAAAGGAAGTAGGATGGAAGAGAATTAGACAACAAAGCGTCATTGATGAAGAAGCACATAGAATGAAAGATATACAAGGCCAAGAAAGACAGTGAAGAATGAAAGAATCCAAGTGCAATAATATGTATGCCAAAATTTGGACAACGCAAATACCGAAGTACTTAATGGAAAAAGGAAATATAAATAAGAAACGGATGGTAGTAAGATTTAGATGTGGAAACGAAGAGAGAGACAATCAATTCTGGAGAAAATATGAAGCAAGAGCATGCAGAATATTTCTAAGAGAAAGGGAAACAATCGAGCACCTACTTCACAATTGTGAAAGACCTCCGTTTTATAGGTTGTAAGAGTTTTTTTAGCGTATTTTTGGTAAAAATTGTATTAAAATAAAAAAAGTAAAATAAAAAACTACTTTTAGTTACTTAATTTAAGTATTAAGTGTTTTTTTTTTTTACTTTCACTATTTTTCTTATGTCTGGTATAAAAAAAATCATGCCAAATTTCAATTCTCGGCGCAGGAGTTAGCAACATTTTTACTTCGCGGGTCGGATCAGTAATTTTTTTAAAAATTTTCTAGTCGCAGGCCCCAAAATTTTTGGCGGTCCATACTTTTATTTGTAATTTCTATTTTTACGATCTTAAGTTCTGCTTTACTCCTGTTTACGCGTATTTACGTCGGTATAAATGCGTAAAGTAGCGGGACAGTAATGTGTTTGCTACGTTGGATAAGAAAAGTAAACATAGTTTATTATTGGTGGGCCGCAAATATAATGTTATAATTCAAGAGGAATATTTATACTGGGCAACTGTACAGTGCTGTCGCAAAGTTAATGTACAATTGTTGAGCAAGATGTTGTGTTTATGTTAAGGGTTGTAATGCATTCACCCACTACTCACGGCTGTCGTGGAACACACAAATTTTAACATATTAAAAGGGTTATTATATTAGAAGTTATACATTTTATTAAAAATTATGAACAGTAGGTACTATATACAGCGTGATACAGGTAACTGGATACAATTGGAAAAAATTTTACTATCAATTTTACGAAAAAATCACTCTTCAAAAAAACTGCTTTATTTCAAACCCCCAAAAACGTTATCAATTTTATTTATTTATTTTGATATTGCACTTGGATGTTGAATTATAAATTAAATTTTTAATTTTTAATTGTTTTTGGTGGTATTTGATCACACTCTTCCCTTATTTTTTGAATCAATTCTTGTTGATTATGTGGTCTCTTTACATACAACTTATTTTTTAACCCCATAAGAAGTAACCTAATGGAGTCAGATCGGGTAAACGGGGTGTCTAGTTTTTTATTGTCAAGTCAGTATTAGAAGACCGTCCAAGCCATTTTTGTAAAAAATGAACATTTAACCACTTTCTTGTAGGAAATGAAAAATGTCCAAAATTTGAGGGCTGTTACTATGATTATTATGTGACAGAATGACAGGTTTCCTAATATTTACCTATAAATAATTGAATATACACTTTTGGATTAATCTATTCATTCAGGAAGCTGAACTGTAAATATAGATCAAAAAGGAATCTATAATTAGATATTACATTTTATTAGCATACTCCCAAGTATCGACGTCCATTCCCCTGAGGTACGCGTAGGAAAGTGTTTTCAACCGGCCGGTGGTCCGCAGAAAAATCCTGCCGGTCCGCAAAAAATTTCAACCGAATTATGTAGATACACACTCTATTCACGAGTATATAGCACATTTTTTTAGTGGACGCAAAAGCTTTTGTCCGAACCATGATTTAATATTTACTAGCCCCAATACAACGCCTCTCGTGGCTATTTTTCCTACTTCTTTAGATCGTGTTTCCAGATTTTGCCGTGCATTTGAGTGCTGGCAAAACTTGCTTACATGGCGGACATATTCAGTCTGCCCAATGAAGTTAATATATGTCTGCAGGGGTCACATACAAATATTTTTAATATTTAGACTACTCCTTGGAGTAGTCGCTTACAAGAAGAAGATATAGAAATATTTCCACTTTTGGAAGAATTTTAGATTGCTGCTGATGTCAACCTAAAAGTTACATTCAACATAATAAGTCAACATTTAAGAGCATTAGCTGAAAATTTTAATAATTATTTCTCTCGTAAAGGTAACATCTGGATTAATAATCCATTCTTGGAAGATATAAAGTCATGTGCACTTGATCCTCGTGAAAAGAAAAGCTGATCGAGTTGTTTTCTGATATCAATCGGGTGTCCAGACATAAAATGTAATCATTGTCTCAATTTTGGAAATCGCAAGAAAAAGAACATCCATCTTTGAGTTATAAAGCTATCAAATTATTGGTCATTTTTTGACTTCCTATTGTGAAAAAAGTCTTTTTTCAGCCATGTCAATAATAAAAACCAAACAGAGAAATCGAAAGGATGTTAATGCAGCGCTTCGTCTCCCAGAAACAACTCTGCAGCCATGTATATCAAATATCTTAGCTTTCAGCCGGTCCGCGAAATATTTATTCTATTTTCACCGGTCCGCAGCTGCAAAAAGGTTGAAGAACACTGCCTTAGGAGACCACAGTTCATTTCACACAAGGTGCTTTCACGGATGGAAAATCCCAGACAGCTAATAATACAACGCAGAGGCAAACTGAATGACAAACATCCAATCTTAAGAAAGCCCCCCCTTAAGAAAGAGGGAAATACAGTTTTGTTTTAGATCATCACTTGTATTTCAGAAGTGAGGACCTTTTTTTTTAGATCATCACTTAGATCATCACTTGAAATCTAGAAGTGAGAATATTATTCATAATTTAAATAATTTTGTCTTCCGGGCTCCCTCCCAAAAATCCTGGATGCGCCATTGCCTCTAAGTATCGACGCACGTACCTCCTGGAATACGTGTACCCTATTTTGGAGACCACTGTTTATTTCATACTAGATGCGTTCACGGATGGAAAATCCCAGACAACTAATAGTACGACGCAGGAGAGCATTATTCGTTCTGAACAATAATCATCAAACCAGAATCGCAATCATAATCGCAAAAGCAGTAAATGAAATAAAGGTTGTGTATCATTTATAAATAACTATTTATTACAAAAACGATTTATTGTAAAATACTGCTAGAATAATTTTTTAAATTACCTGATTAATATGTTTGATGTTATTACTTAACTGTAATTTTATGTAATTTAATTTTTAATAATAGGTTTATCAACCAACTATTAAAATTCATGAAATTTTAATAACTCAAATCTCCAACACATCACCGGCTGAGGTTACCCCTGAGCTGACTGCAAAGAATTGGAAGAGATAATTCTTGATATTCGTGTACGAAATTTTAAACCACAACCCTATATTCAATAAGCAACCGTTCTGCCACGAAGCTACAACAAATAATATTAATACTTTATTTTCTGCTCTATAATTTCACTTTAAACCAACATGATTTAATTATTTTAAATATATTCATACAATTAATTGTCCGGAAAAGATTTTTCAAAGTATAATATCACATACAGTTATTTTTCGTTGGTAACAACTATAATTTCATATCTTTTGTAGAAAGGGAGTTTTATGAACACAAAATATAATTTAAATTTAAAATGAAATTGCAAATTATCTTCATGGCGGTGGCTTATCATAATTTCAGTAGATATTTTAAGTAAAGTACACATTAGCCGGTGAGATACGACATGAGATTTCATAAAACAATGACAGATACTAACATTTCCGCCTAACCTAACCTAACCTGCTTCCTACAGAGTGGTTTCATCACACCTTGGATATACCATCCCAGAAAGTAACACACCTAGTGTTTATTTACCTAACTGCACGCAATTACTATTGGAACACCTCATTCTAGTGGGCTTACTTGCCACTCTACAAAGAACAATAAGAATTATTAATATATGCAACCCACCATATTCTGACAATACTTAATTTATAATTGTCCACATTTATAATTACAGAAACAGATGTTGATGATGCTCTCTGATGCAATTATTACGCTGACTCATCACTGACTTGATGAGATTTTTAGGGTGGTTTTGATTTGTCAATTTGAAATTTATAATTGCTTGTTGGTGTGACAAGTTATAGAAAGATATATTGATAAAAAATTCTATTGTAAAAAAGTTGGAATGCACTTATATAATTTGCAAAAAATAGTTAATGATCTCAACTAGTTTTTAATATAAATATGACTAATAACTGACATCAAGTATATAATAACGATTTTTTAAATTGAAGTATTATTAATCAAATGTTGAGCAAACAAGGGCTAGTCAATAATAAGCATAGCCAATAATTTTTTTCTGCGCTGCTTTAGGCTTCTTACAGAGTTGGTGTATATGTACAGACGTAAATACGTCCAAACTGGCGTAAACAAGAACTTAAGATGCACACATGAAGAAAAGAGACTCATCGGGTATGGCCTTGAAAGCGAAAGAAGATGGATAAATAGAGGGACTAGAGATGATAAAGAGACTGGACCCCAATAGAACGAGGAACGAGACGTAGACCAAGAAAATCGCGGCGGGATGAAATAGATGAGGCCATGGAGAAGAGAGGCATGAAAGATAAAAAATGGGAAGATAAAAATAACTGGAGAATCTGGTTTAGAGAAAAAATGTTCCAGTGCACTATTCTAATTCATATCAATATGCATTACTCTGAATTTTGTTCAGATTTTTTATGGAAGTAGGGTGGACAAGAAAGTTTTCATGAATATTTTTAGAAAAATCTCATCAAAATAAAAAGATTAGTTAATTATTCTTTGTTAGTTAATATACGTTTCAAGACCATTCATTTGATACTCCACAATAAATTTTTAATAACAATTGTTTTTTTTTGCATTTCGGAACAGATTGTCTATAATTTCTGGTAGACTCATGAATGATTTAGACCAATTATCTTTTTATCGATAAGGGAGGTATTGTGATCATACCGATTTTGACATTTCGAGATTTCGATGGATCTATGTCTGTCTGTCTGTCTGTGTGTCTGTCTGTCTGTCAGTCTGTCCGTCTGTCTGTCGGTCTGTCTGTTGGTCCGTGTACACGTGCAGAGAAAATTCGGCTAAAAGGATTTTTATGAAACTTCTTATTTAAGCTTTTGACGTCAATGACACGAATTGATCAACTTTGGTTAACTAGAAATGGGAGTTTTCAAGATTTTTGCGAATATTTTATATATTACATAGAGAAATATTTCGTAAAAAAATATTTAACAAAACTTGCCATAAAAGCAATAACTAACAACTTTTATTTGCGACATTTTTTGATAAAGCAGCCTAAATTAAACAAGTACTCTGTTGTGATGGCGGTCCGTCCTGTGGTGGCCACAGCTGATTTTTATTTTTGCTCTTCACTTGGATTTGATAGATACCCGGTTCCGAATACCCGGTTCCGAATACCCGGTTCCAGATGCCTGGTTCCAGATACCTGGTTCCGAAAACTGGTTCTAGGCATGGGTTTTTAAAACTGGTTAAAACCGGAACTGCTTCTTTTTTGACACCGTTTTCGGTTCGAGCATGGTCGATTTCAGACAACATGTAATTTTTATGAATAACTTGTAAATCTGATACACTATTGTTTCTGTGTTTTCCTCATCGTCATCTACGTTAAATATACTTGTAGATACTTGTAGTAATTCTGCTGCTAGTTTTGGTAAAAAAAAAAATATTTTTATTTTTTAAATAATAATATATTTAGATTTACTATTTTGAATTTTGTAATTGATAATAGCGGTACATTTTGTCTATTGGTTAAATAACACATATAGGCTATTCCAAACATTTCGGTGGAACTAACTGAAATTTTCTTCTTTGTAAGTTGTCATGAGCTCTTCTTTTATAGTTTGAAGTTAGGCTTTTGCTAAACAAAATTATCCAAAGACTCACTTAATCGGTAAAAGTTACTAAAATTGAAAATCTAGTTCCGCCTAAACCAAAGAAACAGGCTTTAGGTACTATAAAACCAAGGTTTCAAATAATAGTAACGCCTTGTTCTAGTCCAATAAATTATCATAATGTTTTATTATTCGCAATATTAATAATAATTAATATTTGTAGACGTAATAATTTAATTTTATTGGTAATTTCAGTTGTTTGTGGTATTATTTAGTAGAATGTTTCGTTTTATACATTGTGGTTGCATGCAGTATTTCACAGAACTGTTTTGATAAATCAACATGACTCCAAATGTGAAGGTGTGAGAACATTATAAAACTGCATTAAGCTAAAGATCATGACTCTATAATAACAAATAAATATTGTTTATGTGTGTGGGTTATGTCAGGGCTGGATTTAAATTAATTAATATCTCGTTATTTCCAACAAATAAATTATTTAAACTTTAAGTGTTCGTTGATAAATTAATTTAAACAAAGAGATATTTACTTTTGGCCAGTTTATGGACGGTTTTTAGCCTTGGTTTTAGCAACCGGAAATAACGTTGCGTATGCAGGTGGTAGAACTTAAGGGGCAGGGTGCAAGGGTTCAAGTTTTGTTTCTAGATCTAGGTACCAACATTTATTTCTAAACTCTCTTTTGTATCCTTTTATTTTGTCTTTAAATTTTCTTATCGATATATTGCCTCCTTTATTTACAACTATAGTATGGACTAACTTTTAAAAACGAAATAAAAAAAAGATGTTTCGTGCGCGAATTTAACATTTTTTTAGTGGTAAAATTTTTAATTTAATGCTGCTGTTTATTTATTCTCTTATTTTCTTTGTTTCTTTAGTCTTAGTTTATATTTTTTCTAATTTTTGATATAATATTTATTTTCTTTCTTGTATATATTTTTGTTCATTTTTTGCTCATGGCAACTTGCGTTACTAGCAAGTTATTCGGGTGGTGCAAAACAGAAGAGAATAATTATAAATGTAATTTTTTACTATTTTTCAACGAATTATAGTCAGATTATTCTTTGTTAATATCGTAATAATTGGTATAGTAATACTGGGTTGCCGTAGCTTTGTGGTAAGTCGGGAAAAATCCCGGACACCGCTTCAGAATTTTCATCTTCCGATACTGTCATTATTGAGAATGATTCATTCTTGGTAAATAAATTATTATATTAAATAATATATATACTAAACATAATAATAATACTTAAGCTTTCTAATCCCATTAAGAACAAAGGTTTCCTTTCAAAGAACAATTTCTCATATCCCATGTTTTTCTTTTCTTTTTTTATCCAGAATGGAATTATATTACAACGTAGAGTTTGTGCTTCCATCTTCTTAGCAGTATCTCTTTCATATCTAGGACTGCACCCCTTCATTTGTTTAGACCATCTGTAGTCTGTTGAACAGTATAACAAGTCCATCTCAATTCCATTACAGTGGTTTAAGGCATTTTCGGAAGGAAGAGAGTTGATTGAAGATGAATCACGCAGCGGAAGGCCTTCATCTTCAAGATCCGATGAAAATGTCGACGGAATTCGGGATCTTCTGCGTTCAGATCATCGGTTGACAGTCAGAATGAACGGGGAAGAGTTAAATTTGACTCACACTACCGTTAATCAGATTTTGACCACCGAATTGGGGATAGGAAAAATTTGCGCAAAAATGGTTCCAAAGAACCTTTCACAGGACCAAAAGGACATCAAGAGGCAAAGGTACCTTGACTTTTTGGAATCGATTGAAAATGATTCCCATTTTGATCATGTCATTTCAGTTAGTTAAAATTTTTGGCGCACAGCAACAAAGGCTATTTGCGCCTAACGCAGCCCATTTAAATGACTACACTACATATTAAAAGCAATAAATTAAACAATCAATAAATAGATAAAACCAATAAAATAACGCATACTCAATAAAAGAAATCTTGCACTGACAAACACAAATAAATAAGATAAAAAGGTCTGTTCGAAAATTTGAACAGACTCAAGGTGATGGTAAGAGGCTGTAAAGGGCCAATTACCATCGAATATTACAGTTTAAAAATAGAACACGTTAAAATAATGTGCAAGACTTCACACTTCACAAAACAGTAAGTTCGATTCTCTCAGGAAGAGTATCAGCCTGTCCATGAGTACTCTGTCGTCACCTAAGGCAACTGACAGGTCATAGCACAGGCCTAACCTCTCCCTGACATCCTCGAACTGTACACATACAGTTAAAATGTGTAACACAGACAAATCTGTGTTACACGTCTCACAGATAGGGGACTCTTCACCTCGAAGGAGGTGTCCATGGTCGTGTCATTTCAGGTGACGAGACTAGGGTGTTTGGGTATGACCCAGAAACACATTCCTGTGGCTCCTCAGCCTCCTTATTTGCCTGACCTGAGTGCTTGTGATTGTTTCCTCTTCCCAAGATTGAAAAATTAGCTCAAGGGACGTCATTTTGGGACACTTGAAAACATTCAAACGTCCGTAACCGACCAGTTGATATCTATTCCAGTATCCGAGTTCCAGCACTGCTATGAGTATTGGAAGAACCGTCTCCAGAGCTGTGTGGCTTCCCAAGGAAGTTGTTTGAGGGAGACAATATTGAATTATAATTCCGGTTACTTAATTTACACACCTCCTATGTTAAGTATAGATCTTTCCATACTTTGTTGACATACTAATAATTTTACTCTGCTCTTCTTTGTCAAGGTTAAATATCCATACGTAAACATTAATAATATTGCAATATTTATAATATTCTTCAGAGCTATGGCAGTAGCATAGCTTTTATTATTCTTTGAATTGCCAAGATGTTTCCAAGTTTGAGTTACGATAAAGTAACCTGGATCGTGTATAAATAAACACGACCTAGATTTATTTCTTCCTTATACTTGAATGAAATAAACTAGGTAAGAAATATAAAACTATCCACATATTCTATGTCTTCTGCGCCAATAATTATTTAGTCTTCTTTAGTTGAAACTACAGTCAAATTTAATGAAAACAATAAAATGTAGTGAAATTTTGGTTAGAGAAAATTTTTAGCGCACAGGAACAATAAAAGTAAAAAAAAAAATAAAATAAATTAATATATTTCTGTACACGTATATTAAATTTTACATAGTACAGGTATATGCTATTTCAAACGTTTAAGCGGAACTAGATTTTGAAATCTATTAATTTTTATCTTTTTTATAATTCGGATTTTTTGTCATTTTGTTTAACTCTTACGTATTTGAGCATCCGAGCGGTGCTATTTAAAAAGTATCCCACAAAATTTGAATAAAATAATCGTTCTTGAGTTTTATAAATACCATAAATACATTCAGACCAATTCTGTAACTCTGTTACTATGATAATAGTTACTAAATTCGTCACTATGAGCAAGGTCAGTTACTACCATGAATGAAAGTCATTGTATTTTTTATAATATTTTATGTTGTAGTAACGTTCTTACACAGTAACTTTTTACAGAATTGATCTGTTTATTTACCTACTTATGAAACAATGTAGGTAAATATTTTTTTCATTTTTTATTTTAAACACCTAATATTAATTAATTTATTTTTCACTCATTTTATTGGTTATTTTTAAGTAAAGGACGGAGTCAGCTCGGGTAAATTCCCTGATTATTGCAAAGCAGCTACGCATAAACAACCAATTCAGTCTGAATCTCTACGTAGCAGTAGTATGTTGGGCGTATACTATGCTTTGCTAGAAATTTAATTGGTTAGTATGAAACAAGACTTTATGAATGTTGGACGTATGAAAAACTTGCAATTGAAAATATTGTAATTTCAGCTAAAAAAACATTTTTAATATATTTCATAGTAAACCTGAATACAAATTATTAATAAATTATTTATTTACGATAAAATAAAAATGGGGTACATTTGTACCCCACACCGCAACCAAAGGACACCGTAACGTAAGGGTTAAGCTTAGTAAATCATACTCACATTGCAAATTCTAGATTAAATTGATTGTCATTATAAAATATCATTTTCACTGTATGTTAATTTTTTGTCATTCTTAATAAAAAATTTCCCATTTATTTATTTTTTTGTCTTCAAATATGAGAAAATGTATTAATATTTTTGACATATATTGACATACATAATTTTATATTATCACATACCAAACCTGAAACATGAAATAACCCAAGCATGGTTCCTTTTCGTGACAACCTAAAAGAACGAAATTTCCATTTAGTTCCGCCTAATCGTTTGGAAAAGCCTGTAAGTTTGGTTTTAAGACGAGACTTGATTTCAGCAAAACATGCTCGTAACAATAAAAGTCCTAAAACGGAACCAAAATTTAATATACACAATAACATGAGATGCGTTCCAAAATTCTGAAAAAATTTCTAAGCAAATACTGATAATGCTATTTTTTACAATTGGTTAAATTATTAATAGTAATGCACTTATTTTATTTATACTGATGCATAAACAATTGATAAAATTTAATTCTGCTACAATAGAATAAGGGGGTAATATTTATGAGAGGTTCCTGGTTGAGGATCATTGGGTTCTGAGGATTTCTTTCCCAACTTTACTAAGAGTTCCAGTATTGACGGCTGGTGTGACTTCTTTCAATATGTGAAAGTATACTGGTGGAATATACAGTCTGACTGTCCGGTCGGTGGTTCGAGCCTCCATCGTTGGTGATATTATTCGGGCGAGAATTATATGTTTACATTACTCCCATTTTCACAATCATTCACCTCTCATCCAGGTGTAAGAGCTCGCCTCCTGGTATCGGCGATTAGCCTTGTTGCAGAAATAGGCCGATGTAAAATAAATAAATTTTAAAAATATATATATGTTAAAGTAAGGTTGCAATATCATATGACACCTATTTGGACGTCAAGACTACGTTCCCAATCAGGATCATCACAAAGTTTATCAAATGCACTACGATTTTTGAAAAAAAAAAACATTCTGACTATGCTCTGTTTTGGGAAATATTCGGATTGGGGCCGACTCTTCTATTTCCCCTGGCGTATGAGTCTTATGTTGTTTTTTTTTTTTTATTTATTGTTTTATTGGCCGTTGGTCTTTCGACCATATTAGCCAGCTACAAATTTTATATAATATATGTACAATTATAATTAATTACATTTTTAAATTTGAATTGATAATAAATTTGACCAAAAATATATATGATTTGTAATGTTTTAATAAATTTATAATAGAATGCGGTGGATTTAGATTAATTTTTTCCAGTTCCATAATAAGATCTTTTCTTTGATTACTAAAATTTGGGCAATGGAAAAAAATGTGATCTAGGGTCCCAATAGTTTCATTGTCGCAGGGGCAGTACGGTGACTTAATTACACCAATTTTATATAAATGTTGTGGATAAAATGCATGGCCAAATCTTATCCTACACATAGTTGTGATTACATTTCTTTTTTCTCCACAAGCGTGAAACCAGGGTTTCTTCGGTAGACTATTTTCTATTTGTCCATAAAATTTTCCTCTGTCTTCTTGCCACTCTTGTGCCCATTCTGCATTCAAGTTCTTATATACGGTACTTTTAAAATCATAATGAGGTATTACATTGGTGATTTCTACTGTAGGTGATTTTGCTGCCACTTTGGCTAGTTTATCTGCTATGTCATTCCCGTATGAAATGCCTTGGTGTGATTTAATCCAAATAAGTTTTACTTCACTTATATCTTTTAAAAGGTGCATTATTCTTTGAATATTAAAATGAAAAGGGAATTTTTTAGAATTTTTTAAAGATTGTAATGCACTTAGACAATCACTTATAATAATAAATTTTAATTCAGGATTGTTGTAATCTATAATGAAATTTAATGCTTGTTCTATTGCATACAATTCAGCTGAAAATGTTGAATAATAATTTGGTAAAGTAAATTTTTTACCGAATTTTAAGAAATGACAATAGAAAGCTGCTCCTACCATGTTATTCTCATGATATTTAGACCCATCTGTATAAATACATATAAAATTTGATGCATTTTTTTGCAACTGCTCTTTAAAAATCTCTTTATCTACAATTACATTGCCGGTAAAAGGTGGAATGATGATATTAACGTCATGATAATTATTTTCGTAAGGAACTTTAAATAATGGACATGAGTTATCGAATATTATATATTTGGAGAGTTCCATAATTTTTCCAAATGAAAATATGTAGTCCGGAGGTTGGTGAGTCAGACCTTTAGATGATGAGATGTCCTGAATGTATAGCCATTTTACCAAATCCATAGACTTATAGTCAAAGTATAATTTTTTAGTAATAAAATTATAACCCAATTTTTTCCTTCGATAGAATAACGGAAATTCACACGTTTCAGCCAAAAGAGATCTAATTGGAGTCGATTTCATTGCCCCTAAGCAAGTCCTTAGCGATTTAAATTGCAGTCTATCTATTTTCTTAAGATTCGTAAAAGAAGACGAAGAATAAAAAATAGAACCATAATCAATTTTAGATCGAATATAAGATCTATAAAACATAAGAATTATGTTCGGATTGGCTCCCCACCAGGAATGTGCTATAGCTCTTAATATATTTACACGTTTCTCGACTTCTGTTTGTAGATAGGCAATATGATAATTCCAGGTTAATTTTTGATCAAGAAACATTCCTAAATATTTTGTTGTAGCTTTTATCGATATTGTGTGTATGCCTAGTCGAATTGTGTCATAATTTAATTTAATTCTTTTTCGCGTAAAGAAGACAATACTAGATTTAGAATCTGATAAGGAGAAACCATGTTCATTCAACCATAAGTCCAAACCAAAGAAGGAATATTTTAGTTCTTGAATACATTTAGTTAATTTTGAATTTCTATTTATAAGAACAATATCATCAGCATATTGAACATAAGTTATAGTTTTAGGAAGATAAATTTGTATATCAGCAGTGTACAAGTTGAAAAATAAGGGACTAAGAATGGATCCTTGTTGGATACCTATATAAATTAACCTTGGTGAACTCACTCTGCCTTTAAATTTTACTACAATTTCTCTGAGACTATACATTTTTTCTAAACGTTTTATAAAAATTATAGGTATTTGTAAAGCGGACATTTTTTCTAAAAGAATTGGAATTTGTACATTGTCAAAAGCTTTTTCTAAGTCTAAAAATACAGCTCCAGCAATACTTTTTTCTTCAAAAGCTCTGTGTATTTCATTGTTTAATGAAAAAATAGCATCTTGAGTACCTTTTCCTTTACGGTATGCTGTTTGTGCATTTGTAAGAATTTTATTATGTTCTAGAAACCATTCTAATCGATTTTTTATTAATCGTTCAAGAACTTTAAACAAACACGAAGCTAGGCTTATTGGACGGTATGATTTAGTATTTTTAGGATCTTTACCTGGTTTTAAAATGGGGACAATTATTTGCTTTTGCCAGTCAGTAAGCCAATTATCTTCATACCAAATATTATTATAAATGTAAAGTAAAGTACATTTGGCTTTTTTGGGTAAATTTTGAATCATGGAATATGTTATGTTATCATGTCCTGGAGCACTGTCTGAAGAATTTTTTTCCAAGACTGAGTCTAGCTCTTCATATGTAAAGACACTTATTAAAAAGTGATCAGATAATTTGTTGTTGTTTTTTAGGAAAGGCGGAAAAGACGCTCCAGATGGCGCTAGAAAGTCAGCATACTCTTCTAGCCAAGTATCTTTTAATTCTGGATTTTCAGAAGATGCTTCGACATTGATGTTTTTGGCTTGGCGTAATTTTTTCCAAATAGTAGAAGATGAAGTGTTTATATTAATTGACTCACAAAAATGTTTCCATTCGGTGCGTTTTTGATTTTTTATGAACTTTTTTGCAGAATTAACAGTTCTTCTAAAATTTATGAAATTATCTAAGGTTGGTTTTTTCCGGTATATTCCTAATTTTTGTTTTGCTTCAGCAAGTTTTTGTTGACAATTAATTGTCCACCACGATTTCGGCTTGTGTGGGGTATTATATGGCAATTTTTTGGGAATATTTTCTTCCGCAGCTTTGTTAATAGTTTCTATTAGTTTAGAATACATATTTAATATATTTGTGTCAGCTTCAAACGTTGGAAAATACTTGTCTATATATTGAGTATAGGATGGCCAGTTGGCATTTTTTGTGTTCCATAATCTATTTGGAGTAAAATTTCTAATAGTACTTGTACATGGTGTTATAGATATTATTGTAGAGACTATGAAATGATTTGATCCTAGTGTTTCAGTTGTAGTTTTTGTCATAGTTTGTAAAACCAAGTTTGTATTACAAATGGTGAGATCTACTGCAGATGGGCGATGGCCAGGCAATGTTACAAGGGTGGGAGAACCATCGTTTAAAATATACATATCATATGTATCTAGTGCATCTAGTATGGAGTTACCACTATGATCACTAAAGGCACACCCCCATACAGGGCTATGTGCATTAAAGTCGCCTCCAATTAAAAAGGTATCAGACAATTTTGAATGTAATAAACTCCACAAAAAGTTGTCTACTGTGTGACCAGGCTTTACATAAACAGATACACAATCAATGTATTTTGATTGTATTTTAAGATTAATTGCACAGATTTGAATATTGTTATCACAAATATCTTCTGTGTTTATTATTTGAAAATTTAAATTATTACAAACTAAAATAGCGCTACCTCCGTAGCCGTCATTTCTATCACATCTGATTAATTTATAGTTATGAAATTTAACAAATC
Organism: Liopterus haemorrhoidalis; assembly: GCA_963971575.1. Lineage (NCBI taxonomy): Eukaryota > Metazoa > Arthropoda > Insecta > Coleoptera > Dytiscidae > Liopterus > Liopterus haemorrhoidalis. The sequence goes on from OZ020611.1 coordinate 194,540,199, forward strand.
GGTTTCTTTTAAACCATGTTTCGGATAGTAGAACTATATGAGGTTTATATGTGCCCAAATACATTTCTAAAAGTGGTTTATGAGCATTAACAGACTGCCCATTCCATTGAATAATTTTAAGTTCCATGTTTTAAATTATAATTTCATTATCAAAATCATTCAAATTATTTAAGAGAGCAAGTACATCATTATTATTAACCGGTACATTTTGCTGAACTTGCAAAATTAATGCTTCTATCAACGTTAGTAATTTTTTTTTCAAGTTTTCCGAAATTATAGTGTCATTATTTTGAGAAACCCTATGATATTGTGGCCCGTATGTGTTGACTATTGGCTGTTGTGGTTGTATAACCGGATGGTTAATTCTAGGAAATTGATTTCTTGTTACTTCATTTGGCATATTTGTCACTATGGGTACCCTTTTTGTAAAATTGAAATTCTTCTTTGGACTATTGCTATTATTTACTGTTCGCTGGATCCTTTGTGGTGTTATTTGGTTGATCTTTGGAAATTCAAATACAGAGGTAATATCTGGTCGACGCTCATTCACAATATTAGCAAAACATGTTTGATGTTGTTTTGCAGCTTCAGAGTAGGATAAATTCTGTATTACCATAATTCGTTTTATATTTTTTTGTCTTGTGAATTCAGGACAAATTCTGTTTGTAGATACATGGGCTCCTTTGCAGAAAATGCAACAGAGCTCAATCTGTGTACATTCGTTCGGACTGTGAGATAGACTACATCGATTACAACGTTGGGTACTTTTACAGTTACGACTTAAATGACCATATCTTAAACAATTAAAACATTGGACTACTTGTGGAATATAAGTTGATACTTCACAGCGTGTACCGAACAAATATATGTAATTCGGGAGTTTTTGTCCTTCAAATTTAAAAATGCATGTTTGTGTTGGTTTTTTTTCCGTACTGGAAATTCGCTTTAAAATTCTTCTTACAGATATGATTTTAATTTCACATTCAGTTTCTTGAATTATTTCCTCGTCAGTCAGCGTGGTATCTATAAATTTGACAATACCTTGTCTCGACACATTAAATTCAGGTATATAGCTCTCAAATTCAATATTATTAACAGCCTCCAAATCTATTAATTTATTTGCAGCAACAGAATTGTTTAATTCAATTTTAATTTTTGATTTACCAACACTTTGAATGTTTAATATATTATTTTTAATAAATGTATTTTCTCCTTTATATAAAATTTTTCCAATTGACATGGGATGTAATCTTTTAAATTGTTTATGTTCAATAAAAATATAATATGGTCCTGTGTCTGTTATTTTATATTTTATTTTATTTGTTATGTTGCTAGAATTTATGCTAGTGAAATCATTAGCGGACATATTATTGGTCATCTTAGCTGGTGGTAGATTTAAAATTTCCTCACCTGATCTTTTGTAGGTTAGAGGTTTAGCTGTTATTGTGGAACCATTGTTCGTATATAGGGATTCATCTTGTGCGTCCATATTTTCTATTTCTGGATTATTTAAAACTTCCAGTGCATCATATATATATCTTGAAGTGTTTTTTGACTGTCCAGTGTCAGGCGGCCCTGGACCTCCATGATCTTCCATCATTACTTGCACTTAATACTATTCTGCAATGTTTATTTTTATTTCTTCTTATTCTTTATTACTAGAGCTAAGAGAAATTCACTACACTTTTAAAATTAAATAAAACTCAGTAAAAAAGCAAAATTATTTTTCAAAATGTCAAAGAGAACGTCAATGTGACACTTGAAAAACAAAAGTGTCTTATGTTGTTGAAATTCTACAACCAGTTCATCTAATTCCTTCTTCGAAAGTGGTTCACTATGACTCTCTATATTTTTTCAATTAAGGTAATATTTTAAGGTAGATAAAATAAAATAAAATTCGTAAAATGGACCGTCGCAGAACGGGTCCAACGTGTAGTTTCATTATTTGAACATTGCAAAATTGGCGAAATTATGACTAACGAAATAATTACTTTTCTAAAAATATAATGTTACTAGTGGCTATATGTACTCTTCTCCAAAGACCAAAATAAACCAAATGTAAAATTCTTATAAGGAATCCTGTACTGTAGTACAAATATAGCACCTTACAAATTTTAGTAAAACAACATTGTTAATTTTTCTAAAACCCACAAATTCAAAGCAGTACCTCACAGCACGAAACGGCGATAATTTGAAAAGGCTTGCTCGAAATACCACATTCATCAATATTTTTGCAAATGCAAATAAGCAATATTCCCACTCATTCATAGAGTTATTTAATGTGCTCCAAACGATGTTAATTTACATTAAAATACGCGAATCCATTAAAACCTAATGAAATAAATTACATCTTGAAATGTTTGCTTTTCTACTTGATACATAATCGCTGCTTACTTTCGCACTGCCCATAACACAACATAGAATTTATTCTGTTTAGATATTAACTGGTGATAAAATCGTTAATTTTACTATTGCTGTACAGTTGTTTAGAGATTAGTAAACATTTAAAAAGTTTTATTATTATTGACATTTCATTTCTCTTTCGATGACATAAATTTTACTTTTATTATGCTGATATAAGGCAAATAGAGATGTTGAACTAGAAATTGTAAATTCACGACAAAATTACCTGCAACAAATACTTTGTTTGATATTATGTAAATTACAAGTCTAATGTATGTGGTATAATCTGGTAAAGTACGCTGTAATGCTGTTTGTTATTTTTACCTCTTTATTTTATAGATAATGTATCTTATATACATGTTTTATGTTGAAGGACAACCGGATTACATCTACGCCAGATCCTTGATTTGAACCGGAACCGGAAATAAATCTTAGACACAACCTTTTAAAATCATCCATTACATTTTAAGATGTACCCATGCGAGCGTGTTCGAATAATCGTTTTTTCTCTCCAAATTTTTTATAAAAGAATAAACTGATACTGTACCAAATCTATACTATTACGTGAATTTTTTTTATATGAAATACGTGTTTAAAGGATTCTTTTCAATCGAGTGCGAATTTTCGCACGTGGCGGCAGCCGAGTTCCGAAAATGGTAGTACCAGATTGAAAAGAGTCTTAACACTAATAGTCCGGGAGGCAGCGTTGCAAGTGACCTGGTCATTTAATCCCGATTGATTCCTATTGGAAATTATTCCTTTCGGGTAGTAATTTGATGATCTAAGCGTCAGCTGCGTTGGTAGTGGTGGGGATGGTCGTGAGAAAATGTACATCTTGTAAAAAAAGAAAAAATCCAAAAGTCATTTCAAGCCACTTGAAAATTTGTACAGTTATTGTTTAAGTGATAATAATAATAATAAAAAAAGTCAGCTGCGTGCGTAGTGGGGGACTATACGTCAGTCGCTTGTATCAACCAGTCATAAAAAAAAATATGTAAAGTCATTTCAAATTCAATGAAACTGACACATCGAACTTACTATATAATTAACAGAATAAAAACAACAATCAGCTGTTTGCACAATGGCGGTAAGATCGTCAGGTGAGGGTTTATAATTGCTGAGCGGGCATTTAGCCTAAGCATTTGATAATGTAATCAGTGATGTAACTGAAGATCTTTACCCCGTTATGTCGGCAGCTGACGATCATTTTTATTTCATACAATATATAAACTATTCATTTTAAAAATTTCAAGTGGCTTGAAATCAATTTAGATATAATTTCATTGTTTTAATCGATTTTTTATATTATACCGTGACACCGTATATCCCAGTGTTCCAGGTATATCCCCATGTAGTCCAGGCATTCAACTAAATAAATTAACTAAACCAGAATTTAGATTCATTCACCGTACTGAATTCCACTAACTCAGTAACTTCATTTGAGCGCAATCACTTGTCTAACTCCACTCTGAAGGAATGCATGGAACTGACTTATTGTGATCTAGACTGTCTAACCTAACTACTTGACATACTGCTTGAATAAGATTACCAGAATACGAATTCCTGAAGACGGCTGCCCACCAGCAGCAGCTAGCGCGTTTTTTATAGAATATCTTAATTACTTTTCAGTTAACTCACAGTACACAGGTCGCTGATCGTTTCTAGGCTACTGTAGTCTTTTGCAGGGCCATATTCGTAACAATATTGATCACTACTAAATAGGCCAGGCATGGACAAATTTCATGGACAAAAAAATATATAGTTTTTACACATTGCAGAAATAGTAAGGTATGGTAAGTGTGGGCCAATCATAATCAATACAGATCTCATCTCTGATTGGCTATGATTAAATGAGAATTTTTGATGTCATCTGGGACATGAATTGTCCAGGCTTTTATCTAATGCTGCGTTCAGAACCTCGAAATTAGGAATTAGAATTAGTACTTAGAATTAACGTAAATGTTTGTTATACGTAACTGTACGTTATCGTTCACAACCTTCTAAATTAATACTCATACTTATAAATTAAAATTAGAAGTTTGTAGACTCCAAACCCTTACGTTAATTTATAACTGACGCATGCGCAGTAAGCATTTCAACCTAAAAATTTCTATGACCATATTTTTTTGTTTCTATCCACATCTTTCTGTTTTCTATGACCATAGATATAAATTTTTCCTCTAATTTAATTCTTTCCAGAACTATGAAACACTCAAAAACTCATTAGCAAATGTAAACAGCTGTCAAATATCAATTGATAAAGTAGAAATCGATAGAAATTTCTATCAGTGTCTTAGTTTCTTAATTTATATTGTGAACACTACTTAATTTCTACGTACAAATTTTATATTAAGTACTAATTTCACGTTAATTCTAATTTCTAATTTGGAGGTACTAAACGAAGCATTCATTATACTTCACAACGTAAAAAAAAAATTTCAAAAATTTATAGAATTTTTCTATGTAAGAATATAAAATTACGTTGCACTAGTATGGCCTACATTAAATTACTTTTTTTTGTTGTGATTTTTGCCACATTGACTACAGATTCATACAGGGTATGAAGAAAGTAACCAATCCTACTAGGTTATAGGGTGGGGGAGAAATGTTTTTTTAAATATATTTTTGACAAATAATTTTTCTCTGAATGTTAATTTAGGCTTTAAGGCCTTTTATTTAATACCCTACATCAAAGTTTAAAAATAAATATATAGATAATAAATTCTTCGACACAACACAACGACACAAAAATTCGATTCAAAATTCTAACTGAAAAAATTTATGTGAAGTGTGAATTTTCACACATTTCAGGGTTTCGCAGGTATTTAGTAAGTGAATGATGATTATTTGGGATGCCAAAACAAATTTTATATTCAAATATTTTTTTTGTTAATTTTAATTGGAACGCCTAATACCATTATTTAGGTTTCTAAATATGTGCAGTATTTTTTTTTTTTTATATAGCAAGGTTCATTAAGAATTTTTAAAATTGCGCTTATGGCTTCCATTGGTTGTTATAAGTTCCGCCCCTCTGATTACGTGTACATTGAAACAGAATTAAATTATAATTTAAACAATTTCCACTGGTTATTAAATTTACGCTTTTAAAAATTAAATGCAACATTTGCCAAAATATAACTAGAATTTTGAAAAAATAATTTAAACAATATAAAATTTAAAAAAAAAAATTAAAAAATAATATTGTCTCTTCTCGCTCTACTTGGGTGAAAAGCTAGCGTCAAAATCACTACACCAGCATACACGTTCCAGTGTAGCGTGTTACAAAGCTATAACTTGTGTACATTATTAGCCAAAAATCACAAAAAATGCGTTTTTTTCCAAAAACATAATCTGATCAAAAATTCCTGTTGTACTATTCCGGTTCACACCAATATACATTACTTAGAATTTTTTCATATTTTTAGTTTAAACCATCTGCGCTACAGGGTGTGGGACAAAAAATTTTTTGCACAATTTTGGCAAAAATCGCTTCAAAATAATTTATTTTGCAAAAATAAAAATTTGATCGTTAATCCACGTACCAAGGGCTTTCATTTGATACCCTACTCAGAATTATAAAAAAATATATTTTTTTTTCAATGAGCACATTTTTGTTTATATTTTTAGGGGGATATGTTTTTTAGATGTTTTAGTATTTTTTCTATGTGCGGGTCAAAGAGTTGTATAAGCATGCCAAATTTCAACTCTCTAGGTTTAGCCGTTTGGCTACAATTTTTACCGAACAGACAGACAGACAGACAGACGACAAAATGACGGTATAAGGGTTTTTTGGTCATACCTACAAAACCCTAAAAATCAAAAAGTCAGAACTTATTCTAGTACGCATCAAAGTGGCTCTGTATTTTTTTCTTTTTTTAACAACTGTTTTTCATATTTTTTCATATTTTTAAACTAGATCCTCTGGAAAATTGGGTGAGGGACAAATTTTTTTTATATGCGGGTCAAGTATCTGTATACGCATACCAAATTTAAATCCTACAGGTCCAGTCATTTGATCACAATAATTATTTGTCTGTACTAACAAATGGACAGACAAATAGATATTTTTTATATCTAGGAAATTCTAAAAAAGAACCATACCAATAGGATTTCACACTAGTTGATACATTTAAGTAATTAAATATGTACTTTTTGTTATAAAGTAAACTATTCAGTTCAAACGGCGTATATTTTAACAGCCAAAGGCTACACTAACTCCATACACACGATATCACCTAAATCTTAAGGATTATTGCTATGAAATAACTATATTTTTACCATACGGCACGAATAAACACTTATCTTAGCTACACTTCTAGTTTTTACGACTCCGTAACCACTTTCCATTTTGAAATAAAACCATTTTGCCCAGACTAACTGCGATTAAATCTAGAGAAATACAATTCTAGTAAGTTTCTTTATAACTACAAAAATAACGAGAAACCCCACAAAAAATCCTAATCAAAATTACTAGCAGTACAATTTCTAAGATGTACTGTTTCTACAATGTATACTGTAAACAGTAGTGTTAATATAAAACACTAAAATTATGAAAAATTACCAATATAAAATTAATTTAGATTTGAACATTCAAATCTCACACACTGACTGATTTTTCAGTCTTCGTGGTATAACTACCCTGTTAATAGTTGGAAGGGTATCCCTCTCAACTATGAGCATTTTGGGTAGTTTTGTCTTTATACTTAATTTTTTAATTACTTTAATCTTGTAATTTTGTAGGGGAGATGTGGGGACGGTGGCACACATTTTGGTTTTCTGTACATAACATCTTCAATTTTGAATTTTTTAAATAAATCTTTTCGACACTTAATTCTTAAAATGTCGTTGTTTAAATAACCTGTTAAAAATTAATGTCCTTATCACGTGCTATTTATAATTAATATTTTTGTTGACCTTTGCAATTGTGCCACTGTACCTATACGTGATGGTACAGTGAAACAGCATTATGGATACAGTGGAACAGTAAATATAATAGGTATCTAAAGAATCTGTATATGTATCAATAATTTTTACTGAAACTTCAATTCAATGTCTTTAAAAATAAATCATCTGAAAGGTACTGAAAAATTTATAATATTGAAAAAAAAATCAAATTTTTTGGAACAAACTACTAAGTAATTAAATAATGTATATAAATATATAAATGTAAATTTATTATTAATATAAAAAAATAAACGTTGGTAAGTTCCTTGGAAGCAGTAAGTTTTGATAGTTTTTATTTTAATGTTAATTATATTTCATTAAATTTACTGTAAAAATCAGAACGTCTAAACGGTGTTTTGTGCTACCAGACGGAGCAGAAGATGATAAAACTTTTATCAGCTCTGATTTTTTAAATGTGTAATTTTCATTTGTTTTAATAAATTTAAAGAGTAGAGTCAGCCGTCGGAGATATGTTACAACAATATCGTCAGTCGTTATTTCTATGATTTCCCCTATAAAGTGGCTCTTTATTTTATTCTTTCCGTATCCTTCAAATGTTAAGGCATATTGCCTTACTTTAATATCCTTGTTTACGTAGTCTGTCGAATCTGTATCACATTCAGAGTCAACATTATCATTTGAGTGTGAATTCTCATCAATATTGACATCAGTATCAGATGTGTCTGAACTTACAAGAATATCTTTTAATTTTCTGATTTTTTTTATTTTGAACAGTTTGGAATTATTCTTCTAACTCGTACCCACGTACGTGGGTACAGTGGCTCACTGTACCACTGTATCCACATAACACGTGTGCCACTGTTAACCTAACCCTATTTTCACGAACATTTTATCAAATATAATAAATGATATAGTTTAGAACATTAGTAATTGCTTTACACTGTAGACAAATGACCAATTTACAACATGTAATACAAAATTTCTTACTAATTTAGTTGTGTCTCGTTCTAATAAAAATTTTCTCGTTACGAAAAACTTTAGTTTGTCTACCTCAAATCAACATTTTCATCATAGATGGCGGGACTTAAATTTATAGACTCAAAATGTGGATAGTATAATTTCTTAGTATCAGAGGGGCCTATATATACCCAAACAGACATGAAAATATTCTATATTTCAAAGATATTTCAAATGTTCCACTGTACCAATTGTGCCACCGTCCCCACATCTCCCCTACTATAGATATTAGTGGTAATAAAGATTATTATTATTATTATTATTATTAAATGATTTCATTTTCTTTTTTTTTTTTGCATATACTGCAAATCTGTTGGAAAGTTTTGTTTGGTAAGACCTTTTTATTTTAAATTTTCATAAAGAACACGTGTACTAAGTGGTGTTTCAATATTATTAGGTATAATATATTTTATGATGATAAAGTGAAACCAGGATTTGAACATAGGCTAATACAAACAACAAAAATTTTATTCTAGGAGAGTGTTTCGGGGTTATGCTGTTTATTAAAAAAACTTAAAATATTATTCTATTATTATTGAATTAACAGAAAAATATATGTAAAAAAATTGTTTATGAAAATTGTGAATTGTGAAAGCATAACTCAAAAACGGTTCGAGATACCGATCTGCGGTTAAAATTTTTGGATTCCTCGTAGTTTACTTATATTAGAAAAAATATAAGGCCTTATTCGTTTTGTGTATTTTAATATTTATGACAAATTTTAATATGGCGTGATTTACAGACATTTTCATCTTCGCATGGACGTGATCTCAAAAACGAAATGTGATAAAGATTTGCGGTTGAAATTTTTTAAATATTGAGGTTCTTATTGTCTTGTTACCATATTTTGAAACAAAACAAAAATTTAAAAATTTTTCATTTTATTTTAAATTTTTGGAAGTTTTGCTAAATCCTATCTAAAAATTGGTTAGATAGAAATCTGCGGTGTGAATATTTAAAATTTTCCTACATTGCTTAGATTATAAAAAAAATGGGTTTAATAAATCAATTAAGTTTTGTAAGAGAGCCAACGGAGTGGCCGAGCGCAATAAGTCGTGCGGTATGTACTGGTGAAAACAGTACGACTGTCCGGTCGGTGGTTCGAGCCTCCTTCGTTGGTGATATTATTCGGGCGAGAATAATATGTTTACATTTCTACCATTTTCACAATCATTCACCCCTCATCCAGGTGTAGGAGCTCGCCCCCTGGCATCGGCGATTAGCCTCGTTGCCGAAACAGGCCGATATAAAATAAATAAATAAAAAAAAGTTTTGTATGGGCAGTTATCCAAAACCCTTGAAAATTGCCAATAATAGAAAAAAACATAAAGGGTAAACCTTAAAAAAACCTTGAATTTTAAGCAAAAAAATGTTGTCTCAGATTTTATTGAAAATTGGTACAGACATGTATTTTTGGCCATAGATCAATAAAATTTGGTCCATTTTGAAGTTTGGGCAAAAGTTTTGGAAATATAGACAAAAAAGTGACCCAAATCGACTCTAACTCAAAAACTAGGAAAACATGAATTTTTTAAAATATATTTTTCATAATACTCACCCCAAAATCAGCCACAACTGGCTAAAATCGGATCAAAAAAAATATATATATCGGCGAAGGTTCTAAACAATAAAAAATCCTTTCGAAAAAAATGTTGTCTTATTATTATGAAAATTTTTAAACGAAACTATATAAATATAACAGTTATTTGGAACCCACAAATATATTTATAAAATTAAAGAACATTGTTTTCTGATATCTCTTATTAGTTTATTGGGCGATAATATTCTTATAACAATATTTTCTACAATTAAAAATATTTGGTAGATTGATAAAAATTCAGTTGAAAATTTGATGTATAGATTGTTACTAATTATATTACAGGTTGACATCAGTATCAGATGTGTCTGAACTTACAAGAATATCTTTTAATTTTCTGATTTTTTTTATTTTGAACAGTTTGGAATTATTCTTCTAACTCGTACCCACGTACGTGGGTACAGTGGCTCACTGTACCACTGTATCCACATAACACGTGTGCCACTGTTAACCTAACCCTATTTTCACGAACATTTTATCAAATATAATAAATGATATAGTTTAGAACATTAGTAATTGCTTTACACTGTAGACAAATGACCAATTTACAACATGTAATACAAAATTTCTTACTAATTTAGTTGTGTCTCGTTCTAATAAAAATTTTCTCGTTACGAAAAACTTTAGTTTGTCTACCTCAAATCAACATTTTCATCATAGATGGCGGGACTTAAATTTATAGACTCAAAATGTGGATAGTATAATTTCTTAGTATCAGAGGGGCCTATATATACCCAAACAGACATGAAAATATTCTATATTTCAAAGATATTTCAAATGTTCCACTGTACCAATTGTGCCACCGTCCCCACATCTCCCCTACTATAGATATTAGTGGTAATAAAGATTATTATTATTATTATTATTATTAAATGATTTCATTTTCTTTTTTTTTTTTGCATATACTGCAAATCTGTTGGAAAGTTTTGTTTGGTAAGACCTTTTTATTTTAAATTTTCATAAAGAACACGTGTACTAAGTGGTGTTTCAATATTATTAGGTATAATATATTTTATGATGATAAAGTGAAACCAGGATTTGAACATAGGCTAATACAAACAACAAAAATTTTATTCTAGGAGAGTGTTTCGGGGTTATGCTGTTTATTAAAAAAACTTAAAATATTATTCTATTATTATTGAATTAACAGAAAAATATATGTAAAAAAATTGTTTATGAAAATTGTGAATTGTGAAAGCATAACTCAAAAACGGTTCGAGATACCGATCTGCGGTTAAAATTTTTGGATTCCTCGTAGTTTACTTATATTAGAAAAAATATAAGGCCTTATTCGTTTTGTGTATTTTAATATTTATGACAAATTTTAATATGGCGTGATTTACAGACATTTTCATCTTCGCATGGACGTGATCTCAAAAACGAAATGTGATAAAGATTTGCGGTTGAAATTTTTTAAATATTGAGGTTCTTATTGTCTTGTTACCATATTTTGAAACAAAACAAAAATTTAAAAATTTTTCATTTTATTTTAAATTTTTGGAAGTTTTGCTAAATCCTATCTAAAAATTGGTTAGATAGAAATCTGCGGTGTGAATATTTAAAATTTTCCTACATTGCTTAGATTATAAAAAAAATGGGTTTAATAAATCAATTAAGTTTTGTAAGAGAGCCAACGGAGTGGCCGAGCGCAATAAGTCGTGCGGTATGTACTGGTGAAAACAGTACGACTGTCCGGTCGGTGGTTCGAGCCTCCTTCGTTGGTGATATTATTCGGGCGAGAATAATATGTTTACATTTCTACCATTTTCACAATCATTCACCCCTCATCCAGGTGTAGGAGCTCGCCCCCTGGCATCGGCGATTAGCCTCGTTGCCGAAACAGGCCGATATAAAATAAATAAATAAAAAAAAGTTTTGTATGGGCAGTTATCCAAAACCCTTGAAAATTGCCAATAATAGAAAAAAACATAAAGGGTAAACCTTAAAAAAACCTTGAATTTTAAGCAAAAAAATGTTGTCTCAGATTTTATTGAAAATTGGTACAGACATGTATTTTTGGCCATAGATCAATAAAATTTGGTCCATTTTGAAGTTTGGGCAAAAGTTTTGGAAATATAGACAAAAAAGTGACCCAAATCGACTCTAACTCAAAAACTAGGAAAACATGAATTTTTTAAAATATATTTTTCATAATACTCACCCCAAAATCAGCCACAACTGGCTAAAATCGGATCAAAAAAAATATATATATCGGCGAAGGTTCTAAACAATAAAAAATCCTTTCGAAAAAAATGTTGTCTTATTATTATGAAAATTTTTAAACGAAACTATATAAATATAACAGTTATTTGGAACCCACAAATATATTTATAAAATTAAAGAACATTGTTTTCTGATATCTCTTATTAGTTTATTGGGCGATAATATTCTTATAACAATATTTTCTACAATTAAAAATATTTGGTAGATTGATAAAAATTCAGTTGAAAATTTGATGTATAGATTGTTACTAATTATATTACAGGTTGTTAGTTTTTATAATAAACCTGTAATCTCTGGGGGTTATATGTCCCGTTAAACACATTTTCATGTAAATTGGTATGTATAACTAATATTTGAACACTATAGAGAATATATGGCATCTCAAAATTTTCATTTTAAAGAGGGGCTTCGAGAGGACGCTAACTAAAAAACTTGAAATTGTGACTTGCTGACCTATAACCTGTACCTCGTAATAATGACATGTGAGAAATATCTCATTTGTTATATATAAAATTAACAGATTTATTGGGATGTTAGCTCTAGGTGACTGGAAAGTATTTTAAATTAAGAAAACATTGTTCTCTTAAAACCCAATTTCGGCTACTTTTATTTTCTAGCCTTCATCAGGGATCTATAAGAATACGAAACATGGCCTTTGTACAAAGAATTATAAAATTATTTAAACAACCATATACATTGTTATTTCAGGACAATTTTGAACTTACTTGAGAAAGTTACTAAAAAAAAAGCTACGTTGCTTTTGACATATTTGTAGTGTTATGCTAGCTTCAAAGTAGGTACAATAAATTAAAAAAACATTAATATTTTGAATCATTCTGTCAAATGTTCTCCATAGGCAACCGTTTTTCCACGAAATCACTGCAGATTTATAAGATACAGGTATTAATAATATTATTGAATTCTTCACATGAAATACCAAGAACTAAATAAAATAATCAGATGGAAATATCTATTTTACTTTACTGTTATGTTGTTGACAAATTTTACGTTGTCTACAAAATCAAAATTATGTTTATTACTGTCTTTTTCCTGTTCCACTAGTGCGAATAGAACTAAAAACTAATAAAATACTACACAGAGATATAAAAGAAAAAAATTAACGTCGTCTATAAAAAGAGATAGTTGTATCGAATTTCCAAAGTGACAGTCTTTAGAGGTTAACGGGAATCTTCGAGTCATTGAATATGGCATGTTTATTGTGTGTTTTCTAGTAATTTACAATGAAACGCAATCACTTAGAAGATGTTTCCTCAAGTCCTATCCTCCGTTAAAATATCCTCGGAGGTAAAATTGAGAATCTGCCTTAGTGACATTATGGATAAGTGTCATTCTTGATACGAAGGTTTCTTGTATCAAGTTCTCAACATTGTGAAATTTCAAAAATGCGGTTTAACCTAGAAAAAATATAGTCAGGTTTGGGCACGAGCTGTTTGAATGCCATTTATGTTTCAACGTGTGAGAGTGCATATGTGTGTGTGAGAGAGTATTTAGAATAACCACATGCAAACAACCTACTCTCTTATAATGGCAATGGATTTAATTGAAATAATGGACAGAAAATTGATAAGAAGTGTGAATTTTCACATATTTAGTAAGTGATGATGTTTTTGGCGCATATTAGACATATCTCAAAATCAGTTTTTCTCTTAAATCAGTTTGTCTGTTGTCATACAAAATATACATCATGTATACTTTATCCCAAATTCTCTCGGAATTGACGAAATAACTGCAGTTATCTGAGGCCATTATCGTAGTTGGGGATTTATAGCCATAATGCTCAATATTCGAAGATATAAAGGGTCTGGTTCAGGTAAAAATAAATTTGTTATCACTCTGGATAACTGGATTTCAAAATATTTTATTTGCTTTCTTCAAGTTTAAATTCAATTTTTACTCAATACAGCCCATCCCTTGTTATGATTATCTTAACCACCGACCACCTGCTGAGTTTATTGGTTTGTAATTTCCAAAGTTAAGAATATTTCCGGAAAAGTGGAATAGACTGTAGTCTTTTAACTTCTAGTCTAGTAACTTTAGTTGTGGTTAGTTAAAATTATAGTTTTTCAAAATCCAAAAATGTAGATACTAGCTTCCGAAAGAATAATCTAATTAAAAATGAATTTTCTACTATTTCGGTTCAGGTTAATGTGCGTTGCTTTTCATTTTTTCATTAATTTGACTTTCATTTTTCCAGACTAGGCAAAAACTCATCTGAAAAACCTGCTATTAGATAATTAGCAACATGAGTGGAACATAATACAAAATGTGAAGTAGAGGCAGATTAAGGGAGATGTTAAATCATGGGAACCTCTTTGATATCATGTATCCTTGCATGAACAACCACAGAGAAGGAACCACCATCACATGTCTTCATATTGCTACTGTTGATGGACCCATAAATATCTTCTCCGAGGAGAAGAGCCACTTATTTGTGAGACGTGTATCTCTTCCTGAAGGAATCAAATTTATTGTTTTATGTGTGCAGTCTTGCACCTTATTTTAAGGTATTATTATTCTTGTCTGTGATATTCGATGGTAACTGGCCCCTTTATAAACGCACTTTTATTTTTTAGTAACAGACTTTTATTCTTATTTATATATGTTTGTCTGTGCAATATTTCTTTTATTGTGTGTATGTATAGAAATATATTTAATTATTTATTGCTTTATTTATGCTAAAGCGTTAAGAGCAAATATCCATCGCTGCTCCAAAAATTTTGATTAACTGAATATTTCTCTTTGGTGGGTTGGGGGAAATATTTTTGATCAAAATTGCGATACATTGATGTTTTTAGAAATTTTCCCCATCCTCCAATCAGCGCTTCAAAAGCTATATATATATATATATATATATATAATTTTCTCAATGATTTTTTTTTATCTGATGTTCTAGAATTCACTTTAAAAATATAATTAATATTTTCCACGGTTCAAAAAATTCTAAATGATAGAAAACATAAGCTGATAAGAAATTCGAGTTGTACTATTTTGTTTAACACCAGTTTGTATTACCTTGATATTTTTTTCAGATTTTTAGAGCAACGTAGCTAAGTGACAGGGTATTTGGAAAAAAATTTACATAAATTGTGCCAAAATAATATATCTTTTTAATAACTTTGTTAGTTAATTTACGCTTAAAAAATATTAATTTTGTGAACAATACAAAAAGTATTGGAAAAAAATCTGTTTCAAAATTCTGAGCCTACCTATTGGTACACATCAATGCGTATTACTTAAATTTTTAGCTTCGTTATCGAAAAATATTGCTGCAAAAAAAAAAGTGATCAACTATGTATATTATTTGTTTCTTAGCTTAGCAGATTTTGAAATTTAGGGAATTTTAATGACTGATTGAAACTTTTAATCATTTAGATCCGTAAAAAGTGAACTCGAGATAACTTTAAAAATTAAAATTCCATTTAGTTCCGCATGAAGCTAATATATGAATAATACAGTGACTACATGCTAGCTTGATTTTATTGGAAAATATTGTTTCCTTATGTTGGTAAAAACTCTTTACATCTGTAGATAAGAGTAGTAATAATTAATTTAGGCAATGTTATAAAATGTATGTAGTTATATAAATAAATTTTAAGTTTATCATGTCTACACTAAAACAAAATACGTTTATAATGGTAACATTTTGAAGAGTTAATATAATTTTTTATAGCTTTATTTTTTTGACAGAATTATAATTTATAAAACGGGTCTTATTAATTTAACCCAATGTACTACAATGACACAATGTGTTGAAAACTTAGGTTAGATGGGTTACCTATATGACGTTAAGAAATATGCACAGAAATATCGCACTGTACGTCAAGATCATTAATATGACACCCCTCTCAAATTATAAAAATGTCACAGTATTTTTATATTCACGAAATCCTAAAAATCAGTGTATAAGATCCCTAAAGAAAGCCAAGGGAATTTTTATCATCATTGTATTATTCGCTACTATGTCTTTATATTATTATAAGTTGACGAGGCGTAGAGGCAACACTTTAAATCCTGGATGAATTTGAAATGTAAATATACAGCTGGATACTTCGAATATCTTGGATGGATAAAATACTGAGCAACAACGTACACCAGAAAATGAGAAAATAAACGCAAATTATACTTACCATACAAAAAAGACACTCAAATATCTAGGTCCAATGTAACTCCAAATGCAGAACGCCATGCAAAGCAAAATAGAGGGGATTCAAAGACCTGCGAGAAGAGTATGAAGAATAGAAATAGAAAGCTATGTATCTATAGACTGGTGTGCACTGAAAGGCAATAGAATTATAAAGTAGAATAGAACAGAACAACTCGCCAACACTAAAAAATATTATCAGTGTAAAATATAATATTAATTGAATTAGTTGAAGGCACTCGTTGAAACATTTTAAAAAAGTTTAAAATAAAAACCCTCGGTTTATTGTTTCAAAAATTATTTAATGTATTGATACGTATTTCGACTTACAAGGTCATCTTCAGAATAAATAAATCACATACATTACTGAAATATATACCAACAGGTAAGTACAACAAACAAGATAATAAAGAAAAAACCTAAAGGATTAAAATGGTGTTAGAAGCGGAGAACTAATGAGTTCTAGTTGTTCATTCATTAAATTTTTGTTCTTAAAAACAGCATTTTTAATCTCAAACGCTTCTAACATGTCCAGTATTAATCCCTTAAGCCTGTAATACATGATGCGATTTCTCGTTTTGAATCTCGTACGATTTATCGTACGATAATTATTCCTAACGGTATCGGTCACGTGACTATGCGCAATAATCTACTGCGTCGATATCTGTTCATTTCTATACAATATTTTAGGTCTGGAGCATAAATATTGGATGGTTTTCAATATCGTACAAGATCTCGTACGAAAATCCTGTAGTACACGATACAATAATTCTTGTACGATAAATCGTACGAGATTCAAAACGAGAAATCGCATCATGTATTACAGGCTTTAGGTTGTACATGTAATATTTTTACACTGTCAAAATCAAACGTATGATTATTGTGAATCATGTGTTCTGCAACATTAGAATGAGTTTTGTTGAGACGCCATGCGCTCATGTGCTCTTTGATTCTAATATTAAAGTTTCTCTCTGTTTTACCTATATAAATAAAATCACATTCGTTGCAGCTGATTTCGTATACGCCACTACTTAACATAAAGTTTTTATTGTTGATTTTATTTTTAACTAACATTCTTTTTAAAGTAAATTTATTATGAAAAGCTGCCTGAATGTTCTGTTTTCTTAACTGGTTAGCTATTTTGTAACTACTGTGACCTATAAAAGGAATACGTCTATATATTTTATCTTGGGGAGAATGCTAATAATGACATTTTTAAAATGCGTTGTTTATGTGTTTTATTGAGAATTTTGTAAACTATGGAGGGGCTATAACCGTTATATTTAGCTATTTGTAAAATAGTATTTAATTCTTTATTATAATCTTCATGGGACATAGGAATATTTATTAATCTGTGGAGGTAACTATAAAGTGCTGATAACTTGATGTTGTCAGGTGAAATGATGATCTAGGTATGATTGTATCTGTACAGGTGTGTTTTCTATATATGCTATAAGAGAAGTTATAATCATTATGTGTAATGGTGAGATCCAAAAAATTTATTTTATTCTCGAGTTCTTTTTCAATAGTAAATTGTATTTTGGGGTTTAATTTGTTAAGGTTATTAAAAAATAAATTCAGCTGTCTATCGTAATACGTATCAATACATTAAATAATTTTTGAAACAATAAACCGAGTGTTTTTATTTTAAACTAGTGTAAAATATGTTTGGTTTCATCCTCATGGTTAAAGAACTTGAAGGAATGACACTGTGTCAGTACTACAAAATCATTCAGGCCAGCAGTCAACGTCTGTGGAGGCCGAAGGACTTGACAGAAAAAGGTTTGTGCTTATGGACTACATGGCGTACATCCAAAGGCAATAGAATTATAAAATAGAATAGAACAGAAATCAAATCACCAACACTGGGAAGAATTATCAAAGTGAAATATGTTTGCCTTCATCCTTATTTACGAGGTCTGTTCAAAAAGTATCGCGAATTTTGAATTTCCGCGGGTTACGTATATTCGATTTTCGATTTTTTTGTGTATTTATGTTGGTACTCATGTCTCTCACTTATGCCGACAAGTTCAGCCATTTTGAATGTTCAGTTAATTTTTGACAGTTGCTTTGCTTGTACGTGTTTTGGCTCGTCTTCAATTTTTGCCTATACCAAAAAATGGATCAAAGAATCTGTATCAAATTTTGTGTGAAAAACAAAATTAAGTGCGCGGACGCATTCCGAATGTTGACTGTGGCATATGGTGAAGCTACCTTGGACCGAAGCAACGACAACGCCATGATAATTAACGCCCCTGCCCACACATCGTTTCTTGTGCGCGAATTTTTGGCCAAAAACAACACACTAATAATGCCGCAGCCACCGTATTCCCCAGATCTGGCCCCCCTGTGACTTTTTCTTGTTCCCGAAACTGAAGAGGCCCATGAAAGGACGACGCTACGCTACGAGTGAGGAGATAAAGATGGCATCGAAGGAGGAGCTGAACAAGATCACAAAAAATGATTTTTTCAAGTGCTTCGAGGATTGGAAAAAACGTTGGCACAAGTGTATAATATCTGGTGGGGATTACTTTGAAGGGGACAAAATAGATATTCATGAATAAATAAATAATTTTTGAAAAAACACAAAATTCGAGATACTTTTTGAACAGACCTCGTATATACTTGAGTAACAAGGCCTTATAGTTTTGAGTCGTGATTACCGATTACCGAGAGAAAGATTAATTTAGTCGCGATGTCTTGAATGAAACCACAAATATCATTCAAGGATAATTCGTGCTCATTATCGAGTGTGATCTACATTAATCCACGCATTCACATTATGTCTTCATACATTACTTTTACCATAAAGCGATCTATAATTGCTCGCCTAATACACTGTGCTTAATTGATTATCGCTGAGTTGGTAACGAATGCGAATGTCTCATTGGAATGAAAGTAATTTATGAACTTAACCATATATTTACGACTTTCCAAGGTGTGAACTGAATTTTACAAATTAATACAAAATAAATTTGTTTATAATAATTTAATTACTAGTTTTATTTACCTGAAGATTGAATTTATTGTTTTAAAATGTTAATATGAAAATTAAGCGGTAGATTAGTTAGAAATCGATTTTGTTCTAATATATTTTATTGGATATAAATGTAGATTTTCAGGAGTTTAGTTTTACTTTCCATTTGAAATTAATTTTCTTGCAAAATTGTAAATTTATTACAATGAGATTTGTATTTATAAATGGTAAATTAAAACACTCAATAATACTATTGAATGCATTTGTAATTGTCAGTATAAATAATTGACAAGCGTACCAAACAAAACAAGGTTATATATTAGTTATTTACTTTTAACTGCTATAATTTATTACCCTTTCTCTCTCTAATCTTTGGGTTATGTCAGTAGGGTTAGCTTTAGGTCTCAGTCATACAAATTTTCTATCTTCCTCTGTTAAGATTCAGCTCTTTCTAGCCGAGTCATACGTTAGTTGATCTCAGTGACCGAAGATTTTTCTTCTTTGGCATATCCTTTTCAGGGTTTCATGGGTATGACCCGAGCCGTAGTAACGCCCTGGCATCGGGGCAAGTGCCAGGGGTGTGGGGTCTGATAATGGGAGCCATTGTATTTTAGAAAAAGACCTTTTTGGTTTTTGTCATCACTTGTATTTTCACCTGTCTACTAACATAAAAATGATGCCCTCATTTAATAAAATGAAAAACGATAAACGGGCGATATTTTAGGTTAAATTAATTTATTTGCCAAGGGCACCAACAACATTGCTACGGCTTTGGGTATGACCAAAACATTCTTACGCCATCACACGTGTCTCAAAAATCAGCTCTGGCCACCACAGGACCTACCGCCATCACAAAGTACTTGTATAAAATAAATTCTAGCAGTGGAGTAGTTATTATTGTAAAAGACAATAACGTTATTATATTACGTTGTCAATTTCATAATTTGTATTTATAATTTACGATAACTATGGAAACGTACCTGTATACATAAAAAAAATGTCTCTGCAAATGCTTTTATAGCAACTTTTGTTAAATACATTTTTTCGAAATATTTCTCTGTTGTGAAATATTCGCAAAAATCTTAAAATCGACACGAGTTAACTCCCATTTCTTGGTGACCGATTTTTACTAAAAGTTGATAAACTCGGCAATTGATGTCAAAAGCTTAAATATGAAGTTTCATTAAAATCCTTTTAGCAGAATTTGCTCTGCACGTGTACGCTGATCGACAGACAGACAGACAGACCGACAGGCATCATGCTAAAAATAGTCAAAACGTTATGCAGGGACCTCAATTCGTGGATTTCCATCGAAATCTCGAAATGTCAAATTCGGTATGATCACAATACCTCCCTTATATATGTTGGCGGTCGGTAAAAATACATTCTAGCAGAGTAGTTATTATTATAAAAGACAATAACATCTTATATTACGTTGACAATTTCATAATGCGTATTTATAATTGACGATAAGTATGGAAACGTACCTGCATACATACAAAAAGGAAGAAAATAAAAAAAATAAAATAAAATTAAAAAAAATGTCTCAAATAAAAGTTGTTAGTTATTGCTTTTATAGCAACTTTTGTTAATTCTTTTTTAAAATATTTCTCTGTTGTGAAATATTCGCAAAAATCTTAAAACCGACACGAGTAAACTTCCATTTCTAGTGAACCGATTTGTGCCAAAATTTGAGCAACTCGTGCCATTGATGTCAAAAGCTTAAATAAGAAGTTTCATAAAAATTCTTTTGGCCTAATTTGCTCTGCACGTGTACACAGACCGACCGACAGACAGACATCATGCTAAAAATAGTCAAAACGTTATGTAGCGACCTCAATTCGTGGAGATCCATCGAAATCTCGAAATGTCAAAATCGGTATGATCACAAGACCTCCCTTATATATGTTGTCGGTCGGTAAAAAGATAATTTCATAAATGTTAAGTAAAACTGACGTGATACTTCCACAATACCATCGATGGTATAATTCACTTCACATCAATAAACTGTAGAGGAATGCTATTCCCGAACCAGCGACAGAAACTGAATCAGTTAATTAGGTGGAGTAGTTCCATATCGTTTTTTTTTTTTTTTTGTTACCTTTTTAGTGAGTTACTGAAATGATTAATAAATATTTTCCGTTTCAGTACTGTTTTTTACTTTTGGCCAAGTAGTTTAACATGTATTGCTCGAGAGCAAAAAGTAAGGAAGTAATAGTTCTTGGTTAAAAAAAAGAAACATATGGCATATTTTTTTTATATTGAACTTGCATTAATGACAATAACAAAGAACACTTTTTAAGTCCTACAAAATTACTTTGACATTATTTTTAAATGTTTTGGAATTATCTGAACCTGTAATGCGATTTTTTCAATTTTGTCCATGTTTGACTTGGTCACTTTTCGCAGGAACTCCACGACATAAAAGGGCACGAAATCATTCCAAAAAAATTACCTAATATATTTTAGTCTCCACTCCACTTTTGGGACCCACGATTCCTTTAACAGGGATTGCTTCCAAGAACTGAAATTGCATGTAAGGAAATTTAAGAAAGAATGCTCAAATAGAAAAGTTACTAACATTTAGGTCATAATTAATAAGTAATAACTACTAGTAATAACTAATCAGTAATAAATTAAAACGTAAACACAAATTATTGTTACATTTCATCCGTTCTAGATTTTTTTCGTTGCACCAAAACTAGATATTGAACAAATTAATGTTAGCAAAGAGTTGTCTAGTTTTTATTTTACGATCGATACTAACCTAATTTGTATCATTTAATAAGTGGTTTAATAAAAATGTTCTGGTAGAGTGGACTGGACCAGACTAAACCAGACAGACCGGAGATAACTATGAAAGTGGTTATAAATGTGAAAAGTAAGATCAGGAAATCAATGATGATTACTAGTTTCACAACGTAGCAAATTAATTGAACTACTAGATAAACTGGCGCTTACACTGACGTATAACAGTTGCACATACAGTAAAAATAAATTTATTGAAACAATTTTAAAATTACACTGCAAGTATAAAAAGAAAATAAGTAAATTAATAGAAGCATGGAACTATGAAATCGAAAAAGAAGAAAAACGTATTATTGTAGACACAGAAATGATCAAACAGTAACAATGGCAGTCCACACGATCACCAATTTTAGAAAACTGTGGACTCATAGTGGACTCTTCAAATTGGAGGCAGTTGTAATCAGATTCAGAACCAAGTTTAGGCCGTTGTTTACCTTTTGTAGTCAGGCAAAACATGAAGCTAAACTGCAAAAATTTGAAGAAAACCGACAACTAAATGTCACTTAAAAAAATGTACACAATTAAACAAAGCAATTAAATTTAAAAAAATACTATACATGCAAGTCACTGAGAAAAGAAGCCACCGAAAAAATGATTTGATGAAGATGCCAAAGGCTAGGGTTATGGGATACTGAGAAATTCGATATTTGAGTATCGATAATATCGAGTAAAAAGTATCGATACCGGTTTCGTATCGAAACAAAATATCGATATTTAAGTATCGAAAGGAAAAATACGATACTAGTATCGATATTTTTCACTCGATATTGCGTTTTAATATTAATACTAATCTTTCGATACTTTACTTATATCAGTACATTAGCCCAGTATCGTATCGAATCGTTTTTTTTTTTTTCAGCAACCCTACGTTTGCGGAACATACTGACATTGTACATGGGCAGAGGAAACTAAAATCAGGCACAGGCCAACGTGGTTTTAACAAAACTGAACATGAACTATCACTGTATTTGAAAAATTCAGTATCACCTGTAAAATCCAATCCGATACTGGTTTGGGAGTCAATTTTATATAAGTCTTCCCTAACTTATATAAAATTGCTCAGAAATTCTTGTCTGTAGTAGCGATGTCAGTTCCTACAGAGCACTTATTTTCGAAAACAGGAGCCACTGTATGCAGAGACAGAAATAGGCTTCTGGGCAAAAGGCTTACTAAACTACTTTTTTTTTTTTTTTGGCTTTTGCTGCTGTGACAATTAGCCAGGACAATTTTTATTTGAGAAAATTTCCATGCCTAAATGGGATTCGAACCCGAGACCTTCGCAACGCAGAGCACATGTGTTACCACTACGCTACGCCGGTCGGCTAAACTACTTTTTCTCGGTGCTTGCAATGAAGAAGAGTGGAGTGTTTAATTATATTTTAAACAATCACTCAGACCTATAGGAACCATTGCCTTAACATTTTTTTACCATTTTTAGGGTTTTGTAGGTATGACCAAAAAACCCTTATACCGTCATTTTGTCGTCTGTCTGTCTGTCTGTCTGTCTGTCTGTCTGTCTGTTCGGTAAAAATTGTAGCCAAACGGCTAAACCTAGAGAGTTGAAATTTGGCATGCTTATACAACTCTTTGACCCGCACGTAGGAAAAATACTAAAACATCTAAAAAACATATCCCCCTAAAAATATAAACAAATATGTGCTCATCGAAAACAAAAATATTTTTTTTTTAAATTCTGAGTAGGTATCAAATGAAAGCCCTTAGTACGTGAATTAACTATCAAATTTTTATTTTTGCAAAATAAATTATTTTGATGCGATATTTGCCAAAATTGTGCAAAAAAAAATTTGTCCCACACTCTGATGGTTTAAACTAAAAATATAAAAAAATTCTAAGTAATGTATATTGGTGTGAACCGAAATAGTACAACAGGAATTTTTGATCAGATTATGTTTTCGGAAAATAACGCATTTTTTGTGGTTTTTGGTTCACAAAGTACAAAAGTTATACCAATGTAAGATACCCACATTTAAGGCGTACGATAGCGTAGTAGCTAGAGCACTGGTGTCGTAAGCTAAAATTCGCTGGAAACGAAGGGTTTCGAGTACAGAGTGAATTTTATTTTATCTTTTTTTTTTTGCATTTTTATTATGTTGAAATTGTTATGTCAAAATTCTAGTTATATTTTGACAAATGTTGCATTTAATTTTTAAGAGCGTAAATTTAATAACCAGTTTTATTATATGATTAACAGACGATAAATTATTTTTAAAATATCGTTCATTTTGCCGTGATTACTACAAAGTAAAATTTGTCCTACACACTCAGCATGCCGATTTCACTTATTATATACCTGCTAAACCCTGAAATGTGTGAATATTCACACTTCACATCAATTTTTAATACCAACCTGACATACAATTTCAAAGGTGCAAACTACTGAAATCAAAATTTCCTCTTAGTTTGTTTTTTCAAAAGTAAACAGCATATATAGGCTATTCCAAACGTTTAGGCGGAACTAGATTTTGGAATCTAGTAATTTTTATCTATTAATTCGGACTTTTGGTCATTTTGTTTAAGCTTTGTAAATCATACTCACATTGCAAATTCTAGATTAAATTAACTATCATTATAAAATGTCCTTTTCATTGCATTTTAATTTTTTGTCATTCATAATAAAAAATTCCCATTTTTTTTTTTTTGGAGTCTTCAAAATATGTAAAAAAGTATTAAAATTTTTAATAAATGTCATTCGTTTCCATGGTTTCACTCACAGAACAGTTTCACTGTTGGAATTTTAATTTTTCACATACCAACCTGAAAAATGAAATAACCCAAGCAGGGTCTGTTCTCGTGACTCGTGACAACCTAAAAGAACAAAATTCTCATTTAGTTCCGCCTAAACGTTTGGAATAGCCTTTTTACTTTAATCTGTTACTTTAATCTGTTAAAGTATAATAACTTTATACTTTAATCTATTTATTATTGTAAAACAATTAAATTGTTATTATAAGAATAATATGTTTTTTACGTTTTATAGAAAATATATTCATTTTTCCTTTCGATACTTTTTATTCGATATTATTGATACCCAAATATCGATACTTTCTCAGTATCGCATATCCCTACCCTCTCTATATTTGACGGAGATAACTATGCAAAAAAAAAGTAAAAGTTGTGAATATATGCATCAATTTTTATTTGGCAAATAATTTGTCATGTTAAATATTTATAAATAAACAAATTAATTCATAAATAGCTTCCGCTCGTCTGAGAATCTATGAGAGTGTGGAGCGAGATAGAGTTGAGAGACGAGTCCGTTGAACCAGTTCTTCTAATGATTTTGCTTATTTTGTTATCTGCGTGTGATTATAGGTTTCTAATCTGTAACGGAGCTGTTAATTAGTGATGTAATTTTTAAAATCTTTATCTGCCGGTCAGGTTTTGATACCTAGGTTTGATTTGGGTGTGGTAGCCCCCATAGTAGCCTAGCAGAGTTTGGCTAAGTGTTCTTTAGATAATTTGTGTTATTTATTTGAAACCTTGATCGGACTGATTGGCCTAGTTTACTACTGGAATTCGTGGACTAATTAAAAAATCTACTGTGTTATTTATTATATTATATGCCATTATTTATTTCTTGTCTACTAATGTGTCTCGGATTTGTTTGGAAAAAATTGTTATGGCTTTTGTTAAATTCCATTTCGCTTGGACGGTAGCAAAGTTGATATTGTAAAACTAGTTTTGGCTATTTGAATATAAAGTGTATCAAGAACTTTTTGTGAATTGAATATTTAGAATATCTTAATATTTAAAATAAGAACATTTGTTTTATTAAATCTGTTTAAATTAATTAACAATTAGAAACCTGATGCGAATAATTATGTTTTATTTTAACTTTTAAGTTGTTTATCATTTATTTTCTTTCATTTGTAACAAACATACGTTTCTGTTCTACACAAACACGTTGGTTTTTATTATAATTTTTAGGTTTTCGTAGGTATGACCAAGAAACCTTTATACCAGGGTTGCTCATTTGTATTTGCGATCTACTTTTTTAGGATTTTGTAAGTAGGTATGATCAAAAATCCTTTATATCGTCACATGTATCTGTTGAACGTTAGTCGTAGTCGGATGGACCTACAAAGTTAAAATTTGGCATGCTTGTACAAATCCTGTATAGAAAAAATATTGAGACTTAAAAAAATCATTCTCCTGAAAAATATAAACAAATAAGTATTTATGATTGATACGTGCATGAACGATCAAAATTAAATTTTACCACAAATATATATTCACGCGATGTTCTCCCAAAAGGGTTAAAACAAAAATCAGAAAAAACTAAGTAATGTACATTGATATTAACTGGATAGTACCAACAAAATTTGATCAGATTATGTCTACGGCAAATATTGTATTTTTTGTGATAAAAAAAATATTTTTAGGGTTTTGTAGGTATGACTATCAAAAATTCTCTCATGTGTCCGTCTGTCCGTCTGTGGGTATATCTGTCTGCCTGTTTGTTTGTCTGCATGTCTGTCTGTACGGTAGAAATTGTAGTCAAACGGCCGAACATAGAAAGTTGAAATTTGGCATGCTTGTAAAGTGTACTACTCTTTGACCCACATATAGGAAAAATATAAAGAATTAAATTAACACATCGCGAGATAAATATGAACAAATATGAATTTAATAAAATAATAATAATAATAATTGTGAGGTATCAAATGATATCTCTTAATGCGTGGATAAACACACCATTTTTATTTTTTTAAATCGATTTTTTACGGCATTTTCGAAAAAATATGTCAAAAAACTTTTGTCACCCACCCTGTTTCCCAGAGGGGTGAATCTAAGAATATGACAAAAATATCAATAATGTACATTGGTGGGAAACGAAACAGTTAACATGAATTTTAGATCAGATTAATTATTCAAGAAATATCGATTTTTTTGCGTTGAAGAAAATAATATTCTTTTTTAAAATAATTGTGTGATATCAGAAAAAAGCTCTTCAGATGTAGATTCAGGAATAGAAAATAGCTTTTTCATATTTTAATAAGTTTTTTTTTTTTTTTTTCTAAAAATGTTATAAAAATCACTGTCCCGCATCTTCTAACCCAAAGGGGTTAAACTAAAAATCTGAAAAAGTATTGTACATTGTTCTGAACCGGAAACGTACGAAAGTAATTTTTATCAAATTGCGTTTTTGGAAAATATTGCAGCTTAGGTGTATTTGACAAAATTATTATTATTATTTTTTTTTAATTTGAAGCTAAATTATAGAAAAATTATTGCTAAATATGTTATGGATTTTTTTGTATTTATGGCTAAGGTAGTGTATGTCTTCTATTTGAAATTAAAAATATAATACAAAATTTTTAACAGCTGAGAATCGAGATCATGTGTGTAAAGCTTCACCTACTATTACAATTCCATGACTCAAACTAATATTTAAGTTATTTTAGTTATTTGTTTTTAAGGGATCAGAGAAGAATAAATCATTTATTATTTAATGAAGGATGTATTTAATATTTATAATTGACAGGGAGTCCGAGTATTCTCGGTGAAACATGGTTAATATAAAATAAATAAATAAATAAAGCACTCGGTAAGTTTCACAAATATAAGTTTAGTGCACACTATACGTATATCAGCAGTGACGCCATCTACAGGAGTTTAAATTACAAAGTAAACTTATTTTTAACAGATAGTGATAACATTCAGTGGGAACAAATATTAATGGTAGGGAATACAAGTGTTAATAAATTCGCAGATAAGGGATTTTTTTTACCGATTTATTAGGGGTGAATTGTAAACATCAATCTAGTCATTCATTAAGGGAATTCCAGAGTTGATATTTTTGTAAATTTCTCGGTATTCTAAAAATTGAATTTAATATTACAAAAATTTAATGAAGACTTCCGAATGAAGATACGAAGCAAATGCAGTAAAACACCCTGGGTTTTTTATTGGGATGAAATTTTCGCAAATTTTTTATATGAATTTAAAAAAAAATTAAATCTCTTAATGCTGAAATAACGAATAAATTTTGATGTGATTATAAGAAATATTGTCCTAGACATCCAAGCAATCTTTCGTTAAAACAAAAAAACATTTTTGTAAATATTTTTATAATTTCACGTTGTCTCAATTTTAAGTCTCAATTTTTTCATACCTATATGTAACGTTTCCATGGTCATGATAAATAATATCTCTGTTAGAAAATATAAGGCCAAGTTATTTCTACTCTGCTACTAGAATGTATCTTATACAAGTACTTTATGATGGCGGTCGGTCCTGTGGTGGCCATAGCTGATTTTTTACTTATGTCAAAAGTATGTGTTTTTTGGGATTGATAAAATACTAGTCCAGATAATTTCTGACTTTTCCACCCAATTCTGGACCGACATTGCTTGTAAGATGATATCTGCAACAAAAATATTTCATCAGGAAATGCTATAGTTAAGAATAACCCACATATAAATTTGATTGGCGTTTCCACTTCCCAATTAAATTATCAATTAATTAAGTAAGCTGATCTTGGAAGGATGTACGGATATCTAAAAACCGCACCAGTATTTAAAAACACATTACAAAACAGGAAATAAACACACATGAAGAACAAACCCATAAAAAATATAATAAAACAAGTAAAAATGAAAAAAAAAATCATTATAATAATTGGACTCCCGTTATAATTTAACCAACCATGTAAAGTAACAGAACCAAAGAATATCATATTTCTTTACGGGTTGTTAGACAAAGAAACTAACTATCAGACTAAATGAAATCACATACCACGAGCATTGTTTAATCTTAATTGTCACGCAAGTAATTAAATGCATTGCAAATTACTGCTCTTAACAATGGCCACACAATCTATGTAAGTGGAACTGTTGCCAAACTTTTCTGCTAATTTTCTTGAGTAGGCTGATTAAGTAAATATTATAATTATAAAAATATTTTAATTACAGGGTACTGTTTATGGTATTGACACGAATTTGGTTCGTTGTAAATATATAACAATAGAAAATACACCTAGATATTTTAAGAACAGACTTTGGTGAGGATGGTCTGAATCGAGCGCAGTATTTTAGTGTTTAAGGAGCTTTAAAAAAGGCAGAATACCAATAAGTATGTTGAAAGACAGGGACGGATTTACGTATAAGCAAAATAAGTATTTGCTTAGGGCCCCCCGAAAAAAATCCCATAATTTCCCACAAAAAGATAATAATAATAATAATAATAATAAATTTATTCAACCAATAACACATTACATAAATGTTGTGGTTTAGTCAAGATGACACATATAATATTGACCCCACATTGTTGAACAGATATGTATTATTTAGTTATTGAGCGATAATATGTATACAACAATTTTTTAGTACAATTAAAATTATCCAATTGTATAAATATTCATTGCAAATTTTAATGTATAAATGTATAGATTGTTACTAATTTTATTTCAAATTGTTAGTTATGTACAAGAAACTTGTTATCTTTGTGGAAGCTGGCAGCATTAAAAGCTCCCAGCCAATCTTCTTTCGAAACACCTTCAAAATAACCATGAATAACCTTCTACCTCACAATTCTTTTTAAGTCCAAAAACTAGCCAAAAGTCCAAATGAAGTGAGTATGGTGGGTGTTTTTCCTTATATCCTACCACTTTTATATTTTTTTCCGCCAAAAACTTGAGAGCTGAAGCTGTCCTACATGTCATTTCTTTGGTTTAGGCGGAACTAAATGGAAATTTCGTTTTCTTTTTGGTTGTCACGAGAAAAGACCTTGCTTGGATTATTTCATGTTTCACATTGGCATGTGAAAATTTAAAATTCCGACAGTGAAACAATTCCGACAAAAATATTATGAAGACCAGGTAGAGCTTCATATTCCAAAATTAACTAAAATATTATCCAGGTTAAAATTTTCCGGTGCTAATTAGCCATTGAGGCAAAAGTCAAAAAGTTTAAGAAGTAGGTTCGATTGTAAAGAAAATTATCTCCCAAGATCGGAATTCTGGCCACCAACATCAAAATTATAATTTTGTTAGTAATAATTGATTTTAAAATCATATTCAACCTACACTACTCCGTGGTACGTGGCAGATATATATATATATATATATATATATATATATATATATATATATATATATATATATATAAGCACAGGTAATCACAATTTAATTATTAATTAATTAATTCTAAATTATTATTGATGGTCATTTATTAACAAAGAGTTTATCTATAAAATGTTCAATTTCCTGGCGTTTTTATACCTAGTATGTGATGCCTACTAAATACTATACTAATTGATTAAAAGAACAGATTTTATCTGTCAAATATAAAAGCTGACATTGTTACGCACTAAACTAAAAAGCATTTGTTTTTTATACTTCCCGGTTATTTCTTATTAAAAAAATCTTTTGTAGAATCATTGACGTTACAATTTCTTTCCTGTCACAAAAAATATTTTTTGTGCTTAATAAGTGGTCGTTTAACTTAAGACTAAAATAACGGGTTAGGTTAAATGGATCACTTTATCAGGTTTGTTTTAACGTATAATCAAAAATCGCTCAGCTGCGGAAATGTGTACTTTACTTTTTGAATACCTCCGTGGTGAGTAAGAGATTTAATATAAAAATGTCAGGATCACCGTCATAAAACTACAAGGTGTCTCAAAAGAAATTTTATATTTATTTAGCTTACTGCGTGAACGCAACGTATCCGAGGGACGCGGGGGTTATGTCAATCGGTAGCCTGGGTCTTGGGAATTCAGTCGCTATGGAGCGTTTCTCGGGAGCAGACCGCGCGTTATGCGTGCGAGAGTTTTACAAAAACGGTGATTCGGCGACTGTAGCGCGTAGAAAATTCTGCAGTATTCGAGGTTTTCGCCACTTAAATGATGCGCCAAGCATTCCTCTCATTCGACATTGGGTTAAAAAGTTTAAAGAGACTGGTACAACGCTGGATAAATCAAAATTCGGGCGACCTAGGTCATCAAGAACGGTAGAAAACTTGGAGAATGTTAATCAGTCGGTTCGTGACGACCCGAACCTTTCAGTTCGGAAGCGCGCAAGTGCTTTAAATGTGCATAGATCAACATTACATCGCATTATACACAAAGACCTAAAGCTGCACCCCTACAAAATTCAATTGGTGCAAGAATTAAAGCCTCAAGATGCCAGTCAGAGGCTTAATTTCGTAAATCAGGTGATTGAGCGATTTTCAACGTTTACCAACATTTTGTTTTCGGATGAAGCTCATTTTCATCTTAATGGCCACGTAAATAAGCAGAACTGCCGCTTCTGGAGTGCAACGAATTCGAAACGCAAACATCAGAAACCCCTACATTCGCCTAAAGTGACCGTATGGGCTGCGATGTCGGCGCGAGGAATTATCGGCCCTTACTTTTTTGAAGACGAAAGGGGGCGTGCAGTTACAATGAATTCAGAGCGTTATGTGGAGATGTTAGACAACTTCTTGGTACCTGAACTGCAAAACTTGTCTGGCTATAACCAAAGAACATGGTTCCAACAGAACGGAGCAACTTCACACACGTCCAATATGTCTCTGCCACGTGTTCGTGAAACTTTATCAGGCAAATTGATCTCCCGGAGAGGTGACATAAATTGGCCTCCACGCAGTCCAGATTTAACCCCTATGGACTTTTTCCTATGGGGTTATCTTAAATCTAAAGTTTACGCCAATAAACCGACTTCACTGGCGCATTTGAAAGAAAATATCCGTCACGAAATGGCAGCCATCCCTGAGTCCACCTGCCGAGACGTCATAAGTAATTTTACTGTTCGATTAAATGAGTGCCGAGAACGCGAGGGTCTACATTTAGACGATATTATTTTTAAGAAATAAATCCCCAAAAAGTGTATTTTAATAATTAATAAACATTTTTTCTATATACGGATTACTTCTTTTTTAATCGATCCACTAAATATAAAATTTCTTTTGAGACACCTTGTATATTACGAGGAGTGATTGATAAATCAATGACTTTGATAAAAGATGGCGCTTAGATCACAAGTTTGATATTGTTTATGACATTTGCTCTTCTTTGTGGACATACACACGAAGATTCAAGTAGATCTGTCAAATAGTACATTTTTAACAGCGTTCGAAAGCAGATAAGTTTGTGTTAATTTGCTACAATAGAAACAAGTGAATTACGTGTGTTGATAAAGTACTAATTATTGCGTGGAAAAACAATTAAGGATGATGGAATATGAAGTAAAGGCAAAAAATGTTGTGGGAACTCTGCTACGTCAAATGGAATGATTCACAAATGGTTCACTGAATTTCGTTGTGGTCGTACGAGCACGAAAGATACTAACCGGAACGTCCGAATCATGTCACAACTGAAGATGACCAACAAAATTGGTGATACCGTGTTGGATGACCACCGAGTCAAAATACGAGAGATAGCCAAGATGGTAAACATTTCAAACGAACGTATGTTTCATATCCCACACGAGCAGCTCATAATGCACCAGCTCGCTCATACGCAATTGCAACGACCAAATTGGACGAATTGCGCTACGGCTACCTTATCCCACTTTCGTAACTGGAAAAACATTCGCTTTGAACGGGGTTCGTCGCTGAAAGACATACCTATATTACAGAGTTCGAGAAATCATTCTTTTTGGAAAGATTAAAGTTGGAATATCGTTGGGCAAAATGTATCGAGCTAAAAGGAGATGAAAGAGATTTATGTTGAAAATTAAGTTGCATTTTGGGGGAAAAAATCTTTCATTTCGATTTCACCAACTTATCAAATACCCCTCGCATAATAAAATATTCTGAATTAAATCATACTCTTTGAGATAATTCTTACAGCACAGATATACACCCCCTATCGAATAGATAATCGCACTTTCTTTCGAATTTTCTTTTGTCTTATCTAATTTTTATTTAACGAATTATTCAATTTTTTT
The DNA here is from genome assembly GCA_963971575.1 of Liopterus haemorrhoidalis. Lineage (NCBI taxonomy): Eukaryota > Metazoa > Arthropoda > Insecta > Coleoptera > Dytiscidae > Liopterus > Liopterus haemorrhoidalis. The sequence goes on from OZ020611.1 coordinate 194,573,203, forward strand.
TCCATCGGCCTATTTCCAACGAGGCTAATCGCCGATGCCAGGGGGCGGGCACCTACACCTGGATGAAGAGTGAATGAATTTGAAATGAGAGTAATGTAAACATATTATTCTCGCCCGAATAATATCACCAACCTCTCCAACTGTGTTCACCAGTCCAAACTATTCCATTTTAGAAACAAGAAGAAATCATAGGGAATACGTAACCGCTTTAAATAAGTGGTTTGCTAAGTTGGAACAAAAATCATTTTCATTCCCTAGGAACGATACCACCACAGCCTGACTAAGTTCTGTATGATTTTTGTTTGGAAGCTGATTTAAAAGCGATTCTTCAAAGGATCTACAAGTGTTTCTGTAAGTGAAAAACTGCTTTAGCATTAGGGTTTCACCGATTAATCGGCATATAAATAATTAATAATCATTCATTCTTTATTTATTATAATTGTAAGACATGTATGCTGGAGCAAGAAAACCATGGATGGCAGCGAAATTTGAAAAACAATAGATTCAACATATTGTGACGAATTTTTTTTATATCTCTTATGGGACGTCTATGGTGGAATTTCATGGAATAATCTGGAAAGTTCTTGTAAGTCATACCCATGAAAACCATAGAACAATCTAGAAGTCTCTAGAAAAACATAGATCATTGTAACAACGAGTTTACTTGGTAACGAGTTTTTTTATGCAGTGAAACCGTTTTCTATGCTTGTACACGTAAGTATAGTGACAGTTTGTGCCCCCGGGAGAAAAGTGTTGTTAGTATTCCGTATACTACGATAATATAATTGTAATATTTTAAGTGTAAATAAATTTTATCTTCTGGAAAATTCTGCGTTTTTGTTTGAAGAACCCGAACACGTTACATTATGACAAATCTATAAAACAAACTTTTTAAATTGTACAATTTCTTTGAGAAATGCAGTAAAAAGTTAATTAAAAAATATTACACCCGGCATTCGATGATATTATAACGTATAGACATTTTAAATTTTATGCTTGATATGCATTAACCCAAATTTGTGAAATAAAGTTATCCTGCACAGCTCAACAGAATGTATAAAGTATCAAGGAAAGATGCAAATATTAGAAGGACCATTTAGATAAAATATTAGTCAAATACGAGAAAAACTGTTAAGGCTGTCTCACCTGGATAACTGTTAAACAATATCACACTTATATCACACTGAAGCTCTGTGAAAATAACAGGACAGAATCCTATAATTTAGCAAAGTGATTTTTGTTTTACTATTTATAAATAAAATAATAACTGGAAAGTAATAAGCAAATCATGAAAATTTGTCATAGTAATTAGTAATGGCTACTAGTTGCAATAACGTATGTAATTAAATTTATCTGATTATTTGTTCATGTTATTTTTGCGTAGTTTTCTTGCCCGCGGCTGATGGAAGAAGCAGGTCCACCAGGAGTTCGCTACGTGTCTGCGTCCCACGCTGTCCGCACCAAGCTGTCCGACTGGTTTCTACGCCTTCACTTTTTATATGCCTTCCTTCTGATCTATCCGGGCTCACACCAGTGGAGGAGTCGAATATACTAAACTGTACTCTTCACCGACATCATTTAACCAAATTAGTTTTTATTATTTTTAAGACATTTATTTAGAAAAATTGAAATAATATTTTATCTACATTCAACAAATATCGAAATCTTTAGATCTAATGAGCATTGGTAGAAATGATACCAGAAAAGACCTGACTATTAACAGGTGTTGACAGAGGATTTGTGGGAATGAGATCAAATCTTCCTGAACGACAGTGCCTAAAATCTACATTATAATTTTTTCCTAAGCACTATGGTTTCTTTTACATAGTATTGCTGAGCTATCTCGCCGCGCGTTTAATTAATCGCTGTGGTTGTGCCTTTCTACTATTTTCCAAACATTAAGCTAAGTCAAAAACAGTTTTCTTACGTTAATGTTATTTTATTGAAAATTACACATTTTAAAGAAAAATGCAATGAAGCTCAGCATATTTAGTTACTAACTCTAAAAAGCTACAAAAATAAATAATAGGTTTGTTTCAACAGAAAATTCACAGCAGTTCAGAACGTGAACCAGAACTGCTTGGAATCCATGTGCGAACGTATAGTTCTAGAATCATCTTAACTAGTGTTGGAACGAGTTAGAACCGTTGCGAATTTTGTTACCTATAATATCACGAAATCAGAACAACATTTGTTAAAAAATATTGTTGAACTGAAGAAATGGAACTAATGGAAGAATTGGATTACATTTAGATATCTTTTTTGCCGAAAATGTCTTTCAATAACAACCTTTTCCTTGTTGTTTGGTCATTTTATTATGTTGTTAGACTTGCTGCTCAAGAAATATGGAATTCGGACTATTATTCTCTCCAAACTACTTTTGGAAATATCAAACCTATCTGCTACATCTCAAAAACTTCAAATCTGATGGCAAATATACTAGAGAAATATAAGAAGCTGATCTTGAGCACTAATTTTACCATTTTCGACAGAATGACATGCTTCAAAACTTGCTACTAGTGGTTCAATATCATTTCTACTACCTCGAAAATGTTCCAAAAAAACCTGATCACTATATTGTGGTACTATCATCCGTAGGTAATTTTCATTGTTTTGTCTTATTTTAACAATAACATCATTCAAGAAATGTCTATCATTATCTCTTTCGTTTGAAAATCCTGACAAATCAGAAAAATCACTGTTTTCTTCCATTACTACTACTAATTTAATAAAAAACCAGTGGCGAAGGGAAACCTCCGCTAGATTTGCCCTCCCAAAAAATAAAATAAAAAAAATAAATTTAATTTAAATTTTTTTTTTTTTTAAATATTTAGATAAATCTTCAAAAATACATCAAATTATGTTCTATACAAATTTTTGTCCAAGGCTTGGTTTACTTGTTACGAATTAATTATCATGACCATGGAAACGTTACATATAAATATGAAAAAATTTTAAATAATTCTACAAAAAAATTTCAAAATTTTTCGTTTTATCAAAAAACGTCTCAAATAAAAGTTATTAGAAATATTTTTCTGTTGCTAAATATTCGCAAAAATCTTAAAATCGACACGAGTAAAATCCCATTTCTATTCAAACGATCTTTATAAAAAACAATAAGGTTCTTCCCGTTTAATAGGAGAATTTTTTAGTACCAAAACGAATTCTCTAAGTTGAACCGTTCTTGAGTTATCGTGTATACATACAGACACACACACAGACACACACACACAGACACACACACAGACACACACACACACACAGACACACACACATACGGACGGCACTTCGAAAATAGGTTTTTTGGATTCCCTGGACCATGAAACGTGGTCATCAGTCAAAATCTCGACATCGAAAATTTTCGCGATTACAATACTTGCCCCTTATATTTTAAGGTCGGGCAAGTAAAAAACAAAAACAAATAAGTGAGGTTAGATAACACGTTAAACTTATTCAGAATTAAAAATTCTTGTAAAATCCTGGACCTTTAAGGACGATTCAAAAACAGTTCAGAACACAATTCACTCGTTCTTGGAATACTGCACTATAAGTTCTGAATTTTTCGTCTTGTTGGAACGGTAAAATCGTTTTGCGCAAACTCAGTAAAGTTCTGAACGGTTCTGAACTTTTGTTGGAACGACCCTAATAACCTAACAGATAATAACCTCCGACTGTAACAGATTTGTAATCCTTTAGAAACAGTTATCAATGTTACGAACAAACAACCACTGCTATTCCAGCGGCGAGATGGCTCTGCGGCGAGATGGTCCTGCAACGAGATAACCGCGGCGAGTCGGCCGCGACAAGATGTCCCATTCCGTTTTCGATTCGGCATTGTGTATTTTGAATTCCATTGTAGATATATTTAATTATGTTTTTAACATTTTCATTATATTTTCTTGAGTTGTTTATATTTAATTTCTAGTTTTTAATACCCTGACGTCAGTCAAGATTTTTAAGATTAAAACTAGTTATTTTACGTAATTTATATATTGTTTTTAAATGTAACATTATCTCCGTAATTCTATAAAAAAATAAAACAAACTTGTTTAAATAAAAAAAGTGTTATAAAAATAATTGGTTAAGGCAAACATTATAAATAGTGGTAATGGAATGGAATAAATAATAAAAAATAATATCATATAACACTTTTCTATTTTGATATGAATGGTAAAAAGTATGCTGGTAGTTTACATTTGTTTATTTTTCAGTAGCACTTGACGGCTACTAAGCTAACATAGTTATCCATCAACAATTCTTGTAACACTTGAAATATTACGTCATTTGTCTACTCAACTATTTGAAAAACTCAATTATTTATTTTATAAAATATTGTCTGTAGATTCTAGGTGTTTTTTCGAACAAACAATTTAAATAATTAACAAGAAATTTAAAAAAGGTCAGATTACACTGTCACTATTCAATCCTGCAGTTATTATACACACGGAAACCATGCAGTTTTTTTTTTTTTTTCAAGAAGAGTGGCCAAATATAAAGACATTTTTTTTGAAAATATTTAGTAATTTATTAAATAAACTTTTATAAATACAGAACACATTTAAATAGAAATTGAACGCGTCCGCGATCATTGACAAATTGGAAATTGGCATTACTGTCTTTTTCTATAAAATCTGCACTATTATTAGTAGTTTTTACCGACCGCCAACATATATAAGGGAGGTACTGTGATCATACCGATTTTGACATTTCGAGATTTCGATGCATCTCCACGAATTGAGATCCCTACATAACGTTTTGACTATTTTTAGCATTCCGTCTGTCCGTCTGTCCGTCTGTCCGTCTGTCCGTCTGTCCGTCTGTCCGTCTGTCCGTCTGTCCGTCTGTCCGTCTGTCCGTCTGTCCGTCTGTCCGTCTGTCCGTCTGTCCGTCTGTCCGTCTGTCCGTCTGTCCGTCTGTCCGTCTGTCCGTCTGTCCGTCTGTCCGTCTGTCCGTCTGTCCGTCTGTCCGTCTGTCCGTCTGTCCGTCTGTCCGTCTGTCCGTCTGTCCGTCTGTCCGTCTGTCCGTCTGTCCGTCTGTCCGTCTGTCCGTCTGTCCGTCTGTCCGTCTGTCCGTCTGTCCGTCTGTCCGTCTGTCCGTCTGTCCGTCTGTCCGTCTGTCCGTCTGTCCGTCTGTCCGTCTGTCCGTCTGTCCGTCTGTCCGTCTGTCCGTCTGTCCGTCTGTCCGTCTGTCCGTCTGTCCGTCTGTCCGTCTGTCCGTCTGTCCGTCTGTCAGTCTGTCCGTCTGTCCGTCTGTCCGTCTGTCCGTCTGTCCGTCTGTCCGTCTGTCCGTCTGTCCGTCTGTCCGTCTGTCCGTCTGTCCGTCTGTCCGTCTGTCCGTCTGTCCGTCTGTCCGTCTGTCCGTCTGTCCGTCTGTCCGTCTGTCCGTCTGTCCGTCTGTCCGTCTGTCCGTCTGTCCGTCTGTCCGTCTGTCCGTCTGTCCGTCTGTCCGTCTGTCCGTCTGTCCGTCTGTCCGTAGGTCCGTCTGTCCGTCTGTCCGTGTACACGTGCAGAGCAAATTCGGCTGAAAAGATTTTTAAGAAACTTCATATTATGCTTCTGCTATCAATGGTACGAGTTGATCAACATTTGGTAAAAATTGGTTGACTAAAAATGGGAGTTTACTCGTGTCGATTTTAAGATTTTTGTGAATGTTTCACAACAGAAAAATATTTCGAAAAAATTTATTGAGCAAAAGTTGCTATAAAAACAATAATTAATAATTTTTATTTGAGACGATTTTTGATATAACGAAAAATGTCGAATAATTTTTGTAAAATTTTTCGAAATTTTTTCCAAGTCTCAATTTTTTATACTTATATGTAACGTTTCCATGGTCATGATAAATAATATCTCTGTTAGAAAATATTAGGCCAACTTATTTCTACTCTGCTGCTAAATAAATACATTATTTTATATAAGAACTTTATGATGGCGGTCGATCCTGTGGTGGCCACAGCTGATTTTTTTCCTTATTTTTACTCAAACCTGAAAAACGATCTTCCATCATAAATGGTCTCATAATTAACGTAATAATAATCAAAATAATAGTGTTTATCGGTCCGGGCCAGACCCAATTTGACTGCATGCTTTGTTTATGTAGTTAACCGTCATTATTTATCAGTATTTGGGCCCCTTTTTGGCATTTCTATTGGTAACTTCAGCGTGGAAAATGTGCACGTTACGTAAGCATTATGTGAATAAAACGAATACCATCTACCTCCACAATGTAGGAGTGAAGACCGCCGAAGGTGGGCTGAATCTCCTAGTCCAGGACTATCAAATGGTGTCCCTTTTCTAGCGTTTTTACGGCCCGCAACGACTTCTTATACTATAATCAATTTTTATACTGTATGTCTTAATGATTGTTACCCGCGCTTGAGTGGTCACACTGTTTTTGGAATGGTTGATATCTACTCGTCCACAGATGCCATTTCAGTAACAATGGAGCCTTGGTCTGTAGCACATCGTGTGTTTATTTGCAATACCTTCATTGAAACGGATCGTTCTGTGGTGCTCACACAGCAACGATTTCGAAACCATTTTAATGTTGGTCGTCATGGTCGTGTTCCAAAACGGAATACCATTATGAAGTAACCACGTACTCTTGAAGAGCTTTCTGAAAACATAGCGCGAGAAATTCAAAAGATTCCATGTGCCATGCTTGAAAATTGTATGGACAATTTCACCACCCGACTACAAGAATGTCTCGACAAAAATGGATACTGATACACCTAACTGATGTGAAGTTGATTTTTTTTCGAAAATAAATGTGTATTTTTATGTGTACCAGTTATGTATAAAAACAATAAATTTTGAAATTGGTTCGAAATTAAATGTGTGACAGTCTTTTCAAGAACATCATACCTCTCTGACGGACCCTGTAGTATTAAAATTTATTTGAACGAAAATTCCTCGTGACATAATCTGTTCAGGCCACGCACTCAAGACTTCGGTAAAGGGTGGAAAACCAATAGTCAAGCAGTAACTGTTGCAGTTAGCCAAAGCCGTTCGATTGTCCGTAGATCTGTGATTCCCCGTGATTCCAAATAATATACTCGTAAGCAGAGTTTTCAAACAGCATTTTTGTGTAGGTGCAGCTACTGTGTACAGTACCAGTACGCTGTTTTCGACCCGTTTTTGTTTTGTTGTTCAATAAAGAAAATATTTTGTGTATGTTCCTTTTGATTAAATTAACTACAGCTTTTTCTTTAACTTAATAATTATATAGTTTCTCGACAGTATAGAAAGAACAAATTAATTTTGTTTTAATTTGGTTATTATTTGTTATTTCTTTACTTCCTTCAAATTAATATTCAGAAAAATGAAAAACAGAATGAGTAATAATATTAATACATAACGTGCGGCCCGCGTGAATTTTACTTGTTAGAAAAATGGGCCGGGACTGAAATTAGTTTGACACCCCTGCCCTAGTCTTAAATATTAAATTACAGAAATATAAAATACAATTTCTCTCTTCGCGCATTTTTTTTACGGATGTAACTGTCATTTGCCGGGGGGTAGAGCGGAATTATTTTCTTCCCGGGTCCAGAATTGCCGGGACCCGGACTTTCTCTCTCAACGCCCCTGTTACCCCTTTTTGAGTCACGAGGTGTGCCATTGTTGCGAAGACTCTTAATGCAAACTTGAAACGAGTAAATGCATATTAACTAAAATTTGGTTAACATTTGATAGCAAATATAAAATAGATGAATATAAAAATAAATAAATATGAAAACAAATTATCATAAGGATTTGGAATAAAAGTCTTAAATAAAAATTGATGTGAAGTGTGAATTTTCACACATATCAGGGTTTTGCAGGTATTTAGTAACTGAATGATGATTATTTGGGATGCTAAAACAAATTTTATGTCAAAATATTTTTTTATGAATTTTAATTCGAATGCCTAATACCATTATTTAAGTTTTTAAATATGCGCGGTATTTTTTTTTATATAGTAAGGTTCATTAAAATTTTGAAAATTGCGGCTGGCTTCCTTGGTTGCTTAAATCATAAGCCCCGCCCTCTGATGTCGTATACAAACATAGAATTAAATGTATGTAATAGAACAATTCCCACTGGTTATTAAATTTAAGATTTTAAAAATTAAATGCAACATTTACCAAAATATAACTAGACAAAATAATTTAAACAAAATAAAAATGCAAAAAAAAAACTATAAAATTGACAGGATTCGAACTCTAGTATGCAAATCAAAAATAAACGACTAAACGCACAACCCTACGAATGTCTGCTTATCTACAGTGTTACATAGCGAATTAAATATTTAACATATTTTAGTTAAAAACACAAAAATGTGTTATTTTCCGAAAACATAATCTGATCAAAAATTCCTGTTGTACTATTCCGGTTCACACAAATGTACATTACTTAGAATTTTTTCAGATTTTTAGTTTAAACCATCTGGGCTACAAGGTGTGGGACAATTTTTTTGCACAATTTTGGCAAAAATCGCCTCAAAATAATTTATTTTGCAAAAATAAAATTTTGATAATTAATCTACGTACTAAGGGATTTCATTTGATACCCTACTCAGAATTTTAAAAAAATATATTTTTTTTCGATGAGCACATATTTCTTTATATTTTTAGGGGGATATGTTTTTTAGATGTCTTAGTATTTTTCCTATGTGCGGGTCAAAGAGTTGTATAAGAAAGCCAAATTTCAACTCTCTAGGTTTAGCCGTTTGGCTAAAATTTTTACCGAACTGACAGACAGACAGACAGACAGACGACAAAACGACGGTATAATGGTTTTTTGATCATACCTACAAATCCGTAAAAATGAAGACTCGGGGGACGGGGTAAGTGGATATCCACAAGCTAAAGAAAAATAAGATTTTTTTATTATTTGATAAAATAAAACAAACTTAAATTTACAATTAAATCGATAGATTCAGTTGTAGGCTCTCATTGAAACATATAGAATAACAGGGAAAAATAATAAAACACTTGGTTAGTCTCAAATAATATAACAAGTTTATTTGATACGTATTTCTGAATATGGTTTCATAGGCCGAAATACGTATCAAATAAACTTGTTTTATTCTTTGTAACTAACCGAGTGTTTTATTATTTTTTCCTTTTATTAAATTTACAAATACTGGTATTTCAATGCACAGTTAAAATGTGACATTTTTATTTCATTTAAGGAGAGCTCCTCATATTTATTTAAAAATCCAATACTGCCAACTTAAATAAATTAAGAATAAGTTAAAAATCTTACACACGCAATGCAACTTTATAAATTAATAACTCAAATAAAAATAAAATTTAAAGGAAAAGGTTATCATCAGTAATACCCCACTGCTATTTTCAAGAACATGACTGCATTTGTATATCCGGTTATATTTTTACGATCGTATTTTTGCGAGGTCTGCGACCCCCTAAAGGTTTACAAAAGTTTGGAGTCAATTTGTGCTATAACACCTCTCTAACACTTCTAAAGATATAAGAAACTAATAAAATCAAATAAAATTTACAACCGTAATTTACCATTTTGATGTAATTTTAAACGCTAAAAGAACAGAAATTCAGCTAGATGTATAATCTTTATCAAATCCTAAACCCATAATATACGGCTAGTGGTCAGATGTACCTTTAGATATGAGAGGGTCCGACAAGGCCTTTTACTGGCGTTAGAGTAAAAGGCACCGAATATAACAGAGTTAAGCACGACCAGAAAAAATACAAAACATGTGTGACGGACAGGTGGATTCACTTCACAGGTACAAAACTTAAAACAAGGATAGAAAATATGATCAGTGTGTAATGAAAAGAGAGAAAAAGAACAAAAAATATACTGTTATAGCAGAATTTATGTATTGTATTATCTTTATGAATTTTAATTTTATGAGTTATTAAAAACTTCTAATGAAACTTTTGTCCTCTCTTTTTGAGCACTATCAGCTGGGTTGACTTTTGGATTAACTCACACAAATACTTCATTCTGATCTGTTTTTGATATTTTCAGGTATTTTGTTTTCTTTATTTAATATTTAAAATCTATTAATTACCAATAAGTAAATGATGTTAAAGTATATTATAAAACATAAGCGGATTATTACCCAGGGCAATGTTGCAAACTTAACTATTTTTGGTTAGACCAGTGTTTACTGACCTTCTGCAACAAGTGTCCTCTTTCAGTTAAACGCATCATGTTCCCATTCGAGCTCCATCAAGTTTTTTTTTTCACGGGTTTAGCAACAAGGGGCCGAGCATTGTCATGGAGAAGAATAATTTTCCAGCGATTTGATGTATCAGGTCGTCAAGGATGAAATTTGTAGTTAATAATATTGCTAACTTTAACAGCTTATTATTTTACCGTTCTGATTTTTTTTTTTTTTTGCAAAATTACATTTCTCGCCTGTCTAAAAAATCATTGTATGCTCTAAAAAATTAATTTTGTTGAAAATGGAACGGTCGGAAATTCGCACTAAAGTCGGATTGCTGATAAGTGACTGTTCGTTGCTTCTAGTATCGATATTCAATACTATATGCTGTCTCTATCTATATCATTATATTTATTTGCATACCCATAGTAACGTATAGTGGCCCAAGTTGACAACTAACCGTTTTATTTGAATAAAAAACAAAGCATTAGAAAGAAACAGCATAATTCGTAGATATCTTTACTAATTAGAGCGCGAAAATAAATTTACAACAGTACTCAAACAAAGTTAGTTAGTTAGTTAGTTAAAAATTTTGGCGCACAGCAACAAAGGCTATTTGCGCCTAACGCAGCCCATCTAAATGACTAGAATATATATTAAAAACAATATATTAGATAATAAATTAAAAAAAAATAAATAAAATCATTAAAAATACGCATACTCAGTACTCAAACAAACAAAATTATTAATTTTAAGGTAATAATTATAAATAAGGAAAAATTTATACTCATACGTAAATTTTGGATTATAATTTGTTGTTTATTCCAGCAGATTTAAAATTAAAGTTTGTGAATTTAATAATTGGCCGCAAGCCATATTTTAATTAATATTTATTACCAGACACTGACAGTTAAGACAAAAAACAAAAAACATTTTTAAAATCGCTGAAAAATGGTAACTAGATTATTATATGAATGCACTACTTGATACATACATGTAACAGTCACCTATCAGCAATCCGACTATATTATGAAGTATGTGTTCTTACGTGGAACTACGACATCGCAGACCGCGCGAAACATTAATAATGTATTTGGCTCTAGTGTTACTACGCAGCAGACAATATCAAATTAGTTCGCCAAATTTCATACATGTAACTTGAAAACAAAAACAATAATTCCGACAATGCTGTAAAACTAGCCTTCTAGGAATTCATTGACTCAGGGTCCGCCAGGGTTTTATACCACCGGTCTGAACAACCTACCGCTTAATTGCCAAAAGTGTACCTATAGACAATATGTGTGCATACTTTGATAAATAAAATAATTCCTTATATTTGTAAGTTATCAACCAACTTTGCCTTTTTTTCTACAAATTTCATCATTGACGACCTAATATTTTAAAGTCAATATTTAGAATTAATTAAGTGCGAATATGTGTGAGCATTTTTCTTCTCTCGATTTCCATTCTCCTTCATATTTTGTAGCATATTATTCAGGGTTAAATTTACATTTTTCGGACCCATGGCGCTGGACCAAGGTGGGGCCCCCCTTCTCATGCAGTGGCTTCGCATGGTAAGGTATCAGTGGCGACTCAAAAATTGCGAGCCCCCAGATATCGCCTCAAATGCCTCTACATAGGTGCGGCCTTGCTAGTTTTTAAAAAAGTAGGTAAAATATTGAATATTCTGGTATATATTTTTAAAAATAGAAGCTTATTTGACATCGTCTAATAATGCATGTGAAGATGTCACTATCATTGGGTACTGTATTGGATTGGTGCTAATAAATGGTCGAGAATGCAGTGGGATGTTACGTCAAGTACGGAATGAATTTCAAAGTTTTATGGAAAACACGGCAGTAAAACATCTGATAGCAGTAGTAGGTACTTTCAGTTTCACTGCTGAATACATTATTCAAACGCGACTACAAGTTGTAAAATTGAAGGGCATGCGCACTCTACAAGTATATATTAGAGAATTCAATGCCGATTACTGATTTTCAATCTTGCAATAGTTGAAACCAGAGTATCTGAATGAAACGTATTTACTATATTGCATTAACAAATAATTGATGTAAATTATCACACATTTTTGAATTCCGTAGGTATCTAGAAAGTGACGGTAATTTTTGAGCCGAACCATGTCAATGCCAAAAATATCATCAAACCTTGGATCTTTCGAAGAAATAATTGGTGAAAATATTCTCTATTTTAGTCCAGAGCGATGTACATTGCTCCAAAATTTCTCATATGTTTAAATCAATCCCTTTGGGTTACAGGGATAGACAAAAACATTTTTGGAAATATTGCTGACAAAATTTCTGTCCAGATATAAAGTTTTTGACTAATAACTTTTTGATTCGTAATATATATTCAGCAGCTTTCATGTGATTATACCCAATAATAAATGAAAAAATCTGATAAAAAATTCTTTCCAATACTATTCCAGTTTATACTAATGTATATTAAGTTACATTTTTTTTCTGATTTTTAGATTGACACTTCTGGGTTATTTGGAGAAGTCAATTTTTTTGCACCAGAACCCTCCCCCTGGCAGCGGCTTTGGTATGATTATTACAAAATAAGGAATAAAATGTTCTTTTAAATTATAGTAGAAAATAAATTTCTAATACAAATAAAAGCATTTAAAAATTTTTCACTCGGAACTGAACCGAAAACCGAAAACCGAAAAAAACCGTTATTTTTGTCGGAACGAAAACCGGAACCGAACTCATATATATTTTTTTAATTGAAGCGGAACAAAAACCGAAACGAAAAAAATAACGGTTAGAAACCCTGCAATAAAATATCATAATATATAATGTATGTATTACAATATTTTTTATTTAATTTCTTTGTTCGTCTTCCAGTGTCCATCTCTTTCTTCCTATTCTCCTTCCAGCTTACCTCTCTTATCTTCTTCTTGCCTCCAGTTTTTTCGCCCATATTTCTCCTTTGCCTTCCTCACTCGAATATTTTTTTTTCATTTTTCTTCTTCTTCCAGTGTCCCTTTCTTTCTTCCTATTCTCCTTCCGGCTTCCCTCTCCTATCTCCTTCTTTCTTCCCTCCAGTTCTCTTGCCCATTTTTCTCCCTTTCCTTCCTCACTCATCAGTTCCTTTATCTCTTCTTCCCAGACTGCCATCTCTCTACATCTCTTCGCTAAATGTTCCAATGTTTCTTCTTCTTCCTTGCACATTCTGCAGAGCTTGTCCTATGGCTTTGCCCAGTATCTGTTGCTCCTCTCTTCGTTGCCGCGTCTCAACCTCGCAATTCTCCTGAATCTATCCCTTGATCTTCCTCTTTCCCCTTTAGGTATCTCGGTATTCATATCACTCTTATCTCTGTATATCTTTTCACACTTAGCGATTTGTCTATTTTGTCTGTTCTTTCCTGATCCTGTACCTCCTTATTTCTCCTTCTCAATTTTTCAACTATAACTGTTCCTCCGTTTCTCTCTGCTTCTCTTATGCATCTCAAAACACAATGCTCCTTTTTTAAATTTACTAATATTATGTGCGAATAAATATGTTTTTTTATTTCATAACATTTCTATGAAACGTCTAAAAGTAACGGATGTGGATTTTAATATATTTTAGCTCATGACGAAACCTGCCTGCACTACAAAATTCTAAAAATTGTAGTTAGATTTTGTTTTTAAATTTAATCACAGTAAAGTCGTTTGCAGTAAATCGACAGGTGATTTCAAAGTAATAACACTATCATTAAAAGCTTAATAAAACCGTATTCTGTTTTTCCTCTTTGTTACAAATTTATTTACACAAAAACAAAAAACGGACACTCATTATCACTTATTTGAATGCTGCTTTGTAATTTACTGTTTCCTGTGTCAGTGCAGACGTTAATTCTTGATATATTTCCTTTTGGATTTTTTGTCAAATGGTTTTAAAAAAGTACCTGTTGCATATAATTATGTGAATAAATCGAATTCCAATTTTTGTTCGCAATACAGAGCAAAATAAAAAAACTAAATATTTTGTAAATTATTTCTGAATGTGTAAATTTATAAATTTTACAGACAGGAAAAACAATAACAAAAAAGTTTATTGCAAATTTTATTGCTGTTTTTAGATTAATTAGTGTTAATTAATTTGCATCTTATATATTGTTTATTATATGTTATTTTGTAATTGCGTTTTCCCGTCAAATCGGAGACATATTTTACATAGCTATTATCGGGAAAAAATATTAATAAAAATAATGATTTTTCATGAAATAATTCCCGGACTAGCATCATAAATGTTTATTAATAGTCGTTCATAAAACGGCATAAAACAAAAATATTCTGAAATAAAATAGACTACTGCCGCAGCTACATTTCTGCTACTGCATTTTCCACAAGCACGTTTTTACTAAAAAAATTGAAACGGCTCAAAGAGTGAAATTTGGTCCTGAAGTGTGAATTTTCACACATTCAAAATTTTGTATATTTTTCTTAAAATCTTATATTAAAAATCAATTTTCATCTATTAATTTAAGTATTAAGATCAAGAGGAATGGAGGAATACCTTGTAGCAGGACTACAAAGCCTGTATGATGGGACAAAATGTTATGTACAGACCAACAACTGCAAGTCTACGTATTTTGAGACAAAAATCGGCCTAAGGCAAGGGTGTATATTGAGTCCACTACTCTTCACAATAGTGCTCGATACAGCCATTAAAAACACCAGAAAAGAAGTAAAGAAATACCACATAGGGCAATGGAAAATGAAGCAAATTACCATCTCAGAGCTATGCTACGCAGACGGCAATCCCAGTAAAATATTTAATTTTCTACCGCGGACCCCTAATAATAAATATAGAGGAGAAGGTCCCTGCATTTAATATGTGCTCCTAAGGAAAATCTACTAATATAGCAAACATCATCTTTCGGCAATTGCTTAAAACACACCCAGAAGCGGATTTAACGGCGGGCGCACAGGGCGCGTGCCCGGGGCCCCGGCCCCCTAAAGGGCCTCGCAAAAACCTAATTTTACACGTTTTTCTAATTGAGGGGCCCAATATTCTTACTGCGCCCGGGGCCTTCACTGACCTAAATTCGCCACTGAACACACCTACCTTTCGTTCGACAATTTTACAAATTTAGTGTAGTTGAGTTCTTGTTCCGTTCGAAATGAACTACAGAAAATGTGTTTGCTTAATTTTGATTATTTTATTAAGATAAGTTGTTGTTATAATAATGGTCAAGATTTTTATTTGATCCGCTTGTGATTTATACTTAAAGCTGTTGTATTGTAATCGAGGTATATTGTGTTACTAAGAGCGACTGCTTTACTTAATCTCAAAAAAATCAAACATTAATTTAGATTGCCAAGTGCAATGTTGAAAATAAGGGCTCCCGGAGAGGGCTAAATATGGGTCAGGGCATATTCAACAATTTTGTCAATTTGACGACGACATGGACGTTGATGAAGTAGGACAACAAAGTCCGGATGATGAAGATGCTACTTGCATGTTTTATAACGGTTGTTTTTTACAGGATCAAAGGGGCGAGCTTTGGGTTCGGTGCCTAATGTGCAATATGTAAGCATGTGATCAATTAATGCTCCGGGACAGAAAAAGATTTATATGAATGTGATTTTTGTCAGTAATCAACTTTTACTTTGATTTTGTATCTTAAACAAAAATAAAATTTATTTTGAACTACACAATTTTTACTGGGTGCCCATATTTCATACACTCAATCCTGATTCGAACATTTTACAAATTTTCATAGTTAGCTTTGAACCACATTATTTTTCTATTTTTATATTCTAACAATGCAAATTTGAATATTGTATATAAGTCTTTGAGCTAGATGTATGCCAATTCTGAGATCATTTATTCAAAAACTTAAAAAATTATCGAGAAAAAAATGGGACCCAACGAAATATTAGGACCTTCTCCTCTACTATTAAACAAATTGAATATGTAAACTCTACATATATCTTAGTAATAAAAAATCACTGAAAAATGACCAAAATACACAGAGAATGCACAAAAAATCTCAAAAATAATAATTTATAAGTCTTTCGTGGACCACTAAAATTTTTCTAAGGACCACCAGTGGTCCGCACACCACCGGTTGAGAAACACTGATGTAGACCAACTTCTCTAAGTAAAATGCAGGACACTGTATCGCAACCGTAAACGCAGCAGGTCAACTAAAAGTCAGATGAAATTAAGTATGGATCTAGACTGGTTTAACATCACTACTCATGCAATGGTGCTCCTTCGTACTCGATGTTACCCGCGCTAGCCTGGAAATAGTCAATATACATCCGATCTCTCGCTGTTTCAGTCGCGCACCCAGGAGGGGCGGGAGGTTCATGGGTTCACAAAAACACGTAGGTTTTAGGTGTTTTTGTCAAAATATAAGAGATTTCGTCTTTTGAAAATTTAGGATGCCATCACTGGATATAACGTATATTTTCTCAATTAAACTAAATGTGAGGAAGCTTGTAATCGTTGCCTCCTCTGTGAAGCATGGTCAATTCCATACACTTCTGCAATGAAATGAAACAATTGTTTAGTTTTTCCGTGGTTATTTCATCTCATGTTTTATGCATGGCCGCAATAAGTTCGTCAATACGGGGATTCTTTGTGTTGTAATGATTGAACGGCGTTAAAGAAACCCAAATCGAGGACTAAATTAAATAAATACCTACTCATACATTTAATTTAATTATTTCCATAATCCATTAAAAAAACTAAAATCGAACACTTATTTTGGAACGGAGGGAGTAATAAATTTATTTCGTTACTTTCGGCTTTGAAAGAGTTGGTTTACATTCTATAATAATTATATATAATGTTCTATGATACATAATAATTAATTTTAATGTTCTTTCCAAGACTGCTCTCATCCAGGCTAGGCCTCTCCCCAAGTCGTCTAGTAGGTCTTCTGGTTTTCGTGTTTCTGGCTGCATTCCTTCACAGTTTCTTAGGAGGTTTATTTCTTTTATTCTGATTCTTCTCTGCAGTTTTTACATATTTTTTCCGTTTTTTCCATCCAATAATTATTTTCCTTCTCCTCGTTGCGAAGTATCTTTTAGCAAAACAATTTTTTACAAATAAACATTTAGGCCTTTTTAAATTTAATTTGTAGAGAAGATTGTACGGGTTGCCGACATAAATTATACAACTAGATCTAGGTGACCAGTTTCGAAGTTCAGCTCTGATGAAGAAATAAAATATTTCGAAACTGGTCAGCTAGATCTAGTTGTATCATTTATGTCCGCAACCCGTACAACCTTCTCCACACATATTCACTTACGGACACGTCCAATTCCATATCTAAATATAATTTGGACTATAAATTAACAAATTATCTGCGTAGAGATTACCAGCATAGAAAACAAAGCCTAAAATATATGCGGAGATTGTAATAAACAAAGATAAGATAATCGTAAAGTTCTAGTTTACTTGTTTTCACATAATTATTTAACAATTTTACGATGATTTTCATATCTTTTTAACTGAACTAAAACGTTTTTTTATATCTCTCTAACTAGATTATATACGAGATGGTTACAATTACGTTAGAGTAATTACTGTACTACTCAGTGTGTATCATTTTTAATGTGAAAATTTTAAAACAAACAATTATGTTCCACGCGAGCAGGTTAACTACCTAACCTAATCATTAGCATATTTGCCATTCATGCTGATGTTAATGAAATATCGAAAGTTGAAGCAAATTTAATGAAAACACAACATGTTTTTAGCATTACGTACGGGTGTAATCTTAAATTTCTTTATAAATATTCATATTCAACCGTGGGTTAAGTATTATAACAGTTATCTCATCGAATGACTGACCTAGGTAAACGTGTTCATCTTTTTTTTTTTTTTTGTTTTCTGTATCGCATGACAAATAAATGCTTCCAAAACTTTTGCATAAATAATCAGGTGATACATAAACATAAGTTTAAATTTACATAAAATACAGTAGGCGGGTGTTTAACATATGAAAACACTAGACAGTTTCCGCGATAGAACGGTTACAAATAATTGTTTCTTTTGTTTTAAAGACTGCTTTTTTGTCCGTTTAGTTCCTACTTTAGTTGTTATTTACTTGCTGATTACTAAATTACACGGTATTGTAAAGTGAAAATCTTTAGACAGGTTTCGAATATAATTCAAAGAGAGTCCTGACGCTAAATACGAGTCCTTTTGCAAAATAGTTGGCCTATTGAGAAATATTTAGACAACATCTTAATACAGCCCGAGGGCCTCTGGCCTGAGGAATGAAAGTCGCTTGATGGGCGTATTCATCCAGTAATAGACCGGGAGATCATGACATTATTGGTCTCCGATTTCATACAGCATGCCTTTTGGAGGAGAGAATATTTACCCTGTGACAACAAAAAAGGGATGGTACTAAACCCCTGCACGCTTTCCGGTCATAGGGAAAATTGCTTTTCCACTTGCACAAAATTTTTGTGTTTTTCTCTGACTTAATATTGCTTGCCCTTTTGTCAAAAGAAAGTTATAACAAATTTAAAGTCTTTTAATTATAGGCATGCTGCATGAAAACGCGGAAAATCATATTTTTTATTACAAGATCATATGACCGTTTGAGCCCTTTGCGACCCTCCGAATCGCATGCATATATTTAAAAGACTTTAAATTTGTTATAACTTTCTTTTGACAAAAGAGCAAGCAATATTAAATCAGAGAAAAGCACAAAAATTTTGTATTTAAGTGGAAATGCAATTTTCCCTATGACCGGAAAGCGTGCAGGGGTTTAGTACCATCCCTTTTTTGTTGTCCCAGGGTAAATATTCTCTCCTCCAAAAGGCATGCTGTATGAAATCGGAGACCAAAAACTGTCATGAGCTCCCGGTCTATAACGCGAACTGTGCATACAAGATTTTATTTTTCACTTCACATAAAATAAAAAGTAAAAATTAACAGATTTATCTGGTAGCCTTTAATTAACAGTTTATAGACAAAAAACAAATGATTTTGTTTAATCATTTAATAGAACATATTAGTAACTACGTCACAAAATGGAATTCGGTGCTACCGCCTCGCGGTTGGATTCCTTTTATTTGAATTTAGCATGTTGTTTTTTTCTTAAATTGTATTTTGAAAGCATAAATAAGTTTTCAAAGTAAGAAAATGCTTCGCATCAAAACTAAAACTCAATATTTATTTATTAAAATTATTATTTTATACATAATAATTTAATATGTCATTATTTTTGCAGAACAATATTATTTTGCAGGTTAGTTTTGAAAAATTTACGTTAATAATCGTTATTATGGTAAGTAACATAGCAATAAGTGCCATATCAAAATGGTTTCAAGGAACAATATGTTGTTCTTATATTATCCATTATTGTTTTTCATTTTCATCTATTAAAAAACGAAAAAATTTGCAATTAAGAATGATTAATAATATCCCTTAGTACCTTACTTTATTTGCTCATCGTATTTTTTTTAATTAATGTTTTTTATTATATTTATTTACTGTATTTTATTTATCCATTGTTTATTATTTTTATTTTTTATTCATTTATTGTATGCTCTTTGTAAAGCTTCTCATACGAAATATATACATTTAAAATCAGTTTTCGTTTGTTAATTTAAGCATTAAGATCTTTCCATTAATATCTCCAATAAAATTACAAATAAAAGCAAAATCTTGCGACAAAATAAGTTAATCAAAATTTCCGTTAGTAGTAATATTGCGATTTACATTACTATGCATTTCTGTGATTATTTTTTTTTCAAATTATTAGACCCATCTCTCTGTGTTATAGGATCTTGGAAAAAGATTAAATTTTTGCTATGATTCGAAATATTCGATATTTTCTTAAATGGTTGAATATTTAGAGTAATATGAATTACGTTATTATTTGCTTTATCATTAATTATGCATTTGAAAAAATATTCTGTTTGATTGTAAATAATGCCATTTATTAATTGGGTTCATCATGTATATCTGTTATTTTATTATTAATCTATTATATTGTCCCATAGGTAATCCTAGGTCGGGATTTCGATATCTAGACATTGTGAAGTTCAGCTGTTTGATTAAAAAACTATTTGTCAGCGTCTGGCATATGTTACCTGATTACGAAATGCATACGCCGCATTTTCGTAACAAGGAAATATTTGTCATGACGCATAAATATGGGAACTAGGTCAACCAGCAGTACAAATGTATGGACGCCGCACGGTATCGAGGCAAAAGAATCTATCCAAATCCTCTACACGTTCGAGTCCACACGGTGATGACCGAGACACCGACGCCAGATACTCGTACGGCTGGTGAGCCAAGCAAGCAGTACCATGTGAGTGAGAGAAGGCTTCTCTAGGCTCCTCGACTCCCTGATGGGTAGCCCCCGCCTCGGAGATAGGTCCAAGCCGATCCTGGCGAACACGGGGTGGACCAAGGAATTCCCCAACTCCATGGACAGATTCATACAATTACATTGACAACAGTAAAACACTGTAAATGTGATATATATTAAATAAATTATATTGTTGAAACCAGTAGTTGGCTTTCAATCAAACCACCCACGTGACAGAATGTTCTCTTTTTATATATGGAATCGTTGCATTGAAAGCCAATGATTAATTATGAATCACAGAGCGTTTTGTGATCTCCAAATTCTCTTGAAATCTAACAAAGCGTTTATACTCGTATGTATGTATTTAATGTGTGTATGTTTATGAATACTGATGTCATATTTGTTATCAATCCTTGTGACTTATTACGAATAATAATCGCCTGTTTAACTGCTACCGGCGCCACAGACGCGCTATGTGGACAGAATAACACCATGACCTTTTCTAAAAATGCACCGAGGAATTTTTTATAACTTTTACATTGTATTATTGTAGCTACAAGTCGTTAATTATAAACATGAATTGACTTTTAAACAAATAATCTTTGTATAAATCCACTAGGTAGCAATGCGAGTGAAGCGTATCTAAATGACAATGATTGTTCACAAAATGAATATTGAACACATTTGATCTTGTATCAAAAATTTAACTATCTATCTTTATTATCTAATTACTTATTCGAACTTGGTAACACAGGACGTATCCAACTTCCCCATGAGAAATGTATCCATGCAAAAATTTTGAGTCGGTCAAGTGTTATCTTGACTTGTACTAAAGATCCGGTTGCTACTCCACAATCTGAATGCTCAGAATGTGAGGGTAGAGCTGTTTTGGATACCGGGACATGTTGGTATTAAAGGCAACGAAGCGGCAGATGCAGCCGCAAAAGCCGCCTCTCACAGACCAATGATTGATGTGAGTTTCATTTTTCCAGATGACGCAAAGAGTCATCTGAAACACCTGGTTTTAGACATGTGGCAACATGAGTGGAGCCGCACACAGAACGTTAAGTTGCGACAGATTAAGGGAAACGTTAAACCATGGGGTTCTTCCTGCAGGATTAACCGCAGGGAGGTCACTGTTGGTGGACCCATGGACACCTCCTTCGAGGTGAAGAGTCCCCTATCTGTGAGACGTGTAACACAGATTTGTCTGTGTTACACTCATCGCCTTCTCTTCATAAAAGCATGGCACAAATTTTGCAGTACTTTTTCACTGTATTTTTCTCCTTCGATCATTAGTATTCCTTTCGAATTCCATAAAAATATCATTATGATTTTCTTGGTAGATTCGGACAACTTTTCTTTCCTAGGCCACATTTCTTCTGACCTACGTCATTCTTCATTATGTTTTGATAACAGAAAACATCATAGTTTCATCTCCTGTGACGATGGACGCCAGTACTTGATTCTCAAGGATTTTTTTTTTTTTTTCGTTTGCAAGTAGATAAAACGTAGGCTACTCGCCAGAACGATAAAAACAAGATTGAATATTTCGAATTGTGTTGTTGGAGACGAATATTGGGAATATCTTGGATAGCAAAAACTACAAATGTTTCGATTCTCGAGAAAACTAATTTGATGATGAGACTGCCCTCAATTGTGTATGAAACATTCTCTCTATTTTTGGATCACGTTACCAAAAACTTGACCAACCAAGATTTGAATTGATCAAGGTAAAGTCTATGAGAAAATAAGACATGGTCTTTCTCCACAGGATTGGTCTTTTGTCACTGACATACCGCATAAGCCACCAGAATTAGCCCTAAGAACTACACAAGATCGCGACAAATAGAAGTTATATACATAGGAGTTATGTTCTATTCGCGGAGAATATGTAGTTAATATAAACTTGCGTGCTATATTCTTGTTTTACTTGGACAAAAAATACTCTTGTAATATAAGTACATCAGTTCAACTGACTTAAATCTAAATATCGATAATAATCGAATGAAACTCCTTGCAAATAACAATCAATTAGCTACTGGTCGGAAATATTATGTTATCGTAATAACCATATGTCAAAATTCTAAAAAATGATACATTATGGACACTGGTTTGCCATCTTGTGTGGAATTTTGGTATTAAATACCAATATGGTAGAATTTGAAAAAATCTTTTCTTCTAAAAACAGTTGCCCCTTTTACTCTCCTACACCTTTGTTCTTCAGTATTTTTTAGGGTTTTGTAGGTATGACCAAAAAACCCTTATACCGTCATTTTGTCGTCTGTCTGTCTGTCTGTCTGTCTGTCTGTTCGGTAAAAATTGTAGCCAAACGGCTAAACCTAGAGAGTTGAAATTTAGCATGCTTATACAACTCTTTGACCCGCACATAGGAAAAATACTAAAACATCTAAAAAACATATCCTCCTAAAAATACAAGCAAATATGTGCTCATCGAAAAAAAAATATTTTTTTAAAATTCTGAGTAGGGTATCAAATGAAAGCCCTTAGTATGTGGATTAACGATCAACATTTTATTTTTGAAAAATACATTATTTTGATCCCATACCCTGTAGCCCAGATGGTTTAAACTAAAAATCTGAAAAAAATCTAAGTAACGTACATTGGTGTGAACCGGAATAGTACAACAGAAATTTTTAATCAGATTATGTTTTTGGAAAATAACGCGCTATGTAACACACCAGATAAGTAAGCTCTAGTAGCGTAGTTGGTTTTGTCCTGCACTTTGTAATTTGCAAACTAGAGTTCGATTCCTGTTAATTTTATGTTTTCTGTTTTTTTTTGTGCATTTTTATTTTGTTTAAATTATTTTGTCAAAATTCTAGTTATATTTTGGTAAATGTTGCATTTAATTTTTAAAAGCGTAAATTTAATAACCAGTGGGACGTGTTGAAATTATAATTTAATTCTATGTTTGACGAAATCAGACGGCGGGGCTTATGATTTAAGCAACCAATGGAAGCCATAGGTGCAATTTTCAAAATCATAATGAACCTTGCTATATAAAAAAAAGCTGCACATATTTAGAAACTTAAATAATGGTATTAGACATTCGAATTAAAATTCATAAAAAAATATTTTGACATAAAATTTGTTTTGGCATCCCAAATAATCATCATTCAGTTACTAAATACCTGCAAAACCCAGAAATGTATGAAAATTCACCAATTCACAAACTTCGCATCAATTTTTTGTGTTTATAATAATTGCGGTGACCCGTTTCGCTGTTACACCTGTATATATGGTATACATAATAGACTTTTATTTTGACGGTTCACGAAAATATAATTGAGTTTCTAGCGATCTATGATAGAAAAAAGGTTAAGAAACACAGCTACAGAAGATCTGTTCATCAGCTATGAGCTATGAACATCATATCTAGCGAAAATGGAGATATAATTTGGACAAATAATATTTGATTTTGAACACGGTAATAATGAAAGCTAGATTAAAAAAGTTATTTTTAGCTAGCATTATGTAAATTCTTATTTATGTGATACTATGTGTTAAGTTTTTTGTAGTTACATTTTTACTATCTTCAAATTTCTAAACTCAAAATTTATGACAGAAATTCTACTTGTTGGTAATTTTGAAGAAACTTGCTAGATAATAAATAAGTAAGTTTACAATCTGAAACTACACTAAACTATGAAATTCCGTTACAGACGGGAGCAACTTTCAGGCGCCAGATTCAACTCGATTCATAATTCTTCAGCACCTGATTTTAATTTGTCGTATCCTGCAAATATATCCATAATTAATTATATCGAAATATGAACTAATTATTAATGTAAATGCATCTATAAAGAAGATATATTATGTACTGGATATATATTAGTGTTAGCTTCCAGACGTTTGACCAGGAGTTCTCAATCTTCTGTCATGTAATTAATAAAAAAATTCTATATACCGTTGCGGTAAAATAACCACTGCTTAAAACACAAAATAAAGAAGCATTTTGTCAAATCTTTTTATTTTCATTACTTTTTTCTCACTGTATACAATAAAACTATTGAGAACTGTCAATAACTGAAGTGACGCCTAGCGGTATATTTTGGAACTTAACGGAATAGGATTTTGTTGGGTGTGGCTCATTTAATTGCATTGTTTGTATGTATTAAAGTGAAGAAAACTTTAATAAAATGTCTTTAAAATCACGCTTTGAAAATGTGAGAAGCACCAAATTAAACCATAAAATAATACGCAGAAGATCGAGAAAGAGCTAATTTCGCATCTATTTGAGAATCTCTGGAATGATGTACATACTCAGCTTTGAATTAATGATTAGTCCAAAAGAGTGAATGAAGCAGACTAACGCATCTCAGTCACGTTTCCATTCATCAACATCTAACCATAGTAAATCATACTTAACATAATTAACCAGGCGCTATAAAAAGATAGAAAATTTAAATTAATTATAATAACAAAATGACAGACGAGTTTAAGATAAAAAAAATTCATCACGAACTCTCGTTCATTCCACAACTCATGAATGAAATAATAAAAACGAATTATACAAAACCATATATACATATTTATTTCATTATAATAACAGCTGTATTAAATATATTCAAGGTCATTGTCAAGGACAATCAAGATCTCTACCTACGCATGTAAAGCTTGTTTCAGACGTCGCATTTGTGAAACAATTGCATGACCTTTTACTTGAGGTCATAATGATGGATTTACTTTGTATTTAATAGACAATGTATTTAAAAGTTGTTGAGTTGTGGTTCTCAATGTGAATGTATTAAAAGGCATTCAGTGCTGCTGTAATAAACAAAACTACGAACTATAATTATGACGCACTTATTAACATATTTGTCATATTTGTGTAATATCACTTTTATTAATCAATTAATGTGATATGCATGAAATGCAATGTATAATTAAAGTTTTAAACTAAGAGACATCTTTCTGGCGGGCAGGGCCGGCGCTAGGATTTGCGAGGCCATGTGCGAGAAGAGCCGCGGGGCCTGCTGTTCAGATTCAAGTGAGGAGCAAAAAAAAAGGTCCTCATCTCCATGCGCGGAGCCTATTGTTGAAACGCGGGGCCTGCTGTTCAGATCCAAGTGAGGAGCAAAACAAAAAAAGGTCCTCATCTCCATGCGGGGCCTGTTGTTGAACCGCGGGACCGCGGGGCCATGTGCGGCTGCACATGCCTCGCGCCGGCCCTGCTGGCCGGCGGGAAACTTTATAGTTGTAGTTGGCTACACAAATTGGTAAGCAGTAAGTTTACTGAGCAAAAGTTACTCATTATGAAAGCAAAACACAGATATCCTAGTTTCTAAATATGTGCAGTATTTTTTTTATATAGCAAGGTTCATTAAGATTTTGAAAATTGTGCCTATGGCTTCCATTGGTTGCTTAAATCATAAGCCCTGTCCTCTGATTTCGCATACATTCAAACATAGAATTAAATTATAATTTCAACATTTCCCACTGGTTATTAAATTAACGCTTTTAAAAATTAAATGCAACATTTACCAAAATATGACTAGAATTTTGACAAAATAATTTAAACAAAATAAAAATGCAAAAAAAAACAGAAAAAATAAAATTGACAGGAATTGAACTGTAGTTTGCAAATTACTAAGCGATGACACTACGCACTACGTTACGGGCGCTTACTTAGTTACTGTGTTACATAGCGAATTAAATATTTAAAATATTTTAGTTTAAAACACAAAAAATGCGTTATTTTCCGAAAACATAATTCGATCAAAAATTCCTGTTGTACTATTTCGGTTCACACTAATGTACATTACTTAGAATTTTTTCAGATTTTTTGTTAAACCATGTGGGCTACAATTTTTACCGAACAGACAGACAGACAGACGACAAAATGACAGTATAAGAGTTTTTTGATAATACCTACAAATCCTTAAAAACGATTGTTTATTATTATATTTTTGCTTTAGCAACTTTGGCTACTAGCCAGGATAGTTCTTATTTACTAAATCGATGATTTTTAACTATAGAGAACACATTTTTAACTAGAACTTTTTCAATTAATTGATCAATTAATTGAATCGTGTAAAACCCACTTTAGCCATAACTAGTATTCGATTAAAATGTTTAAATATATTAAAATGTTTTGAATATTTAAATTGCAAACATCAAAAATTGATATGAAGTGTGAATTTTCAGAACATCAGGATTTCATATGAATCTAGAGGCCTTAATCTAATATTGTAATAGCCTCAATACTTTTTTTTTAAATCAAATTTTTGTTTGTAATAAATAAAATAAATTTTATAAATTTTGTAAATTTTATAATAAATTTCAGAAATTAAAAACCTAATAAAATTCCGTTTCTTTCGAGAAAGTAATCAGCTGAAAAGTGTGGTTAGTAATATTTGCGTATCCGTGTGCAGTACTTCATATTTTCTTCGTTAGATCAACTGTGTGGGGAACACAGGTTTTTTGAAAATATTTTACACTAAATTGCTTCAAAATGAAAAGAAAAAGAAAACTAGATTCCTTATTCTATGTTTAGAAAAGTTCATTTGGAACCCTACGATTTATTTAATAATAATAATAATATTTATTATGCATTAAATGTTATTACAATCGTCAATCGGTACATAACATTATAATGCTAGTACAAAGTGTTTAAAAAAATGTGACAGAGATGCATACTATAGTTTACACAGTATACTGAACTTCAACTAAATCACTGAAATCATTATCTAGATATTCTGCAGAGGAGTAAAATGCCTTAGATATTAAATATCTCTTTAAAATCCTTTTGAATTTTAAGGGGGGCAAAAGTTTGATGCTGGTCGGGAGAACATTATAAAATTTTAGAGCCAGGTAATTTAGACTGTACCTTGACTTCTCTAACATCAAATAATAATAATAATAATAATTTTTTTCAATGTTAAAAAAATCTATTTTTCTAAAAATAATGTATTCAAAAATGTCATTTGTATTACTCCGCTTCACATCAACATGCATAAATATTTTTTTAGGTATATTGATAGGTACCGGAACAGCAATTTTTGACAAGATTAGTTTTTCGAAAACTATCGAGTGTGTTGAAAATATTATCGTTTTTTAAAAATTTATTTTGTGGTATCAGAAGAAAGCTTTTAAAACGAAGATTAACGAAACGAAAAGTAGTTTGTTTTAATTAATAACGACCATTTTTGGTAATCGAATAGATCTTTGAAAACTGGTATTATAATTTTTTCGGATATAAAAATGTGCAGAAGGTAAAGCTTTGATAACGCTACCAATCTGAAACGTGTTTATATAGATTTACAAGCTAGCCTGAAAAAACATGGTCTCTTTGATCATTATATACCCGAAACAGGTCAACTTGGCCATGGTGAGTCCAGCAAGCACTACCATGTGCGTGGGAGAAGGCTTCTCCAGGCTCCTCGACTCCATGATGGGTTATTTTATTATTAATCTATTATATTGTCACATAGGTAATCCTAGGTCAGGAATGCGACATCTAGACATTGTGAAGCTCAGCTGTTTGATTAAAGAACTATTTGTCAGAGTCTGCTATATGTTACCTGATTACGATTACGAAATGCATACGCCGCCTTTTCGTAATCAAGAAATATTTGTCCTGACGAATGAATATGGGAACTAGGTCAACCAGTAGTACAAATGCATGGACGTCGCATGGTATCGAGGCAAAGGAACCTAGCCAAATCCTCTACACGTTCGTGTCCATACGGTGACGACTGAGACACCAAGGCCAGATACTCGTAAGGCTGGTGAGCCAAGCAAGCAGTTCCATGTGAGTGAGAGAAGGCTTCTTCAGGCTCCTCGACTCCCTGATGAGTAGTCCCCGCCTCGGAGATAGGTCCAGGTCAATCCTGGCCAACACGGGGAGGACCGAGGATTTCCCCAACTCCATGGGCAGATTCATACAATTACATTGACAACAGTAAAACATTGTAAATGAGGTATTTATTTTAATAAATTGTATTTTTGAAACCAGGAGATGCCTTTCAATCAAACCACCCACGTGACAATATTCCTCTTATCTCAAAATGTTAATATTAATAAATGTAAAAAATATAAACAAAAATACATTGCCATCAGACAGCTTTTAGCCACTGGACAGTTTGCAATGCAATTGCCTTGCAAACTAAAATATTTGATATACAAACGCCTGAACAGTAGGTGTTACAATAATACCGACATAATCTTTCTGCTATTTATCTATTTCCAAATCCTGAACATCTTGTGCTAGATTGAAATAAATATAAGGTTGCATTTAACTATTTAGAATATTATTTCGTATTTTCATCTGAAACAGTGAGAGTGTGAAAGTAATGCTGTTGTTCATCATCATCAGCATCTTCAGCCCATAAACGACCCACAGTAGCCGTAGTTTTCACTACCGTACTGCTACGTTTATGTTGGGCACGGGCCTTTCACTCCGAAGAATGAAGTTTCAGGTATACAACTCTTACGGTGACCTAATCCGGGTTGGGAGCGGTGATATATTTATGATATGATCCTTTTTTAAAATTTTTATTTATTTTTTATTGTTTTAAATGAGGATAAGGTGAAAAGGACAAATACAAATATCCATGCCCTGGTCGGGATTCGAACCCTGGACCTTTAGCACGAGAAGCAGGGTCACTACTACTGTGCTACTGAGGTCGGCTGTTGCTCATATGGCCTCCAAAAGTATAAATGCGGTCTAATTCTATTCTACATTTTGTATTATTTAACCCTTGCCAGACCATTTATAGGTCAAATTTGACCCGAAAGTTGATTTTTTTTAAATACCTCTTTTATTTTTTAGAGTTATTTATTGTCGTACTTTTGTAGGACTTTTCCTTATATATTATAACTATTTATTTTATGATGATAAACTTTTTTTTTTATCAAGCCGATTTCTTGTTTTACAGTACGGGTATAGCCTGACCGGATTTTGGGAATTGTTAGTAATGTCTTATATCAATACGTAATGCGTAATTACACACCTGCAATAATGCAAGTTTTGACAAGTTTATTAGTTTCACAGTTGCTTTTTCATCATATCTTAATCGACCGAGCTAAGATACTGTTCTGTTTGTATTATAATATTATTATTATTAATATTACAAAAGATCCGAGCAGTTCAGGAAATAAACGAGGCTGTTCTTTTAATTGCCATGGAAATGATAACAAATATGCAAAGAAATGTGACAAATGCAATAAATTCGTTTGTCCAAAACATTCAACTGTAATAGCAATAAAACAAATTACTTGCAATTACAGCCAAAAAGATGAAGATGGAGATTAATTAAAATTCTTCTAATATGTTATATGTAATTATATTTTTGTGTCTACGTGATTATTATATTTTCTTATATATTACATTTATGAATTCTGTTTGATTTTCATGTAATTTGGCAATGTCATAAATAAAAATTTTTAAAATGCTTTATTCACTTTTATTATTCAAAATTAAATTATTTAGACCCTATTCTGTGATTTTTGACATGGTGTTAAATTGACAGGTTACTATGAAAACATACTATGTACAAGTAAAATTAATATCTTAAGATCTCGTTAAAAGTTACAGAATAGGCCCCTTAAGTGGACATAAATAAAAAACTTGAAATATGGGTCTTAAACACATTTTGTAAAGTGGGTCACAAAAAAATCAAAATTATTTTGGTCCGGCTAAGGTTAAAAAGACCCAAGGTGGGATTATTTATTTTTGAGCTTACCGCTTCAACAGGGATAAAACCAGCATTTTATGCGATACTCAAAACTCATAGAAATGACAAATCAACCTTGTGGTATTCAGCATAGAAACCTAATTATCGTCTACATCAAGCCCACTTGCCAAAACTCAAGTTCATCCTAGTTCGATGATAAATAATGCAGGACACTTACATAACTTAAGACGATGTCGCGGTTACGTAACACGCTCACATCTGTATGGACGGTTGTAATCGGCTACTGAATGCACTGTATGCCTGTGTTTATAATACACATCTCTTATGTTGATTAATGTAAATGTAGTTAATGTTATGTAGAAACGTAGAGGGGCGTATTGGTTTGTGCGCGTGGCACAGATATTATACAGTAGTAACAGAATGGTTTGGTTATGTTTAGCATATTGAACAGAGGCGGCGGCGACGATGCTCCAGCATCACTTCTCACTCATCTCACATAAGTACGAAAGATCGTAGGTTCTAATTGATTCTGTCGTTGTCGGTAATTATGGGTAGTGTTTACATGATGTCACTAAAATTATATAGAACTTGGAATGTGGTTTTGATTAATCATTTTCATAATAAGAAATAGAAAGCTAATTATTCTGTTCATTAATGAAATCTGCATAACCTTCGTTTGTTATAATTTATATGTTTTTATATTTAATTGTGTGTTGAATTATTATTACCTACGTAGGTATATCACAATATAAATAAAACACTATCTTGTATCACAATATATATATAATGGCCATGTCGAATCGACGGCAGCACTTCGCTACTAAAAGAAGAATATTTCAAAGATTTTGACGAGAGTGGGCTCATGGCTGATGAGTCCAATTCTGGATACGAACATTTTGTCGCAAGTAGCGCGGAGATAATTATAGAGAGAATTGCGTTTATTGCGTACTAGTTGTGGCACGCTCTATACGTGTCCGTTCGTAATGCTGTATACCGTTTGTCACTAGGTTGCGCCATGTATTTCGACAGAGGGGTTTTTCTTCCCAATCTGGGCTGAGCAGCCAACATGACTTGAGGTTATTTTTTAGCTTGTCTTTATAGCGTTGCTTAGGACCTTCCACATCTCTGCAGCCTACTTCCAACTGAGAGTACAATAATCTTTTGGGTAACCTAATATTTGGCATTCTTATGACGTGTCCCACCAACAGCAACTGAATTTGGTTTAACAGCTGAATTACAGGCTGCACTTAATATTAGCGGAGTGCCACAGGGTTCGGTGTTGGGACCTTTATTATTCTTGATATTTGTAGTGGACCTTTTGCAGCATATTCAGTCCTGGAGTTGTATGTTTGCGGATGACACCAAATTCTTCGGAAATCCGCTAAAGAATTATCTCATAATTCAGAGCGATATCAACGCCGTATTTGAATGGACAAATACTTGGCTCCTTCCTCTCAACTTCGATAAAACAACCGTACTGCACATCGGTTACAATAACCCGAAACGTCAATATAATATGAACGGTGCAGCGATAAAGGAAGTTGCTGAACAAACTGACTTGGGAGTAGTAGTCACATCCAAACTGCAGTGATCCTGTCAAGTGGCTAAAGCAGTTAAGCCTGCAAATTTTATAATATTTTTAATATCGAAGTCCTTCTGCGATCCCGAATTTACTTCGTAAGCTGTACGTGACCTATGTTCGGCTACACTTGGAGTTCGCTATTTCCGTATGGTCTCCTTGTCTACGCAGAGATATTAACCTTATGGAAAACGTTCAACGCCGTGCCACCAAACTCTGTCGTAAATTAAGAAACATGCCATACGAAACAAGACTCTCTGTGCTTAAACTCACAACACTGGAACAGCGACGGTTGCGTGGTGATTTGATAACAATTTTTCGGCTAGTGCGTGGTGATTTTAAGTGCAATGTATCGAGTTTACTCAACTTTTACAGTGACTCTCGCTTACGCGGACATGTACTTAAACTAAAACACGAATCTGTTAAAAAAAAAATGTGCGGACTAATTTCCCAACTAACAGAACTATTAATTTATGGAACAAGTTACCCTCAAGTGTGGTGTTCTCCGAGACTCTGAATAGTTTTAAGAATAACTTAGATAAGTTTTTTAGTGACAAATAATGTTAATTGTTATTAGTCTAATTGTTACTTAAGATTATGTAAGATACTAGTGTTAGTAATGTTTGTGTACCTATAACTTGTTATTGTATTTTTCTTTATTTTTATTTTATCGTTATATTTTTGTATTTGAGCAATACAAGCCTTAGACTTCCGCTCTTAGGCTCGCTTAATAATAATAATAGTAATAATAATCTGTTTGCAGCAGCTGCTACAAACTTTGGCTTAAGCATTAATTTAGAATAAACTGTCACCTTGTCAAATATCAGCCATAGCAATATCCCTCACATTTTTAACATAAATGGCAGAGACGTAATTAATGTAACGTTTTTCAAGTATCTAGGTAGATTATTATCCTGCAACAGTTCGTTTGATGATGAAGTGTGTCACAAAGAATATCCGCTGCATGCCAGGCCTTCGGTGCTCTAAGAACATCTATATGGAGCTGCCGAGATTTACAGCTTAAAACAAAGATAATGATATGCAAGGCAGCTGTACTCCCTGACTTTTCTACAGCAGTGAATTATGGTGTCTCTATTGGCGGCATATTAAAACACTAGAAAGATGATCTAGTACTATATTGAGAATTAAATGGCAAGATTATGTGCCGGACACAGAAGTTTTGGCTAAAGCTGATGTCATCAGTATTGAGACTGTTCAGAATAATATCATTAATTTAAAATTGGATCGCAAAGTACTGCCCATTACACTTTTTGGATTACGCTATGAAAATGTGAGAAGTACTCCCTCTTTCTCCAAGCACAGTTTTGAGAAGAATCGAGTAATACCATTTTATTTAACAAGTATATAATGGACTATATATTTCACGAGGATGAGGAGAACCCGAGCCGTAGTCGAGGGTTGTAATTATGTACAACCATTAACCGAATGAAGTACAGCCATTATATGCAAATCAAACACAATATTTTATCTACAACTATGTTTATAGTTTTATCATTAAAAAATCAGTTGTGGCCACCACAGGACCGACCGCCATCATAAAGTACTTATATAAAATACATTCTAGCAGCAGAGTAGAAATAACTTGGCATAATATTTTCTAACAGAGATATTATTTATCATGACCATGGAAACGTTGCATATAAGTATGAAAAAATTGAGACTTTCATATTATTTATAATTATTCGAAACTTTTCGTTTTATCAAAAAACGTCTCAAATAAAAGTTATTAACTATTGCTTTTATAGCAACTTTTGTTCAATAAATTTTTTCGAAATATTTTTCTGTTGTGAAATATTCACAAAAATCTCTCATTTTTAGTCAACCGATGTTTACCAAAAGTTGATCAATTCGTGCCATTGATGGCAGAAGCTTACATATAAAGTTTCATAAAAATCCTTTCAGCCGAATTTGTTCTGCACGTGTACACAGATGGACAGACGGACAGACGGACATACAGACAGACGGACAGACAGACAGACGGACGGACAGACAGACCGACAGATATCATGCTAAAAATAGTCAAAACGTTATGTAGGGACCACAATTCGTGGAGATCCATCGAAATCTCGAAATGTCAAAATCGGTATGATCACAATACCTCCCTTATATATGTTGGCGGTCGGTAAAAATTGTATATTTAATTTAAAAACATAAAAATTCTGAGTGTCAAATGTCAAATTTCAGTGACGTCACAAGATGGCTGCCGCACCATTAGCTGATTGTAATCCGCAATATTTAAAATACTATTCTTCAACTGTCAGTCAGGTAGACTTTTGGCCTCAGTCACATAAGTCCTTTATCTTGATCTATTCATTGTAAGGTCTTTCTATGTTCCCGATATATCAATACTTATTAGATGTTTGGTTAGTTGATCTCTCCATCTCCCCACTTGTCGACGGGTATTCAATCGTAGTTTTAGAAAGAACTAGTAGTTTTTTTTTTTTTTAATTATTTATTTTAATACAATTTTAGCCAATATCCAAAAACTTTTGTCCCACTCCCGGTAATCCATTATGGTTAATCTAAAATTCAGAAAAAAATCCTAGTCATTCCCATTGATGTGAACCTGAATAGTTCAACAGGAATTTCTGATCTGTTGATTTTTCAGAAAGTTATCGCGATTTTTTCAATACCGTACTAACATTGTTTAACTGGCTAATTGGAGAACGGTCTTCATGTGCGTACATCTCGTAATTAAGTACACTTGTCAGTTGATAGAAGGAAGCAATATCCAATTTTATGATTTTTAAAATGTACTCACAATTTATTCTTTCTTACAAGATACCTATAAAACCATGAAATATGTAAAAATTCACATCAATTTTTTATCTATAGAACAGAAATTGGAACTTTATATGAATAATATATTCCCATATTAGGAAATAAATTTCAATAAACATTGTCATAAATAATTGCTCATAATTCACACTTAGAAATTGACACTAGTCTTTTTATATTATATTTTGTCATAATTTAAATTTATTATTATATAAAATTTGCATTTAGCATATTGTAAATTACTCAGCACAATAATTTACTCATTACCGACAGTAATTTTTAATTAAGCTTATTTCATTTTTCCTTCAAGCAATTTCTGTCATTTTGTTCAATAGGTAAATATTAAAATGTCATGCGTAACGCATAAACTTGTTTGATTTATCTGTCAGCCTATTTGGTATTGTATTTAAATATGCTGCTGGATTTATTTTTTCACCTGTTATGTACATATTTTATGGTAGGTATTTGATAAATTATATCAGGAAGAATGTCTTATAAATACCTTCTCATGATTACTACGTATGAAAGTGTACCGTAAAACAGTTTATATTTACGAATAAGTACTTATACCAACTTAATAAATGATAGTATAAGTACAAATTTTAATAAAGAAATATATGAAATGGTCCCATTGCCCAATACCTAGTAAGTGATATGAGGGAATAATTACTTGATAAGACGTATCTTTAAATTCTGAGTCAACTGTCGTTGAGTGTGTTTCGCTATGTTGTTTCGTTCGAATTTTATAGCGGTTATCGTAATTCGATTTTCTTTTACTCGATGGTATTTAAGAATCGCGTTAGAAATATATATGATAGGATAAACTTAACATTGCAGTTTTATTAAATTTTTGTCAAAATTTCATATACATGATAAACACTTTCTAGCGTTTGTAATAATATTAATTAAAACAAACATATTATCAAAAACTTGATTAAAGTACAGTGAGTTGGGTTATAGATCTTTTTAAATGCCAAATGTCTGACCTGCCAGAAGAGACACAAGGGTTGCCTGAGTCACTTTTGGAACTGATATCAAATAATGAAGCACGTATAGAATTTGAAAACAAAATTGATGTCACATTTTTGGATGTCAAGAGCTGTAAAGTCTTTTAAAATTGTCCATGAGGAGGAAATTTAAAAGTTGTTGCCATTTACAACAACTTATCTCTGTGAACAAGGATTTTCCATTCTAACAAACATTAAAACGGAAAAGAGAAATCGACTGGACCCCAAAGACTGTATCCAAATCGGATTAACATCAAAAAGTTCTGATTTTTATGTTATTATGTCAAAAGTTAAACAAAATCATTTCTCCAAATAAAGTATTTTTTGTTATAAAAAATATATAATTTTATAGCATTATTTTATATATTTTATGTTAATTAATATGTAAATTCTGAAGAATTCAATAAATCCTTCAATGTAAATAATCTATGATATTTTTTTACAAACCAATGGGGAACGTCGGTGTAATGAAATATATTTCTGGGTAATGGGTAAAAATATTCCCGACCCCTGGTCTAAAATGAGTTAATATTTTAGCTAAATTGGAGATGGTGGAGTGTGAACCTCCAGACCACTTGACATGGAATGACCCATGTAATAACTGAA
Organism: Liopterus haemorrhoidalis; assembly: GCA_963971575.1. NCBI lineage: Eukaryota > Metazoa > Arthropoda > Insecta > Coleoptera > Dytiscidae > Liopterus > Liopterus haemorrhoidalis. The sequence goes on from OZ020611.1 coordinate 194,609,290, forward strand.
ATTGAAGGCGGCCTCGGTAACGTAGAGGAAGCGAGACAACATTTCGTTCCAGGGGTCACGTGTTCAAAACCCGGTCAGGCCATGGATTTTTGTGTTCGTCTTTATCATTCCAGTTTTATTAATATAGATAATTACAAAGAAAAAAAAAATCCAGGCAACTATCATAGAAGCGAAGGAGCGACAAAAAAAAATGCAAGTTAAAAAAATCACTTAATTGCATAAATTTATATGTATCCAATTTGGAGTTCTTTGAATTGGAAGTGTTAAAATAGGGAATAAAAACAAAATTGCCTCGTCTTAGTGCGAACACACTCAAAGCACATATACCTAATACAAATGAAAAGATACGGTAAGTTTTCTCCAGTGTCAAGATGTAATTTATGACAGCTATTATAACGTGTTAGTTTCCTATCTGATTTTTTTAAGAAACGTATGAAGATATAAAACTAACGGATTTTTAAATTTGTTTATGGACGCTAAAGATAATAAATTATTTTTGCTATTATGGTGAAAATAAATCTTAATTTTGAAACAGTTTTTTTGAATTTTTTTCAAGTAACTTATAAATCATTTCTTTTAAAAATTTGCTTAATTTTTACTTCATAAGTTTAATTTTATGTCAATTGTTATTTATGTTCCTAAGAATTTTAAGAAATCTCTGAAATATTTTCTAAATTATTTAATGGAGTTTGTTAAATATTAGTGGAAAATATTTTGATTATTCTTCATAATTATTATTAAAAGTATTAGTCTATACACGTCCCACACTAGTCACACCGAGATATAATGCTTATTAATAACGTACTGCTTCTGTGTTGGATTAATCTACAAATACTCTGACCCAATTCGGCTAGTTTTGTCATCTCACGTGACAAATAGCTAGTGTTCATTACTAAAACAGCGCATTTTTAGTTAATATTTGACGCAGGGGAACAATCCAAAATCTCTTGACGCAAGATTTGGACTACACGAAAGATGTTATATTGTTGTGGCGGATAGTAACAGTAATCCTGCATTTTTCAAAAAATTTTGTGTAATATAAAATCGTTGTTCTTTTTCATTATGCGGTACTCAAAGTGTAAATATCTTTCTAAAATATAATTTACCATGCATAATCTTACAAAGCTGGTGCATCAATCTTAAGAGATTCCTCTATCTGCCTGTGTGTTATATGGCGATATTTCTTTTATAAGTTTTTTAACAGCAGCTAAATTTTCTGGATGGTAAGTTCCGAAGATGTATGGAATCACCATTTCGTCAGGTCTCCCAGAATGTGTACTATCTTCTCATTCAAAATCACCTTAAGAATTGACAATCATCATGGAATATACCAAATATCTCTTAGTAGTTCTTTTTGTTGATAAACTAATATTTTCTTCTACACTACGTCTCGACAGGGACAGTATTTTTCATCTTTATGAAACTAAATCTGAGCACGGACTGAAGATAAAAAAAAAATGTAGTTGTGTTTGCATGAAACACTCATATTTAAATTGGTAAAAATTCGATATCGCTGTTTATTACATCACAATTTGGTTTATATTAGCCCAAGACAAAATTTTTTTGGCGCTCTACATATAATAAAATTCTGCCCAAAAGGTTTTTAAAATTAAGGTTTTTGTTTGCTTTCAAGTCAAGGGCCCCAAAATGATTATTAGCTTCAAGCCTCCAAAAGTCTAGATCTGCCTTCGTTTACCATTCTGTCTTCTTGAAACCTCATCAAGTAAGAAGCCTTGACGAGGAAGAAGACGTTTACAAATAAATATTTGTAATCGTCTCTAATAACCTCCATTCTTGAGTTTAATTTTACCTACTGCTCACTTTATTGCACCAGAGCTGGGCTTATATATATATGTTTCGGCGATTAGCCTCGTTGCAGAAATAGGCCGATGTAAAATAAATAAAATAAAAATAAATTATATATATGTTGCACTTAAATGCTGTTCTTAAATACATTGTAAAGGTATATATGTTACTTGAGCACATTTTTTTCAAAAGTAATTGTACTTGTACTTAATTACTTTTTCCGTAAAAGTATTTATACATTCACAAATATAAATACAAGTACTTTTGCGTGTTAAACCTACAACGTTGCTCTTGTTTTTTGTTGTACTTGTATTTAATTTTAAAAATACATCTACAAGTACAGTCAAAGTCGTATCTAGGCCGGGGCAACAGGGGCACAAGCCCGGAGCCCTGATGAAAGGAAGGCCCTAAAATGTTTTTCAAAAAAATAACATAATATTGTATTAAAAGAAATATATAACACCTAGCAATATTGTGGGGAACCTTTGATATACAAAATGAAATATCACGGTTGGCTGATTAATTAGTATATAATATTATTATAGTTCAATTGTACTTACTCTCATGCCTCAAACTCTTGGTCTCCCTCACATTATGAGTATCCAGACTTGCGAGCGCATCAAGTCTGGACCCCCCAGTAGGTCCGCTGACTGGTTGCTTTGATTCTTGGAAGGAGTTAAGGGTTGTTCAATTAAACTCAACATTTTAACTAACCTACTTTAATTACGTTACGGGATTTAATATTTACATTATTTACACTAGACTTACAAATTAACGACGACAGCTAAATCCAAATGAGAGACACATTCACAACACTCAAAACTCGAGAGACTATTTTCACCAGACACTAATTCATCCACTGGACACCACAGTCCTAAATAACATCCTCTAAAACCATTTGTCTCTCCCAAGTTTCCATAAATATGTTCTCCATCTTTTTAGCTGATCACAACACATACTAACGAACACTACACTAACTTAATACAGAATATACGGAATTACTCGTTACTGTAACTCGACTTGACCGAACACACTAAATATCTCTAACCTATGATGGACAAAATCTCACTCCCTCAAACACGTCTTAACCCCATGACTTTTAAACCAGAACTCTAAAACATGACTTAACGTTACGATGGTTTAAGCTCAACTCCTTTAACATCTCTTAACGTTTTGACGGTTTAAAATCAACTCCCTTGAAGACTGCCCTGAAAAGCTTACATCACCCAACTGTTAAATATCATTTCACACCCTCTTGAACTGTCCACCTTAGAAAACACATACCACAATTTATTGGTGATAACTCAGATAAGTAACCAAACTGATATTTATATTTCTGACAAAAATTTATTATAATTTATGTGCATATGGTCGGCATATATTTTTGACACATTAGTTATCTGTCAAGAATTTACGATTCACTTTTCATTTTAACTTTACAGTCTTAAGTTACAATAATAAACAAGTCTACCCTTATCTAGAATGCCCTTTCTAAGAAATAGATTATTTTTTATCATTTAACATTTTTAATATTTTACTCTAACTGGATGATTATATTGAATTTATTTATGAAATTTAATTTCTGAAATAATACCAAAATTACCTCCCTTACAATATTTAAGATGAAAATTTTCCAACATTTAATAAAAATAAGTAAGATCTAACGGAATAAAAGTTTAATTTCAATAGTTTACATACGATAAAAGTGAAATAATTCGCAATCTCTTTTATTTTATCATAAAGTGTTGATTCTCAAAACTCCCCCTTATTTGTACAACAAAATCACCTTCAGATCTGACGTACATAATGTTAATATAAGATTGAAGGGTACTCTTTCTCCACCTCCTTACAAAACTGCAACATTTAAACATAGCTTCTCTTTTGACATTTGCGCTAAATACTAAAGACAAACCTTAAATCTTTTAGCTTAATCTCTTTTAAAACACAAATAAAGAAGCTCATCTGGGATAAAAGTTTATAAATGTTTATAAAAATTTAGAATAATTTATTAAAGTTTAAAAAGTGTTAACAAAGTCAAATCTACTAATATGTTCATCTTGCTCTTTTAATTTAATGTCTTTTTCAATGTTCTTTTCAGCCTTAATTTTGCCCAAGTTAGGGAATGTTACATATTTACATGCTTCAACGTTGGTTATAACAATTGTGGTATTGTCAATAGCAAAGAACCCTGGTTATTTATGTTAATGTGCTATATTTATATTTTTTATACCTTTTAAGGGCTCATGAGGAAGAACAGTCTTTGTATTCTTACAATGACTGATCATGGGCCTTTATCCAATGTACAAACTGCTATTATGTCTATTATTTGTAAAAAATGTAATTATTTTGTTGTACCTTGGATATAAATAAACAAATTAAATTAAATTAAATTAAAGAATTTTTTGGTAAAATTTTCATTTCACAAAAGAAAATGTGTTAGGCGGCCCAGATATAAAAACTTGCCCAGAGCGTGAAAAAAGCTAGTAACGGCACTGAATACAGTACTTATGCCTTAAAGTACTTAAAATTAAAGTAATTGTACTTGTACTTAATTAAATTTTTTAGAAAAGTAATTGTTCTTATACTTAAGTACATTTTTTTTTTGCACTTGTGGGTAGTTCTGTATTACACATTGATTTGTGGTGGTGAAACCATGCTATAACGAGATATTTTCAGTGGCAGATCTGGTCGAATTATTTAAACTGTCATAACGGGCGCATTGTTTCCGTAAAATCTTTAATTCAAATGGCTTGTATGATGTAAAGTAAAAATTAAACTCTTCATAAACCCCATTATAACTTAATTAAATGTGACACTCGTTTATCTTTTAGCTTAAAAATAAATAAATTCCCTTCGAAACATTCAATATGAGACATGAATCAGCACTTGAAATCAGCTGAATTCCCATACATCACTGGAATATGAAACATTAACAGTATGGAAGGACAGGGAAACAGGGAATGCGGACGAGTCGACAGTGTTTGAAGAGTGTGTGCTGTATGTGTATATGGCATGATGCATGCTATCTGCTAGATCCATCAATATGCAAATGAGAGGAGAGATGCTGAGAGGTCCCCGCAGACTTTCAGCCACGTGCGACTGATTCAACCGCGACTACTCCACTGCAAATATCCGAAAATTACTAACAGGAACGTGCAAGAAAAGAAATTAATGGTAAAACATGAATAAAAGAAATTCTAATGCGCATTTACAATTGTCAGTATCATCTTTATATACCTACTATAATTATAATCCAAATTGTTTGATTTTTGTTGCCAAAATTGCATCAATAAATTGATTTTTTTAATTTATTTTATTTATTTTACATCGTCCTATTTCTGCAACGAGGCTAATCGCCGAAGCCAGGGGGCGAGCTCCTACACCTGAATGAGGGGTATGATTGTGACAATAGGAGTAATGTTAACATATTATTCTTGCCCGAATAATAACATCATCGGGGACTTATTACCTGCCACTTCACAATTCAGACTTTTTACCTATCAAAACTGCATGATTTAACTAGTTCGGCCACTCCGTTGGCTGCTTTATTAATCTTGATCTTAAACTAAATTACTAAAATAAATTAATCAAATATTGTTAATTACCGTATTTTTCGAACCATAAGACGCACCGGACGATAAGACGCAGCCCAAATTTATGAGACAATTTTTATAAAAAATATTTATTATTACAATAATTTGTACCAGCAACATTCTGTTCATCTTCACTCTTTGTACTATCACTCGTCTCGTTAATGTCATTGTTCGTATTATTTTCGTCTGAACTATTGTAGTAAATCTCTTCAAAACCCAAGTCATCTTCGATACTATCCAATGCGTTGCTTATACCGAATTTCTTAAGAGACTTTATAATCGTCTTTTCTTTTACAGCTTCCCATGAATTTTTTACCCAGGTACTTTTGAAATTGTCATCCGTTTCATCCGTTGCTGTAACATCGCGATTTGGCTTTATCATTCGTATGTTTCACTCTTCCCGCATAAAATTATTAAATGGTTTATTAATCGACCCAAGGGTTGTCGTAGGGTTGCCTTCATCTCAAATGCTACCGAACTGACAAACAGACAGACACATGAGTGACTTTATAAGAATTTTTTTTAATAATAGTTTCTTATCAAACCTTCAAAACCAATTAGACTTGAATTTTGATATCTAAATGGTCATTTAAATGTAAAATTTCATAAATAACTTTCAGTTAAAAATCTTGATTTTTTTGTGTCGTTAAAATTTTGTTCCTTTATACGTAAGCGCTTTCATTTTATACCCCACTTAAATTTTAAAGAAATGTATTTTGAGGTTAGTATTTCGAGGTAAGTATTTTTTGGACATGCAGATCATAGAACTGTAAATGCATACCAAATTTCAACTCACTGGTACTACCCGTTTAACTACAAATTTTTCCGCCAGGGTCTATTCAAGGGCACGTGTATTTTTTAATTACATATAAATATTTTTACAATCTATAAAGAGCACGGCGAGGAAATTTTGCTCAGGGCCTCGTAAGTGTTAAAATATGCACTATCTACCATCATATGAGAGAAATTGTTACTTTTATGTACTTATACGTAGCATGTAAAAATTCTATTTTAGTATTTTTCATATATTCCATTGAATTACATTTAGAGGGCGCTGAATTATATATTGCCTAGGAGCGCCAAATTATGTCTTGCCTAGAAGCGTCAAATTATGACTTGGTTAGGACCGCCAAAGACTCTTGCGTCGGTTCTGACTATACCTACGAAATCCCAAAATCAAATATTTTTCTCCTATTCCTGGGTGACACAATGTAGAGATACACTGAGCTTCAACAATTTTTTTCTTTTGTGGCTCATTTCATTTTCCGTTTTCATTTCACTTAACTCCATCTGAATTAAGGATGCGTCAACAGTATAGATTATAAACAACATATTTTCCTCTTCTATTTATGTAAGAGCTCAGTTAAATTGAACTTCATCTTAAGAGTAAACATATTCAGTATCAGTAACAAGTTCTGATAGCAACTTAATAAGCCTAAGTTTCCCCAGCGGACAACATCAGTCACTATTCGGTTTGATTACGTGATATAGCATTATACTTTCATTCATTTATCATGGTGATATGAAAGAGCTTGTATTATTTATCTTTATGTCAATATGAACAGTCTATTAGAGAATGGAGTGAACATTGACTGATGCCGAGTCAGGAGATAAAGGACAACTGATGACCCTTGAAACAGCAAGAGTGAAGTTAGCCAACATTCAGAGGGAAAGCTGATAAACAGCAGTATCGTCACACCACTGCTGACACTACCGCCTCCCTGGTGGCTAGTTTTCTAAAACATTTGCAAAACACCCTCTTAAATGGACAGGGAAGGATTTTTACGATTTTACATGAAGATGACCTTTAGAACTTTGTTGTTTTCCGTAAAGTTTTAGATTTAGATTATTGTTAAACCCATTTATAGGCTTTCGTTAGCATATCCAACACATCCTTATACGTACTTGGCTGTGACTTAACGGTAGAAATTGCAACCTAAGGGTACGAATACCTAGAAAAATTGTTTCCGGTGCCTATTTATCTGCGTATGTTGTCGGCACTTGCTGTTGCCGGTTTGCGTACATGTAGAAAAATTGATACCGGCGTTAATTTACTGGTATATATTCATTAAAAATGACCAAATTTATTATTTATGTTCCTGTACCTGCTTGGGAGTGTTATATACCCACTAAAACTTGCCACTCCTGAAGACTAGAAGTTGTAAAAAAAATCCAGAACATAATAATAATTTTTTTTCTACTCACCTATCAGAAAGCTATCGTTTTTTGTTGCCATAGCAAAGTGGAAAATTGGTGTTTGCTGAGGAGTATTTTGTTTCCAAGGCAACCCAAACGAAAAACACTTTCCGCTCTAGCGCAGAAAGTATTTTCCGATTGTTCAATATAAATTAATAATACTACACATTTAAGTTTATTTTTTGTAATTAATTATTATTTGACAATTATTTAAAGTATTAAAATTAATTCCTTCTTCGAACAAAGAGTTGGCTGTTACACAATATACTATTATATATATTATTACCTTTCTCTTGACTTTTGCGGCAAAAGTTCTATCAATATTTTCTTTGCCGCTTTCTCTACCTCCTCGTCAGCCTCGCTGCTTACTTCATCTTCATACATTATTATTTAACAAACGTACAAATACCAATGTATTTTAAAATAATTATTTTGACACTCGTTTAATTGTTTATGAACATAGTAGCAACGACAAGCCACCTATTATGTATATAAATCTAACATGCATAATGATTTCTATTACTTATTTTTTGAATTTTTTAAAATAGGTGTTCGTAGAAAAAATAGTACGTGTGACACGCACAGAAAGTGCCGATTTCGAAATCTTTCGAATATACTATATTGTTACACAATATACTATATTGTACCGGTAAGTATTTGGAAACGTCGGTAATGTCAGATTCTTGTAAGCTGGTAAATAATGTTCCAAAGATTACTATTTCCGTCTTACTGTGACAAGTACCGACAAGTTTTTTACCTGTCTGGGTATATTTAAAAGTAAAGGGATATAAAGGCTAACCAACACCCATAGATGCCGGTAAATCTTCTACGTGTTAGTACCTTAACGACGGAATCTAATATGTTAAATTTGGCTTGCAAATTTAGACCTTTAACCAATATTTAATAAATATATTCGAAAAAGTAATTTTTAGAGACTTTTTTTCCAGTGAAGTATCAAATAAGTTAACCTTTTTCTCATCCTATTTCCCAGATGAGTTGGTTAAAAAATTTAATGAATATTGATGTGAGCCGGAATAATTGGCCCAAGTAACCATTGTTGTTGTGCGCCAAAAAATGTAACTAACTAACTGAACCGGAATAATACTCGCGAATAATTGTGAAAGATTATTTTTACAAAATATATTTTTTTTCATTTTTGAAAAATGATTTATTTTTTAATATTTATTGTGCTATATCAAACGAAAGCTTACGTTTCAAGAGCTTTCATTTCATTCGAGCGTCACAAAGTACCTACATAATTTTAAATAATTTTGTTAAAAATATTTCCAATTTTTTTTTTTCCACTCTATTACCTAAGCGTGGCAAAAAATCTGGACAAAACTGGAGAAATGAACATTGATGTGAATCGGAATTGTATGCTCGGAATTTTTAATTAGATTTTTTCAAAACGAATCGAATTTTTTTGTATTTTTGATACATTATTTACTTTTTTTGTTAATTTATGTGGGATATCAAATTAAAGGTCTTGCCTAAATCAAAAGCCTCTTGTCAAAGTCTAAATTAAGGTAATTTTAAAAATATACTTTTCATTTTGCCGTATGTTTTGGTCATAATTATTACTAAATTATTTCTTTCACCCCATTTTTAAAAAGAGATCTTAAATTAAAAAAAAAGACATTGAGTAATTTGTATAGTACTCTTGTAATTTGTTATACAGTGATATTATTATAGTGCCACGAAGCAAACAAGAACCCCGGAAAATATATGAACTAATTTGAAAATTTTTAGGCGGGTTTCCGTCTGACCAATTAGGAACCACCTTAAAGAATGTGTATAGTCTGACATAGAACTGATATGTACTGATTTTACGCTTTATTTGTATAATTTGTGCTTTAGTATTTGTGTTTGAAATAATTAAAGTTGATTTGAATTTATAACTCAAAATTGATTTGTATTTATAACTATTATTAATATTTATATATAATAGTTCACACATATATAGAATTTCGCGCGAGTGTATTATGTCGTTGAGTGTACTTGCGAACGTATAGAGCGCTAAGACAAATCTTCTTTTCTCTCAAATAAAGGGTTTCATGGATTTTTGAGATGGACGTCATATTTCCATTGGAATAAATACTTTATTGCACGCTAAGATGGCAACGTTAAAGAAAAAAATCTATAAAAAATGACGTACTTCTAATTTATGTAAACTTACTTTTTGACCGTAGTAGAAAATATTATTTTTCTTTCGTCTTTGGTATTATAGTTTAGTAGAAAAAAATATTGTATGCATGTCGTAAGCGAAATACGCATCCAGGAGAGGAGGAGGGGGGAGCTCACGGGCTTAAGACCACCAGCAAGTTCTCAAGGGACAAAAGGGACAAATTTTTCTTGTAAATGAACGTTAGTAAAGTCAGAAAAGTTTTGGCTTTGGAGACGCTCCCCCCCAGAGAAAAATTCTGGGTGTGCGCTTACTCTCTCGTGTGCGAAGTTCGCATTTGATACATAAATAACAATTTTTAATTCATATGGAATATTAAAAGAAAGCTTTTCTTATTTAGATTATCAAAAACAAAATAGATTTTTTAAATATTTTGGATGTATTTTTTGATGGGACCAGTGCATAGCTAAATGAAACTAATACTCGAAAAATAGTTATTTAACTTGGAGGGAGAGAACAATTTCGTTGTTTTGCGATTTAGAAAAAAAAAAAAAATAGAATTAAATATAATATTAAAAATGTTTTAAGTAATTTTCTAAATTTCACTAAATTTTTAACAGCGTATTGCTTCAAGCAACATTTTGGTTAAATTATGTACTCCACTATAACAATTCTAGGAATATTTTAACCAAAAATTCCTCACGCCGTTTTCCAAACATTTTAAAAATTGCTGGCAGCCCAGTAAATATATCTAAATTATATATTGCCGTATAAAAACACTAAAAATATTTTATACCAAAAATTTCTAACACGCTTGTAATATAACGTTTATAACAAAGTATCCAAATCTCACGAAATGTTCATGTTTGAAATAAAAACTAAAAGAATTTCTTAAATTCGGTTCTGTTGAGCCTTGGAGGGCAATATCGCTTGGTCTAATGTGAAGGGTCATTCCCACGTCGCATGCAAACACTGACTCTGATATGCTTCTAGCTGTCCCTATCGAATTCCTGGAATAACTATGCCCCAAGACACGAATGTTCTGTTCCTGTCGTTGGCTTAGAGTCTTTCCTTAGCAAGGACGCGTGCATGCCTGTTTCTTGCATGCGCTTATGGCATATCGACATGGATTGCATGAGAGAATCGCTTGTATTCGTGTGCTCTCGTCAAATTGGAATTCATGTTGACCGCTCGAATAAAAATAAGGGTAATAAAGTAAAGTTGAATAACTGTTTTAATTTTTGACATAAGATGATTAAAATAAGAACAGATTGATGGAAGAAAGATTAGGGTCTGTTTAATTAGCACGTAAAGTAACTGATTTTCAAGTTGACGTAATTCGATGACCGTAGATAATGTGATTTTTTCGATAAAAACCACTGACACCATTTTTTGCAAAAATGTAATAATAATTTTAAATCTATATAAATGAAAATTAAATGCTGTTCGTTGGCAAGCGCATGACTTGAGAACGGCTGGACCGATTTGGCTAATTTTTTTAAAAAAATGTTCGTAATTGTCCAAATAAGGTTTTTAGGGCAAGAAAAATTGGAAAAATAGCCCCGAAAATTGAAAAATTCTGGAAAAACTGAAAGTGCTTATTTCTATGCGATTTTTGCTACTACGTGCGCAAATGTCTTTTGCGCACGCTGATTACTACACTTCTACAGCTAACTGTTAAATTGTGAATCAAGCTAATAGTGACGAAAAATTGATTCATTTGTTTATTTTCAGTTGAATTGTGATTCTGTTGTAAGTTCATCACAATCGTTTCATGAAATAAATTAAGTTTAGTCGTTTTATCTCAAACAAATTTACAGATTCACCTACGAAATACGGTGGGTTTTGAAGTGATAAACGATTAGGTTTAGTCAGGTTAGACAGTAGGTTAGAAACATTAAAGTGAATCAAATATCCAAATTGAATAACCATGGCAATAACAGTCGTTAATAGATAAAATGATCACTCAGAAATACGTTTTTATCTCATTTTTACTTTGTTTACACATTTCCAATAGCTTTTCACAAATTCACAAAACGATCACAAAAAAATTTATTGAAATTTGGACAGGACAACGTCTGTCGGTTCAGCTAGTTTTTAATATAGTTAGTGAAGTACTATAGGTCGGTGTTTCTCAACCAAAAACGCACCGTGGACCAGTAAAATATATAACTTTCTAACGCGGACCACTTATAATAATTGTTGGTTCATTTTTTGCAAGAAAACAAATATATTTGATGTGCTACTAAATATATTTATTCAGAAAGAGTAGAAAATCACAGAAAGTTTATAGAAAATAAACAAAATATAAATTATTTACATAAAAAATGTGCATAAAAAATTAAAACAAAACTGCAAAAACACATATAAAAACTTTCGAGGACCACTAAAATTTTTCTGAGGACCACTGGTGGTCCGCAGACCACCTGTTGAGAAACACTGTTATAGGCTATTCCAAACGTTTAGGCGGAACTAATTGGAATTATCGTTTTTGTAAGTTGTCATGAGCTCTCCTTTTATGGTTTGAAGTAGGATTTTGCTAAACAAATTTATCAAAAGCCTCACTTAATCGATAGCAGTTACTGGAATTGAAAATCTAGTTCCGCGTAAACTAAAGAATTAGGCTATACGTTTCTTAACCTCTATATTGAGATCACGAGTTTGACGTTTTGTGCGGCCTTAATATCCATATATAAACTAATTACTACTAATCTATAAATACTAATCAGGCGCGCACCCAAGTGAGTGCTCCTCGGATATGCCCCCCCCCAGAAATGAAAAATTGTATACTTATTTAATTAAAACAAAGCAATTGAAAATAAAATTCACCTTTTTAAGATTTTGTAGGTATGAAGTAGGTAGTAGTAGACACTTTAACGTCACTTATGTGTCTGTCTGTCTGTCTGTCTGTCTGTCTGTCTGTCTGTCTGTCTGTCTGTCTGTCTGTCTGTCTGTCTGTCTGTCTGTCTGTCTGTCTGTCTGTCTGTCTGTATGTCTGTCTATCTGTCTATTTATCTGTCTGTCTGTCTATCTGTCTGTACGGTAGAAATTGTAACCAAACGGCATAACATAGATGGTTGAAATTTGGTATGCTTATACAACTCTTTGACCCACATATAGGAAAAAACTGAGTTCAAAAAACACATCCCCAGATAAATATAAACAAATCTGTAGTTGATAAAAAAAATATTTTTTTTAATATTGTGGGGTATCAAATAAAACCTCCTAATGCGTGGATAGATATATAAATACATATATAGATACATATTTTTGAAAAATCCATTTTTGTATGGGGTCAGAAATATGTAAAAAAAACTTTATATATATAGATTTACCGACCGCCAACATATATAAGGGAAGTATTGTGATCATACCGATTTTGACTTTTCGAGATTTGTCTGTGTTACACATTTTAACTGAGTGTGTATATTTCGGGGATGTCAGGAAGAGGTTAGGCCTGTGCGATGACCTGTCAGTTGCTTTAGGTGACGGCAGAGTTTTCATGGACAGGCTGATACTCTTCCTGAGAAAATCAAACTTCCTGTTTTATGTTTGAGGTCTTGCACTTGTTTTTAAATGTGTTTTTTTATTGGACTGTGATATTTGGTGGTAGTTGGCCCCTTTACAGTCTCTTATCATCATTTTGTGGCTGTTCAATTTTTTGAACAGACTTTTTGTCTTATTTATTAGTGTTTGTCTGTGTAAGATTTCTTTGATTGAATATACGTATTTTTATGGATTTATTTATTTATTTATTTATTTATTTACTTATTGTTTTTAATATGTAGTGTAGTCATTTAGATGGGCTGCGTTAGGCGCGAATAGCCTTAGTTGCTGTGCGCCAAATTTTTTAACTAACATTATCTTTGCTCAATGAAGAAGGTAGTTGAAAAAAATCTTTTAAGTCTCGTAATCCCAGAAGAGTATCACATATTTATAGGAATCAGAAAGCTATATAAACATTTACTGAACACCCTTAGAACAATTGACACAAGTGTAAACTGTTGTCTAAGCACTGGCCGCTATAAACAGGAACATTCCAAGGATGTTATCAGTCTCGGGCTGTTGGTCGGGGACTCCCCAGTCCTGTCAAAGCAAGGAGACACAATCGCTTGACCCCATCGCCATAGACATTGCCGGAATGAGGGGCGAAACTACACGGGGTCATCCGATCGCCAGATTACTAGAGGGTGTCACTATATTGGGGATGTTAAGACAAGATAAATTTCACAAAAATGTACTCCTCTTAGTTTAGTGTCTTGTTATTTGTTTTTTATTGGGTAATTAATATGATATAAATAAACGTCTGTTTCTAAAATAATGGTTTTAGTAAGTTGATTTGTTTTGTTAGTGACAACTAAAAGAAGTTTTTGTCTCCCTAGGAAAAGCATTTTGACTGGTCAAAATTTACTGCTTCTGACAGATAATCATTTGCAGACGTCTTTCTACTGGACGAAGGATATTCAGTATTTCTTTGAGGATTATATTCTCAGTGATACTCGAATTTAAGTACAGAGTTCGAATATCTTCATTTTATTATTCATTTGGATGGGACCAAATATCTTTGTACATCAGTGGTTCTCAATCAGTACACCGCGGCACACTTGTGTGACGAGCCATCATCATTAGTGTGCCGCGCATAGGGATGTAAATAGCGATCACAGGTGTCGATATTTTGTATCGATATCGGTACTTCTTCATAGTATCAATACCTATTGGTATAGGAAAATAAGAATCGATTACTTTACTAGTGAAAGAAACGTATTGTGCAGTCAGAGTTGAGGTATTGAAGCTTTCGATAAATTGTATTGGTATTAGTCAGTGGCGCAGCCAGGATTTTTGTTTGGAGGGGGCCCGGAAGAAAGAATTATTTAAAATATAAATAATGTTCTCACTAAAAAAAAAAGGTCGCTACTTCCAAAATCCAAGTGATGAGCAAAAAAAAAATGTCTCCACCTCCAAAATACAAGTGATGCCAAAAAAACAAAAGGCCTTCATCTCTTCCTTGGGGGGGGGGGAGGGCGTCGCCTTCCACTTGGCTGCGCCACTGATATCAGTATTGTTTCGTAACTTCGATATCGAAAAAAAGTACTATTATTTCGTGGTAATAAAACTCTTTAACAAGAAATATGTTTGAGCTCAAGAAATAGGCTTGAGCTTAATTGAAAAAGAATAAACAAATATTTTTGTACGTTTTTCGTGAAAATAGTTGTCTTATAATAAATTAGAATACTGGTTACCATTACAGAATTCGAATTTCAGTATTATGTAGTATTGTGAGATGTAGTAAATTACCATAATAATAATTTACTGATTTGAAATTGACCCCTAATTATTGAAATCCACGCGTGACATGTTTCATGTGGTTCTGTTATCTGCAGTAGTTGCTTTAGGCTTAGAGCTTGCGGTTAAAAGTCAAAACTATTACGTTACTTAATGTCAAATTCCATGATTCACCACTAGGATTGCTGATTCACACTATGCAAATATTTCCAATAATAATTATAACTGATACGAGTAAAATATCTAAACAAAAAGTATTGAATACTAAAATATTAGTATCGAAGGAAAAGTATACCTATCTTATTAGTACCGACAGTATCATTTCATCCCTAGCCACCCAGGGCCGCTGAGAGGAATGTTATCGAAGAATTTTTTCAAAGGCCCAGCTGGGAACGAGATTATTAGATTTCCTATTTATTAGATTTTTCTTCCATAGATTAGGACAAAAAAATCCCGCCTCATTTTCGGGGCAGCGCGTATAAAGCACGTTGAGCACGGTGTCGCGATTTCGGAGCAGTATTATTATATTCAGGGATGTTGCAATAAAAATTACAAAAATTTCTTTGCATTTAATATTTACAGATATTGTACTGTAATTGTCTGAAATATACTGCGCTTTGTTGTACGTTATTTAATAAATGTTTCAAGTGATATTATTAGGGAGGGCCCGGGTAATAGGGATGCCAAGGTAATAGAAATATATTATTTTTGTTAAAATATTAACAGTAAATGTGCCATGCATTTAAAATTATTGAGGAGCACTGTACATCAGTATGCCTACTCGCTATATTTTCTGTCAACTGATTTTCAAAATCATCTTACCGGTCGATGTATCATTCGTGTTTATTTTAGGATATTTTTTATTATTCTGTACTTATTCTTTCTCCTTTCTTGGCTTATTTATTGTAAGAGTCAAATTAAATTTACAAAGGTGTATATCGTATCTCATCTATCATTAGCATTATCATCATCATCATTGGCGCAACAGCCCGAGGTGAGTTTTAGCCTCATTTTCCAGGTTTCGTGGCCATATTTTCAATCTGTGTACATTCATGAATAATATGGTCAGTATTACAACCTTTTTAGTGTACACAGAAAGGCACAAACAGTTTATAATCGGTTGCCTTATTGCGATTGTTATTTTATACAAATTATTTGACATAGTCAAGATCTGAACCCACGTCCCTATCCTTACTAGGGATTAACGACATATCTAATCCTAATCTTATCAAAATCTAATAATTAGAGCAATATTTATGTGAATCTATCAAATATTTTGGGCTTATTTAGAATTATGCATAAGTTAAGAACTTGATATCGTTCAAACAATAAAATTCAGTCGATTTGTAGATAGATCACATTAAAAAAAAAGACGGCAAAATCTGAAACTGGAAAAGAAAATACATCCAGAAGATTAATGGGTTGGTATGTTGAGAGTCCCAAACAGTTGTCAAACGGGGGTAAAAATCAAATTTGAACGGTTGTCAAGCGGGGAAGCGAAAATCAAACTCGCATGGTTAACGAGCGAGGAGGGATATTCGATCCCAAAAGACATACCTAATTCAAGAAGAATCGCTCTCTATTCGTTTCCATTATTAATTTACTCCTTTATCTGGGGCCTCATGGAATGGCCTGGAGGCCTCTATACAACTCATTCCCCTATTAGCAGTTACCACTGCATGCCTTATAATGGGTGTTTTTTTTAGAGGTATAGAACTTTAAATTGCAATAAAACAACGATGGATTATTCGATTGACATGAATTTTTTTTTATTCGAAAGATAATCTTGTGGCATTACATTTTAAATATGATTTCTGGCATATGACCGCCACGGCTGGCTCGGATGTAGTCCAATCTGGACGTCCAATTTTCGATGACTTTTTCCAACATTTGTGGCCGTATATCGGCAATAACACGGCGAATGTTGTCTTCCAAATGGTCAAGCATTTGTGGCTTATCCGCATAGACCAATGACTTTACATAGCCCCACAGAAAGTAGTCCAGCGGTGTTAAATCACAAGATCTTGGAGGCCAATTCACAGGTCCAAAACGTGAAATTAGGCGGTCACCAAACGTGTCTTTCAATAAATCGATTGTGGCACGAGCTGTGTGACATGTTGCGCCGTCTTGTTGGTATGATTTAATGTAATTCCACAAGATTATCTTTCGAATAAAAAAAAATTCATGTCAATCGAATAATCCATCGTTGTTTTATTGCAATTTAAAGTTCTATACCTCTAAAAAAAACACCCGTTACTTGTGGCCGGCCATGATGAAAGTGCATCGGTCAATTTTATATTGTTATAGAATAATTGATGTATACTCCACTATTTAGAAATTTTAACAAATTTAATAATAGCTCTGGGGTCGATTCAGCCTCAAGTATTCAATTCTTAAACTGAGTACCTATTCATACAGGAATAATAGGACCGGTAGAAACGTCACACTGATGAAGTGGCTTTCAAATCTATGGCCTGCGGTCCAGAAACGAAGAACTTGCCTTCTTACTTTCTTACCTTATGTACCCCTTACACGCCTATATAGGTGTTGGGATCCTATTATTTTATTTATTTTAATAAATAGCTAAAACAACAAAAACAACCGTCCTTATAAATTAATAACAATAATTTCTAAGAAACGCCAGCACACATTAAGAGCAATACGTGTTAAAATATGTTCTACTAATTAAATTATTACGTTATATTTTGTTCTGGTGACATTTTCACTGAAATAAATGTTCACTAAAGACATTAATTATCATGTAACTATTAATTATCAAATAATTATAAAATTACACAAGACTAGTAAACATCAGGTAATGCAGAAAGTATGTATTAGCGATATCAGTAACATTTCCCTTCGGTCCGCGCATGCCCCAACTCGACAACTTAAAACATATAATATTAATTATCCAGGAAAACCCAATACAAACAGGAACATGTGTATTTGATACTTAATTACAACAAAATTACTTAACAATTCCGAGCGTAATTGTCTGAAAAACTATTTACAAAATACATTATCTATCAAATTGAACCCGCATTTAGTTTTATGGATTCACACATTTACACTTTTACATACGTTATTACAAGCACATAGAGCTGTTGGCCACTTTTTGAATTGCAAATCGTAGTTTAGTTTGATTATTTTATGGACAATGTACACTTCCAATTTACCCGCATTGCTAAATAATCAGTCGCTTTGTTATTAGCGAGAATTCAAGACTAATGTGCAAATACTGGCATTTTTAAATTATTGTACAATTATCTGCCGTAAGTGGAAGATTCAGTCCTGTCGTTTTATACACACCCATTACCGTTTGACACGTGGTGCAAATTGATTCGATCGTAGACTTATATCACTGAATATTTTCTTAAACACTCTCAGTAGACAGTAGAGTTAACTTTTGACCTTAGTTTCTTTCCGAAGAACAGGCCTTTTCAGGCATTAATATGGAGATTCCCATCGCCTAATTATTATAAGTTTTTATAATAGTTAATATAGTAAAACACTATAAGTTATTAGTGAACACAAGTTATTTAACCGAAAAATGCTATTTGTTTGGCAAATTTTCACTGACATCGTCTTGCTGTTCATGAATATTTCAGTACAGTCAATGTTTCATAATAGTTCTTTCAGTTTGTTATTTAATAAATAAAATAACATTTCAGTATATTTTTATTGGCTTTTATTATGTCTAAATTAAATTTTTCAAAAATGGAAACCTAGTGATTTTTTTGCTGATTTATTATAATGTAAATATGACTATTGAATTTCCTTTCCTTAGTTTAAAATGGATTATACAAAATTTAAGATAAAGAGGGTCTTCTTCTTAGAAAAACGTTTGCAGAATAAGATTCGCTTTAATTTCGGTGTTGCCTTATATTCGGGCAAATATGTTACTTTTTGTTCCTTAAATTTTTGTCACTGAAGAAACTTTAAAAAACTGAATTGTAATGATATTAAATAAATAGTTTAAAATTTTAATACATAGAAATAAATATTGGGTATTATGATAAGTGCTTCTATAAACTGGAAACGAACTGCAATAAATATTTTTCAAAAACTCCTATTGTACTATTCCGGTACACATAAAATGTGCATTTGAAAGATTTTTTTAGGGTTTTGTAGGTATGACCACCAAAAAACCCTTATAACGTCACTCATGTGTCTGTCTGTTTGTACGCTAGAAATTGTAGCCAAACGGCTTAACATAGAAAGATGAAATTTGGCATTCTTATACAACTCTTTAACCCCACATAGGAAAAATACTGAGAGTTAAAAAAATAAAACACATCCCGAGATAATTATAAACAATTATATATTTAATAAAAAAATAAATATTTAAAAAAAAATTATTGTGTGGTATCAAAAGAAAGATCTTAGGACGTAGATTACAAAATGTATTTTTTTAAAATTCGTTTTTTAACAAGATTTTAACAAAAAATTTGCTAAAAAAAAATCTTGCCCCGCCCCTTTATACCCAAAGAGGTTAAACGAAAAATTTATAGGTAATGTACATTGATCTATGCCGGAAACGAATTTTTGATCCGATTGCGTTTTGGAAAAATATTGCAGTTTTTGAGTTTTTGAAAAAAATAATTATTTTTTTAATTCATGGCTTAATTATGGCTAATAATGTTATGGATTTTTTGTATTTATGGCTAAGCTAGTGTGTGTATTTCTTTTTAAAATAAAAATATAATAAAAAATAAATAAATAAATAACGGCCGAGGACCGAGTTTTGAACATCACACTACTGTTCAGTTATTTTATTATACTATTATACGTTAGGATTTAATCTTTAGTTTTTAAGGTATAATCCGTCTCAATTTGTAATACGAAACTAGATCTGGTTACTTTGGTGACTGCTGTTGTGTAAACAGACTTTGGCGTATCCGTGTGAACCAATACTATGAAAATATTATAAATGTATTGTCAATATAAAATATAAAAAATGAACTCTCCCTGTTAGTTACGTATTACAAAATGAGACGGACAATATCAAAAAGAAATAAATCATTTATAGTAATGAAATACATACAAAACCCTGAAATGTGTGAAAATACCGTCATTTTGTCGTGTCTGTCTGTCTGTCTGTCTGTCTGTCTGTTTGGTAAAAATTGTAGCCAAACGGCTAAACCTAGAGAGTTGAAATTTGGCATGCTTATACAACTCTTTGACCCGCACATAGGAAAAATACTAAAACATCTAAAAAACATATCCCCCTAAAAATATAAACAAATATGAGCTCATCGAAAAAAAAAATATTTTTTTAAATTCTGTATAGGGTATCAAATGAAAGCCCTTAGTACGTGAATTAACGATCAAAATTTTATTTTTGCAAAATAAATTATTGTTATGCGATTTTTGCCAAAATTGTGCAAAAATTTTTTTGTCCCACACCCTGTAGCCCAGATGGTTTAAACTAAAAATCTGAAAAAATTCTAAGTAATGTATATTGGTGTGAACCAGAATAGTACAACAGGAATTTTTTGTCAGATTATGTTTTCGGAAAATAACGCATTTTTTGTGTTTTAAACTAAAATATGTTAAATATTTAATTCGCTATGTAACACACCAGATCAGTAGCTCTAGTAGCGTAGTTGGTTTTGACGTTCGCTTAATAATGTAACTTAATTTACAAACTAGGGTTCGAATTCTGTTAATTTTATTTTTTCTTTTTTTTTTGCATTTTTATTTTGTTTAAATTATTTTGTCAAAATTCTAGTTATATTTTGGTAAATGTTGCATTTTATTTTTAAAAGCGTAAATTTAATAACCAGTGAAATCAGAGGGCGGGGCTTAGATTTAAGCAACCAATGGAAGCCATAGGCGCAATTTTCAAAATCTTAATGAACCTTGCTATATAAAAAAAAAAAAAAATACTGCAGATATTTAGAAATTTAAATAATGGTATTAGGCATTCGAATTAAAATTCATAAAAAAATATTTTGACAAAATTTGTTTTGGCATCCCAAATAATCAGCATTCAGTTACTAAATACCTGTAAAACCCAGAAATGTGTGAAAATTCACACTTCACAAAAATTTTTTTAAAATTATTTTTCGTTCGTTAATCTATGTATGAAGAATAGTCTGTTTATTTTAATTGAAAGGAAAAGGAAATAAACAGTGAAAAATTAATTTATTATAAAATATTTAACATTTTCTAATTGAGTTTTAATCATTTAACTATCATAATTAATAGCGATTCATATAAACCCTTAATTTTATCAAGCATTGATGTATCTCTTTATTGTTATGATGATATATTATTTTAAACTTTCTAACGGATACACTGATTGTACCATTTAAGTCAAGTTATCACGTTCTCATGTTCACTAACTGATATTTATGAATTTTTAATAACTATGAAAAGTAGGTCTTGGAAACAAATTAACAAATACTAAAGAAAACTTGGATCGTTTTTCAAAATCCTCCTACATTGTTACCAAATACGGGAAAAGGAAATTAGTCTTTAATGAAAAGAAAACAAAGGAAGCTATATTTTTTTTCAAAAAATATATCATGTTTATATCATATATTGCAGGAGAACAGTACTAAAAATTTGGTTTCAGAAGGACATACTTATGTATTAAGTAAGTAGTTTTGTTACTATAAATTATTACACTGGATTTATAAAGGTCTCCATATTTCATCAAGGATTACTACTTGATCTAACTTTATACGTGTACTTGTATGAATGAATTTATTTAATATTAAATAATCTAGATTAAATAGTTGTATAGTTTGTATTAAAGGGTAGATTGAAGCTGAACTATGAGACTTGAAATTTCAGTCGTTTAACACCATAAAAGTAGAAATCGGGACAAATTTATAAACAATCCAGAATAGCAGGACAAGTCACAACCAGAACCTCATACTCCAGACCAACCTAGACGCATAAATAATTTATATATTCAATAACATATTAATTAATTAAGGGTTTCACATGGCTATTTACAGTTCTTTGTTTAAGAAATACATGAAAATACAAGAAACGATGTTCTTGTAGTGAAATTTTTTTGTAATTAAATTAAATGATCTCTGTTTCCTGGATTATTGTTCATAATGACTTGGGGAATGTTTTAAAAATTTAAAAAACCTCCACGTTACATAATTAGTTATACAACAGAGTCCTTGAGATCAATAAAACTTCCATACATCTGTCAAAAAAGAATTCTGAAAATTTTAATCAATTAAAAAATAAGTGAAACATTCGTATTTAGCAGTTGCACGAACCAGAGAGAAAAAACATTATTTTCAATTGTTACACCTTTGTGACAGTGGTAATATAACATTAATTAGTCATTGAAAATATCTATAAAAATGGAAAACCTTCACTCTAACACAAATATAAACTTAATTTTACGATTCTCAGAAGACCAGTACAATTGTAAACCAATTTAAGTGGAGATATCTTTTGTTCTATATCAGGGGTCCCCAACCTATAGCCCGCCAAATGATTTCATCTAGCCCGCGTAGGCTTTGATTAATAAAAACTGAGTTTATGATCTGATATGAGTTTAATCTATGCAATAAACAAAAGCAGAAAAATATGAAAATAAGTATAAATCATTGTTGGCAGACAATGGTAAATTAGATGCAGAAATAACGAAACGAATAAGTGCAGATGGAAAAATATTCACCAGCTTCAAATCTTCATTCCTGCAAAATCAGAAATCCAACAAGAAATGAAGGTACACGCATTCAAAATAGTTTGAGTCCCAAACATGCAAATCGATGGACCATGACAGAAAATTTAAAAAGAAGAGTAGATATAGAAATGAAATTCATGAGGAAGAAACAAATTTCAAGCAGGAAAAACAAAATATGATAGAATTAGAGTACGTAGAGATAATTGGTACAGTTTCCGTAAAGCAGTTAGTAGAGCATATTCAGATGAGATAGTATGGACATGTATGCAGAATATAGACCATAAAAGTGAGATAAAAAGAAAGTTCAGAAGAACACAAGAAGAATCTGGAAAGTAGAAGTTCAAAGTGCGAGGAGAAATAAGAGCGGTGAAATGGGAATAAAAATGGTTTTTGTTGCAAGATAGAAAGAAGTAGTTCATTGTAGCAAGAAATATGGGACAAGGACACAGCATAAGTTATAGGCCAAATCCAACAGCCTGACACCATAAAATAATAAAAAGATGAGGATTAAGTAAGTAAGTTAGTAAATATGAAACAATGTCTATTTGACTTCCTAGAGATGAATCTGCTTTTCTTCTTCTTTTCCATTACAAGTTTGTCATTCCAAGGTGCCATAGGCCCCTATCTTCCCAGTCTCCTTCAGATCCTTATTCTTCGTCGGCATTTAGATAAGCTGTGTACACACAAATAGATATGGTAACTGTGAGTCAAAAGAAAAAAAAAAACCTCTTTCGTACATTAAGTTGTTAAGGTGTGTTTTCCATATCACTGCTGGGCTTCCTCTTTTCCTCCTTCCTCTTCTCCTCCTTCCTCTTCTCTTCCTTCCTCTTTTCCTCCTTCCTCTAAGAATAGGGTGGCCATATGGTATAATTAAAAAAGTGTACATTTTTTCGTAAAAAAATAAAAATACTTCAATTAATTATTTTTTACAAGTAGAATAATAAACCTCGTTTTAAACATAAACTTAAACTTCTTTTGCACTAAATAATAATAATATAATAATTCTGAACTAAAGATGCATTTTCTTTTACTCATTATTCCAAGCATTGAAGACTAAAAATTTAAAATAGAAATTATCAGTTTCAAATTTAAAATAATTAATAATTTACTAACCGTTTTATTACAAATAATACATAATATCAAACTAGAGTCAACTTCATAACTTAATACATTCAAAAACAGAATATCTACACATTTTCTTAGTCAAGAACGCAAGAGACGGGGAAGTCTCGAACGGTAACAATGTTACCACATCACAAGTTAATAAAATATGCAATATATGTATTTTATTAAACAATTTATAACATAATGGACAAAAATTGTAAAAAGAGAACAAGAGAGTCGAAAAATAGAATTTGTTCTCTTTAAAAGAGACCTCCTGGCCACCCTATCTAGGAGACCACTCTCCTTTGGTCCCCTTTCTTCCTTTATCCTTTCAACATTTCCGTACCATCTTAGAGCATTATTATCTAACCGTTTTGTAATTATTGGGTTAATTACCATTTCATTCCATATTTTTTCTTTTCTAACCGTATTTTTCAGGTTTATTGCAAACTTCTTCTCATAAAGTCCAACTCGACAGTTCTTATTTTGCTCCTTAGTTTGTCTGGAACAGGCCACGTTTGTCTTCCATATGTTGTAATTGTTACTACGATAACGTCAGAAATTCTTTTTTTTTTGTTTCTTTCTATATCCATTACTTCAAATAGAGATTCAATTCCGCAAAAGAGGATATATGCTTGTTATGCTCAAGAGTACAACAAAATACATGTATTAGTACATATTTAAAATAATATAAAAATAACTAGTTTTACTAATTCAATATGGGGGCTATTCGAGCTTTGAAGGAGTTGATGGACGGTGCTGACACTGCGCTCTCGGGTAAGGCGTTCCATTGGTCGAACACACGATTAGATAGAAAATTTTGTCGCAGCTGCTTTCCGTACTTGTCGTGGCGGAGCTTCAGAGAGTGGCCTCTAAGTCGTTGGTCGGCGTTGATGGAGTACAGAGTCGACATATCCGTAGAAAACTTTCCAGTTGTCGCTCTGTACATCTGAATGAGGTCACCTCGAGCTCTGCGGGCTGCAAGAGAGGGCAGATTTAGCCTCTCAAGCCGTTCTTCGTATGACAGAGCTCTAAGACATCTTGGAAGACGAGTGGCGCGTCTCTGGACTCCTTCCAGTAATATGATGTCGCGTTGTAGGTACGGGGACCAGACTACGAAAGCGAACTCCAGGAGTGGGCGGACATAGGACAGGTACATTTGGCGAAATAAGCATGGGGTTAGGTCTGGAAATGATTTCTTAATAATGAAGAGGGATTTATTGGCTCTTCTAACGACGTTGATGACGTGTGTTGACCATTCTAAGGTAGGTGTGATTGTAATACCCAGGTCAACCGAAGATTCGGTGTGTTTCAGAGCGATGTCGCCGAGGTAATAACATGTATTTGGATTGTTGCGGCCAAGATGTAATACGCAACATTTGGACGTATTCAGAGGGAGCGACCAATTGTCACACCACTTATCAACTGCATTGAGGTCCTGTTGTAAGAGCGACCAGTTACCACAACCGTTGTATATTTTTAAATCATCTGCATACATCTGGTGGCTGGAGGTTATACTTGAAATTACATCGGCCACATAAATGAGAAACAATATAGGCCCGATCACCGTGCCTTGTGGAACTCCGCTTAGAACTTGTCGGGGGTTAGATTGTTCTGATCCTATGCGCACTTGGAATGTGCGGTTGCTTAAAAATGCTTCGATCCAATGGAGCAATTTTCCACTAATTCCATAATTTTTAAGCTTCACAAAAAGTAATCTATGTGACACTCTGTCGAAGGCTTTAGAAAAGTCCAGGTAGATAATATCCATAGGAATTGAAGCATCGAGATGTTTTGTCCACTCATTAGTTGCCAGTAACATGTTTGAAACAACAGAACGACCAGGGACGAAGCCATGCTGGCTTTGTGGTATAATTTGGTGCTGTAGTAGGTAGGACATTAATTCGTCAACTATAATGCGCTCCATAATTTTTGCTGGGATAGAAACAAGACTTATGGGTCTATAATTTGATGCTTGCAACCTGTTGCCGCTTTTGAAAATAGGAACAACAGTTGAAGTTAGCCACTTTTTTGGTAGTTGTCCCAGAGCCAGAGAATTTTTCATTATTTTTGAAAGAGGCATTGCCAATATTTCACTACAGGATTTTAATACCAGTGGATGGATTAAGTCAGGCCCAGGCGACGACGAAGTACGTAATGAATTTAGTTTTTCCGCTACAAGCTCTTCTGTAATGTCTATGTTCGACAAGTCATGTTGATCTAGTTGGGATGTCATCTGGGGATTTGCGCTTGTATGTTTTGTGAAGATAGACGAGAAATGCTGAGCAAATAGTTCTGCAACCTGTTTTTCGTTGTCGCATGGGACGTTGAGATTATTCAGCAACATAGGGATATTAGTTTTAGATGAAAATACATTTCTGGTGTACGCATAGAATGATTTCTGTCCCCGTGATAATACTTCTGCTTCATAGTCATGTCGAGACTTTTTACAAAGGTTTGATAATTTTCTAGAAATACGACGGTGGGCCTGAAAATCGTGCTCGTTCTGGGTTAATTTATATCGTCTCCATAAATGTTTTTTCCTGGAAGATAATGTGATTAGGTCTTTGGTCATCCATGGTTTACGCGCACTGGCACGATAATTTGAAGTCGGTGTGTTCCGGGATACGATGTTACTAACAGTAGAGGAAAAAGCTTCCCACTGGTCATTGATGTCGGACTCATTGATAATTGCTACCCAGTCAACAGTTGCGAGGTGAGAATTAATCGCTTCAAAGTTTGCTTTCCATATGTTTGGCTTTGGTGATGACACATTTCTCTTGCAGAAACAGGCTTGAAAAGTAATTAAGAGACATGAATGGTCCGATATCCCGATTGGATCATTATTGGAGGAATTGTAATCGTTAGGTAATTAAATTTTGTTTTAAAACAAGAAGATATAATTCCGTAATACGCTACTATTACCAACACAAGATAGTTGCTGTCATATATGTGATAGCATATTGCATAATGTTAGAACATATCATAGTATTATGAGCAATCTAAATAAACGGTTAGATTTTTAAAACCGCAAAGAAAAATAATATTATTTTTAATTGTTACACCTTAGTGAGAGTGTAAATATAAATTGAATTCGTCATTAAAATGTGTATAAAAATGGAAAACCTTCACTCATAACTATTAACTTAATTCTATGATTCTCCGAAGAGCAATACAATTGCAAACCAATTTAAGTGTAGCTGTAAAGAAATAAAGTGTAAGTACTATAAACCGTCAGTGAAGACAATTACACACATGGTGGTCCACGCAATTGTCAATAATTGAAAACATTAAGTAAATTCACACATTAAAATTCATAAAGTACCTAGGCTAGTGCAGCATAACAACTAACACAACTCAAGTGGACAGGTCTAGTTAGAAAATGAAAGAGTCAGTAACATGTAACAGACGACTTTTGCATACGGAATTAAAAGATAATAAACAGGTGAAAATTCAGTAAACAATTATAAGGTAGTTGATGAAATGGAATTATCATAATGACTATACAATTTTCGCACTAACTTGTTTAAATATTTATAGGTATTTAGCAACACGCAAACACAATAGTTTTGTGCACTGTTAAATAACGGTCGGATGATATGAAATGCGCACGTTAATATATTTGAAATTGTAATTTTGTCAAGCATTAACGGCAATGATGATATTAGTATGTATGGGAAACTGCATTTAAAAGCTTGTTATTAGCCAATTGCAACGGATATTTTATGGTAAACTGATCGTTTATGCCGCAAGTGAGCACTGCGGGCGTAGGATGTGCTTTACTGAGCCCGCGTTATGACAACAATACACGTGGCTCGCTGCGGTTTCTTTATTTATATTACTGGAATCGAATCATCATATCATGCAATGAGGAATGTTCATTTCCTCTGGAATTCGAACGGCACTTTAATGAACACTCTTGCACAAATTATTGATACTTGCTAAATGTGACTTTCAGGTAGATTACCTAATCGTAAACGTTTGTGTTAAAGCTATGAAGAAGACTATTAAAATGCCGTTCGCTGCAGTTAAAAATTGAGGTTGACTGGACAATGAATAGATATTAACGACTAATGATTTTAAATTTATAATTAGTTACATAAAATTAAATAGGTGGATGGATGAAAGGTCAGATGGTGATGTTCTGTATCTCAGAGATGTTGTAAAACTATTAATTCTAAACGGACATATATCACGTTATATTTCTGATGAACCACTACTGAAGATCCTTAATTAAGGACGATAAGTAAACTTATGAAAGGAACAAAAAAAGGTTAATGTTAAAATAAAATGTTACGAAAATTTGTAAATAATAATAATAGGTTCCCATCTCCTAGGTGACGCAGAATAGAGAAGATAAACACTGTCTTTCTGGATCTCTAGCACCTATGTGAAAATTAATTGAGAATTTTCGACTGGTCCCATTGCTATAATTTAATGTTAGAGTGCTTTTCTCGGGAGTTTTAGACCGGGAGCTCATGACATTTTTGGTCTCCGATTTCATACAGCATGCCTTTTGGAGGAGAGAATATTTACCCTTTGACAACAAAAAAGGGATGGTACTAAACCCCTGAACGCTTTCCGGTCATAGGGAAAATTGCATTTCCACTTAAACACAAAACTTTTGTGTTTTTCTCTGATTTAATATTGCTTGCCCTTTTGTCAAAAGAAAGTTATAACAAATTTAAAGTCTTTTAATTATAGGCATGCTGTATGAAAACGCGGAAAATCATATTTTTTTATTACAAGATCACATGACCGTTTGAGCCCTTTGGGACCCTCCGAATCGCATGCATATATTTAAAAGACTTTAAATTTGTTATAACTTTCTTTTGACAAAAGGGCAAGCAATATTAAATCAGAGAAAAGCACAAAAATTTTGTGTTTAAAGGAAATGCAATTTTCCCTATGACCGGAAAGCGTGCAGGGGTTTAGTACCATCCCTTTTTTGTTGTCACAGGGTAAATATTCTCTCCTCCAAAAGGCATGCTGTATGAAATCGGAGACCAAAAACTGTCATGAGCTCCCGGTCTATTTAGGCCAGGGGCGTTATTGTATATGCGCCAAACAATAATGTAAAACCAATCGCAATGCAGTCGGTTCTAAATCTGTTGCTTAACAACCAAGCGACTGTAAGAATTCTGGTTTCCTCACATGTGACGTAGATCTTGACATCTTGTGAACAAAGCATTCTAACACATCAACTTTGCGATTTTTTTTATATCTCATAATTGATTTAAAAGAACCTAAGTTATTAGAAAATTTTCACTATTTTTATTAATAACATTTGATTTGTATGGTATGTATATTAATAACATATTGAGCTTTTTCGGTTTCGCCATTTTCAAAGCAATAGTTCAATTACCTCTGCAAACAGGTACTCATTTGAGGCTTTAAATGAGTTGAGTTGACTAAAATTCATATAAAATTTTAGGACGTAAATATACTAGTCTTTTATTGAGACAAAAAAATTTGAAACCGATTCTCTTAGCGACCCATTGTCAGAACTGGCCGCAAATTTTTCGGGGCCCGGTGCAAGTGAGCACTGGCTGTACTTAACCTTTTTGTACTGAGTACTATGCGATCGCTGGACTACAACGGGGTTGGGGCCCTGGGTGATTGTACGGGTCACTCATGCATTACTTTGGTCCTGCTTATTATATATTACGAATAGAGATTCGTAATAAATTTTGTACTAACGACAAAAAAAGCGGACACCGTTATTTTGGATGTTTGCCATTGCTAATAATACTCGGCTAGAATAGTACAATATAATGAGTATTAGTATCAAAAAGATATAATACTGCATGAGTATATAAAAAATTAATTCGGACGTTTCGGAAACTGCTCAACAATCTGTTTTCGTCTTAAACGATCACGAGAAGTGATGACTTCATCACTTCTCATCATCTTCTCGTCATCACTTCTCGTGATCGCTGAAGACGGAAACAGATTGTAGACCAGTTTCCAAAACGTACGAATTTATTTTTTATATACTCATGAAGTATTATATCTTTTTGATACTAATACTCATTATATTGTACAATTCTAGCCTAGTACTATCAGCAATGGCAAACGTCCAAAATAATGGTGTCCGCATTAATATTGGACCATCGCAAAATAATTTCAAAGATATGACAAAAAAAGAAATTTCGAGAAACCTAACCAGACAACAATTTTATGTAATTTTATACATATATTTTGTATAGAAATGTTCAACTAATAACTAGATGTTTTTACCGATCGCTAACATATGTAAGGGAGGTATTGTGATCATACCGATTTTGACATTTCGAGATTTCTATGGATCTCCACGAATTGAGGTCCCTACATTTCGTTTTGACTATTTTTAGCATGATGTTTGTCGGTCTGTCTGTCTGTCTGCCTGTCTGTCTGATCAACTTTTGGTAAAAATCGATTTACTACAAATGGGAATTTAGTCGTGTGGGTTTTAAGATTTTTGCGAATTATTTAGAAAAAATTTATATAACAAAAGTTGCTATAAAGGCAATTAATAACAACTTTTATTTGAGACATTTTTTGATAAAACAGCATAAATTACACAAGTACTTTGTGATGGCGATCGGTCCTGTGGTGGCCACAGCTGATTTTTTTTTATTGTTTTTAGCACAAAACTTTCTTCGAAAAATACCTTACTTGATGATAATAGATATCACTTGGTGCACGTTTTCTTTACGACAATCAAATCATTTTTACCCCCAGTACTTTTCTATTGAGAACCGCGACAGATTCGGGATGGCAAAAATAAAAAACCATGTACAATAACTATAAGAAATTTTTACAATAGAACAAAAATTACAAATTAAAATATCCTATTAGATAGATAAAAATGTGTTGCAAATTTTGATTAATAGATTGTTATTAATTATATTTCAGATTGCCAGTTTTGTAAAAGAAATTTGTAAGAATTATACTGTTGTGCTTTCTCCTAAAACCTTCAAACCGTAAATATATTTTAGTTAACATCATAACTAATACCCTTTTCACACTAGATCTTTAAGACGAGTGAACTTAAAGTTCACCGATGTTTAAGATCGGTATGCTTTCACACTTGATGTTTAAATCTATGGTGCTGTCATCAGCTACAGTAATTTTGTCCTTAAGTTACTGTCATGAAATTACCAGTTTTGAACTGTCTGCGCAGACGCACATTTTGAATTATTATAAACAAATAAGGATATTTCATTTCATTCTACAATAAAGACACTGCAATAAAGAATATATTACACCTGTATTAACATGTAAGTCGATACATTTTATCTCAATTATTGTAGCTCTGTATTTTATTAAACACATTATTAAAATAAATAATTTTATTATAACAATAAGTATAAACTTCTTATAACATCGATATAATACAGTATTCTTGTTTATGATAATATAAAATGTGGACAGCACAAATTCAAGGAGTATTTTTTTATAATATAAATTAAGTTGGCAATGTGGACGAAGTTTAAAACGCAGATCTCTGTCTTAAACATCGCTTGTATTTAGACGAGGCCATACGGTTTCACATTAGCGTTTAAAGATACATTCACTTTAACATCCGATCTTAAAGATCTAGTGTGAAAAGGGTATAACAGCATTCAGGGTCGGCGCGAGGCATGTGCAGCATGTGCAGCCGCACATGGCCCCGCGGTCAACAGCAGGCCCTGCGGTTCAACAACAGGCCCCACGCATGGAGAGTTGCTCCTCACTTGGATCTGAACAGCAGGCCCCGCGGTTTTTCTCGCACATGGCCTCGCAAATCCTAGCGCCGGCCCTGACAGCATTACAATAAATGGAAGTGAATTATGGTTTTAACACCACACGAAAAAATTATAATTCTAGCCTCAGAAAAAGATAAGGACACATGCAGGAATCGGTAATAAGGGTACCCAGCAAAAGAGATGCCACTTGAACATAAAAAAAGAGGACTCGAAACAAAAATATGTGGAAAGACCAATATAGAAGGTGACGGCTGGTTTTAACTAATCATTTCTGAATTTTTATTGAATTACTGTGAGAACGTGCATACTACTAGAATTTAAATAATAAATTGTAGTTATTTATTTAAATGTTATGTATCTAAATGCGTATTTCAATAATTGTTACATTTGTATTTGTAAAGAGAAATCAATATTTATACTAAACTAATTTATATAACTATAAATTATCTGTAATAAGATCAGTAATAAGATATTGTAATTTATGTTTACTTGTAATTGTTTTGCCATTAGGATTATAATAATTTATATATATCAATTACCGTGAAATGCACAACTTTAGAAAAATGTACATAGTTTGGTTATGCAAATAACAAAGAAATTGTCCCAACAAATCATACAATTACTTTTACAAAACTCAAATTTTAGATGATTTAGATTCTTCTACATAAAAACGGTCCGGGAACAAATAATGTTTTGAGTCACCAAAAAATATCTCAACAATAGCTATTGATGAGAAGTGTGAATTTTCACATGCTTCAGAGTTTTGTAGGTATTTAGAAAGTGATAACAAATTGTGGGTACAACTTAAAAATCATAAACTTCGATAACTTTTGAAAAAATAAGCCTAGTACTTTCACACTTTCAGCTATAGCCATCCAGTTCTAGTTAATTAGATAAATATTGTAAGCATAGTGTTGCAAAAAATGGGATAACATACGAAATCATTATGAGATGGAAATTCCTCTTGTGCTTTTCTTGTTCATATTATTGTGCATTATTCAGAATATTTTCAAATTTTAAGTTTAACCTGCTGGGTTAAAGGGCGCGGGAAAGAGGTTTCTTTTGCACTTTTTTGGCAACATTCGTGATAAAAAATTTACAAAACTACTTTTTGTTCCTTAATTTAAATATTAATAACTTTCTTCTGATACCACATTGTAAATATAAAAAAAAAATGTGTTTTCAACGTAACGAAAAATATTTTTAGATAAAGTAATTTCGACCAAAATTCCTATTGAAATATTTGGGTTCCTATTAATGCACATTATTGAGATATTTTTCAGAATTTTAGAACAACCCCTCTTGGAATTAGGGTGGGAGACGAAAGTTTTTGACACATTTTTGGTGAATGTTCCATAAAAAATTAGACTTTCCAAAAATAGAAATTCGTGCCGCTTGGAATTTGAAAAATATTTTTTTTTTATCGTTTTAATATATATTTGTGCATATTTTTCCCGTTGTGTGTTTTCTTGAACTCCTATTTATGAATTTATGAATTTAGAATTTTTGTGTTTTTAAATTAAATATACAATTTTTACCGATCGCCAACATATATAAGGGAGGTATTGTGGTCATACCGATTTAGACATTTCGAGATTTCGATGAATCTCTACGAATTGAGGTCCCTACATAACGATTTAACGTTAGTTAACTATTTTTAGCATGATGTCTTTCGGTCTGTCTGTCTGTGTGTCTGTCGGTCCATCCGTCCGTCTGTCTGTATGCCTGTCTGTCTGTCGGTGTGTGTACACGTGCAGAGCAAATTCGGCTGAAAGGATTTTTGTGAAACTTCATATTTAAGCTTGACATCATTGGCACGAGTTGATCAACTTTTGGTAAAAATCGGTTAACTAGAAATGAGAGTTGAGTCGTGTCGATTTTAAGATTTTTGCAAATATTTCACAACAGAATTATTTAGAAAAAAATTATTTAACAAAAGTTGTTAAAAATGCAATAACTAACAACATATATTTGAAACATTTTTCGAAATTTTTGTGTATTTTTTCATACTTATACGTTTCTGTGGTCATGATAAATAATATATCGGTTAGAAAATATTGGACCTAGTTATTTGTACTCTGCTGCTAGAATTTATTCATATACTTTGTGATGGCGGTCGGTCCTACGGTGGCCACAGCTGATTTTTTCGTTAATAGTTACAAAAAAGTGTAAAATAAAGCTGTATCCTTCTTTTCTCCTTTTTCTGGTACCTCTTCATAGCCTGGGTGCCTAACACCATTTGCCCCCCTCAGGGCCAACGATGTAAGTAGACTACATTGTATGTTCTAGTT
Organism: Liopterus haemorrhoidalis; assembly: GCA_963971575.1. Classification (NCBI taxonomy): domain Eukaryota; kingdom Metazoa; phylum Arthropoda; class Insecta; order Coleoptera; family Dytiscidae; genus Liopterus; species Liopterus haemorrhoidalis. Next base: position 194,643,075 of record OZ020611.1, read on the forward strand.
ATGAAATAATGTTATGAAAGTCCGCATAATAATTCATTGGTACAAAACTTTTGAAGTAGTGTCGGTATTATTAAAATGCGCATCAAACAACAGTGATGAGTTGCAAAACATAATTTTCATTCACACGAGTGTCACAAAAACAACTTCCTTTATAAGTTGACCTTTTGGCTGTGAGCCCATCGCGACATAGACACCGACACACCAATACACAAACACATCGACATAGCATTCTATAAAGTAATGGGACGATTGAATATATTATATGCGTTTTTAATTCTGAAAGTAGGAATAGAAATTCAGGCAACCTTTGCCATCGAATGGTGACATTATAACCTTTGATATTCAAGCTGGTCGTGGTCGACTAACAATAATACGACGGAAATCCTGTTTTTGTATTTAAATGAATTGAAAAAGTCAAGACGTCAGTAAATCTGATAGCGAGGGTTTTTTTAATGCTTGAATTGAGGGTGCAGGATAAGGAACTGGCCATCGGTCAGACCTGGGGTTATAAGTCACTGGATTTAGTATTCCATAGGCGTGTATATCACAAGATTTTACAAAAAATATTTTTAGAAAACTAGTGGTTGTTTCCGTTGCTTCGTGTTTTTCTCGAGAATTTTTGTAAATATTAGTTTATTAAGGGTACCGTAGGTATGATGAAGAATCCCTTATACCGTCACATGAACCTAGAGAATAAAATATAATATTATACAACATATACCTATGTATTTATTGAAAGAAAATGAAAAATCTTGATACGTAAGTTAACAAGATTTTTTTTTTTTTATAAATTAACGTGATTTTGACTATATTCTAAACAAATAACACGAAATTTCTCTGAATTATGGGATATTATTTATTATGATTGTTGGGAGGACGATACAGACTAGAGATGTGTCTTTCGCGAACGATTCGATCCAAAATAACGAATCGTTGCAGTGAATTGATACGACCGAATCTTTTAATAAGCAGCGAACGAATCTTAAACACGAAACGGAACGGAACGAGGATCGAGCACAGAGCTCAGGCTGATGGCTGTGTAGTGTGGAACACACGTACATCTATGTAGGCTGAGTCTGGATGGGCGAACTTCGAACATGGCACGAGCGAAAGATGAACGGCAGACACGATACACTGCACAGTACAATGTGTGTACATGTACGTGATACGTACACGTACTACGTGTACTGACACGTTCGCCGTTCGCGAACCACTAGCGACTGTCTAACGTTCACGAATGATGCATCTCTACTGTTCTCAGCTCCCAGTACACAACTATGCAATAAAAAAGCCAAGTACAGCGTGACGTAGATAGTAAACACTAGATTTGTTGTACGCCAACGATTCGTTACAAAAGAACGAATCTTTTTAGAGAGTACTGAATATTGAAAGAATCTTTAAAAACGCATTTCCCACGTCTAGTACAGACATAAGCTGCCTGAAGGCAATGCGGTTTAATATCTACCACTTATGGTCTACCTCTTATGGTCTTCTGACTTATGGCTCCCAATTGAGTTCCAGACTACCCCCGATTTTACCTCAACCTGAGAACGACGACATATATAGTCTTGTAATTCAGCAATCTTTTTACGTGGTATTTTAAGGTGTACTGTCCAGTCAGGAAGCCCGTGATTTGAATAAAAGTCCTCCTTGTTAAGCTGGAGAAGTTTCGTTTCTCTGGAGCTTGAAGGTAGAATAATTTTTTTTTGGCATGTTTTAAGCCCAGAAGGTGATGCCAGATGAAAGAGTTTTGTTTATCTTCCCAAGTTCTAATTGAATTTATAGTTTGGTTGCTTGACAGTCAGAGCAGATGAAATGTAATCCTGCTCACTTTTTAGCTAGGAGATCAGCTTCTTCATTTCCCTTGACTCCCTCATGTAAAAAAATTACTCGATAACTTCTTTGTTAGAGTTGCCGTTACAACGTGGTAATGGTTGCCTATGTTCATGTAATGGTTCGCACAAGAACGTAAGTTCAATCATGATATCCACATTTTAAATTTCACCTTTCAATAATCTACAATCGACACAGGGGTCGAACTAGCCTGAAACATTTAATGCTTAAAATGACTTAAATAGAGCTAATAGGGTTGATTGAAATTTCACGCTGATTACGTGGTAATCACTTAGTGCCGAATACTTGTAAACAGGGAAATTACTTATGAGCCAGCCAAAAGATGAGTACACATTATTACTATCTGTTATTAAATAATCACTATTCCTTAAAATAGGATGTTGGCTTATACTGCTACGAGTATCATGAATAGAAAGGAGATCTAATGTGTTAATTATCGAGAAATTTGAAGAACATACGGCTATTAATAATAGCTCATAACAGCATACTTATTCACTTTGGCCGTGTCAAACGAAAAAGCTGTGATAACCTAGAGATATTAATTCTATAAGAGAAATTTAAAAATGAACTCTTGTTCGGGCTTCTACTAGGTAGACAGACCAAATTAAAGTAGTAGCCGATTGCTCTATTATAAAAACCATAGGGGGGCAAACATAGACGACGATGAAAAGATATATTAAAAGTAATAATAAGTAACGACTCTACTAGCTAGAAAAAATCGTCATAGAAGAAATAGCCTTGTGACTTCACTCTCACAAATCCTCCATCTTGCTTTTTTAATTGTCAGATATTCACAGGTATCTTGTCTAAATATACTTGATAAATCGTCTCTTAACTATATTTTCCATCTTTTAGTTTTTTTCAAGATTTTTTGCAAGGTGGATGTTCAGTTTTTCTTCCCAGATCATCTTTATCATTATATTCACTTTATCCTCGTCCCGTGTCGTCCACAATTATTCTTCTACTCATTTTGTGCTTTATCCCCTTCGAGTACAGTGCTCGAATTATTGCATTGATACAATCAATTGTCATCCATTTTCTTGGATCAAAATAACAAAATATATATACAGTACCTAGACAAAATATTATAACCACTTATGAATTTTTAAAAATTCATTGTTAACACAAAATCAACAAAATAGTAATAAACCAATTTTATTTTTATTTTGTATTTTATTATTTCAAATTATTTTAGTACATTTATAAAATGTTTTTTAATATTTTGTGTTGCCCCCCTTTGCTTTTATTACTGCCGCAATTCTTCGAGGCATACTCTCAATACATGCCCTAATGCAATTTTCAATTTCTGGAGAGCCATGCCATACTTTTTTAATATTATCTGTTAAAACTTGTTTTTTAGTATTATTTTAATCATAAAAAAGTCTTTTCAGGAGGTTCCAAACATTTTCGATAAGATTGATATTCGGCGAATTACCTGGCCAGGACAAAATCGGTACTTTTTGTTCTTGCAAATCAGTCTCAAAATAAATATACAGAGTTGAAGATGTTTAAAATAGCTTATCTTTTAATAAATAAACGATATGTTAAAGAAATAAATAAAGTAGCATATGATTATATGTCGGCATTTTTAATAAACAGTTGTTTTTGCAAGTGGTTATAATATTTTGTCTAGGTACTGTATATATATATATATATATTTAACTCTAATCTAAAAGGATTTATTAAGGTACCGACATAGGGTTCAAAATAGACAACAACAAAAGGCGCTACAGCCTGCCCTCAACAGTCTCAGTAACGACCGCAGAAATCGAAATCATCCACCAAGCCATTAAAGATGTTTTCAGATACAAAGAAAGGATAAACTATATTATCTGTACCGATTCGCTGGGTGCAATCAAGGAAATAACCAACCCCAACACAAAACGAAAAAACACACAACAAATTCAACACCTTATACACGACACTATAATACACGACAAACACAACATAACACTCTTATGGGTTCCAAGTCATAAGGGCATCGAAGGCAACGAAAACATACATAACTTCATTAACAACACTGCACCTACACAATCACTAAATCTATTTACCCAATTGAAGACATCCAAATGATCATTTCACAGAACTTACAAAAAATACAAGCCAAATGGAGATCAATAAAAAATAACAAATTAAGATCCATCAAACCTGATATACAAGTCTGGAATCTAAACACGGATAGAAGAACACAAACCATCCTCACAAGATTACGAATAGGACATACAAAACTAACCCACGAGCATCCACTACAGAGAGATAACGCGAAGATCTGCGATGAGTGATGTGAAATCCTCACTATAGAACACCTCCTAGTAGAATGCCGAACATATACAGATCTGAGAACCGAACACAACATAATACATTCCCTTAAACACATTCTGCAGAACACCATCACAGCTAACATGAACATAATAAACTTCCTCAAAGATGCCCAACTAGTCAGCAACATTTAAACTTAAAACCACATCACTTATAATTTATAATAAACAAATATTTATAAACAAAATATGTTACTTATGAGATAATAATAAACAAATTATTGTAAACTTAAACCGACGCTAAAAACCATATAGTTGAAGCGTAGTTAAATAAAGCTTATGAAAAAAAAAGGTATCGGGAGAAAGTAACAAATTTGATACCTTTTGGCCTTACAAAAATAACCTATTTGCTCTGTCGAATATTTCCAGGTAGTTTGCGCCTCAAAACTCCTAGATCTCACTTCTGTAAACTGATCTCTTTTGATTGGTCTCGGTCCTCCTTTATTTTTCCATCCAGCAATCATCTGCCTCTCATAACCTGTAAAATATATATTACTGTATAAAAATAATAATCGCCGCCTTTGTTAAAGAAACAACCCTTAGCATGACAAACTCCCGCCCTTGTATTTTACCGGAGTGATGTCCGGAGTCGACTACTCCGGATATCGTAACACGGACCCTAGCTGCACATCAGCGCGACAAATGAGACACGCTATTTGTCCAGCGTGTCTGCAATTGATTTACATTGATAGCTGCAACAGTTTTTGCAACACTGCCACTACCCTTATGTGTTTTCTTTCACATTCTAACATGTAATTGATGGTCACTTTTTTGCTACAAGCTTGTAAGATTGATTTAGATACTTGGGAAAATGGACTGAATTTGCTGGAAAAAAAAGGGAAAATTGTTTCAGCACGTTTTTATAGGAGTGAAATAAAATGTTTTCTATCATTTACATTAGATAGTTTTTACACTTTCATGAGAAAGAAGCAGTTTATATACTATATTAAATTACAATTCTAAAAACTTATTCAGCAATAAATCACAAGAATACTTAAATCAAGCAACTTATTTATCTTATTTTGCATTTCACTTTTGTGGTCAAACAGTTGACATGATTACAAGATATTTAACTTCCAAAAAATATATATTTACATACATACAGGTAGGACAATGAAATAGATACGAACCAAAAATTCCGAAATATCCTTAAACAAATATTTTGAGCAAGGAAAAAAAAAAAAACCTTCAGTTTTAATGGTTGAACTTAAATTAGATTCATAAGAAAAACTGTTATGCGTGGTGGTAGATTATTGCTCTTGGACTGTTTTTAGGGTTTTGTAGAAAACTGAAATTTGGTAAACTCCTGCATGGAGAAAAATTCTAGCGTGCTAAAAAAACACATCGCAGAATAAATATGTATTTAATGAAAAACATATATTTTTTTTTAGTTTTGAGAAAATGAAACCTCTTCATGTCTGGATAAACACAAATTTTTATATTTGAAACATCGTTTTATTAATTGGATTTTTGCTAAAACAATGTCAAAAAACTTTTATCCCCCACTCTATTTCCCATAGAGATCAATCTAAAAATCTGAAAAAATCTCAATAATGCTCATTGGAACCTGAATAGTTCAACAGGAATTTTTGATCAGATTAGTTAAAAATATTGATATTTTATGTCTTTGAAAAATAATTGATTTTTTCTAAATTTATTGCATGGTATCAAAATGAAGCTCTTAAGACATAGATTAAGGAACGGAAAGTAGTTTACTTATTTATTATTTTTTTTTTAATTTAATTACTTTTTTCCAAAAATGTATTAAAAAAATAATGTCCCGCACCCTATAACCGCAAAGGGGTTAAACTAAAATCTAAGTCTGTAAAAATTCTAAGTAATGTATATTGATCTGATTCGGAAACGTATGAAAAGGATTTTGATCAGATTGCGTTTTTCAAAAATATTATAGTTTTTGTGTCTTTGATTATTATTATTATTATTATTATGTTCATGGCTAAATTATGGCTAATAATGTTATAGATTTTGTATTTAATGCAGTGGTGTATGTCTTTTTTTGAAAATATAACTTAAAATTTTAACACCTAAGAATTGAGTTCATGTGTGTAAGCTCCGTTTACTATTATAAGTCATTATTCAACCTATTGGTTGAATTATTTATTATTATTATTATTATTATTATTATTATTATTATTATTATTATTATTATTTTATTAAGGTGTCACAGAGAAATAAATCATTTATAGGAGTAAAATACTTCTATATAAAAAAACACTATTAATAGAGAGAAATACATTTCCGAAATTGAAAAAGAAATAAACCATTTATTAATATATTTTTAATTAAACTAATGAAGATTTAGATACGAAGCAAATGCAGAAAAAATCGCTGGGATTTTGAAATTAAAATTTTATTGTGAGCAAATTTTCACAAAATTATTTAAATATAGTTTTAAAAAATTAAATTAGAGCTCTTATTAGTTGAATAACGAATACAAATTATTATTAAAAACTGTTTGTTTTGATGCGATTATAGAAAAAATATTGTGCTAGACATCTAGCATTCTGTTGGCTTCTTACACTTATTTAATACCTACAAAACGTTGAAATGTGTAAAAATTCACACTTCATATCTTTTTTTTATGATATGGTGTAGGTCCAATTTATTGAATTAAAGAAAAAATAATTAAAGAAATATATAAGATCTTAGCAGGTGATGGCATCCTCTTGACTTCTTGAGTTGGTTCACCGCGTGCTATCCACGTGTTTTGATTGTCATTTGGTCTCCGAAGTGTAGTGATGTATCCAAGTTTCATCGACATTCACAAAAAGTCTCAAAAAATCTTTTGTATTGCGCTTGAATATGTCTTATATTATATATTTTACATTGCTGAGAAATGGTCATTCACACTTGCTTTTGGTCGTTTGTTAGCAAACGCGGCACCTATTTTGCAGTGAGATTTGTCATGTCCAAATGTTGGTCTAAAATGCAATGTGCGCGGTCTTATGAAATGCATATTGCCTTTGTTATCTCTCGTAATTTTAGTCGGCGATAGTTCATCACAATTCTGTGGACTTTTTTAATCGTTTTTTCATCAGTAGCTGTTTTCGGCCTACCAGAACGTGATGGATCCTCTGTGCTTGATCGACCACGTTTAAATTCTCCAATCCAGTTTGCATTTTTTTTGCATATGACTCACCATGAACCCCGTCTAACTCCGTTTTCATATCTTAAGCATTCATGACTTTTAAAAAGAAATGTTTTATCACCGCACAGAACACGATTTTATTCATGATTAAGAAAATGTATTTGTTGCTTTATTTGACTGTCATGGCTATACTGTATGCTCGATCAGTCTGAAAATTTGACTGCATTTATATGAAAGATTAGGCGTTCAAAACGTATGAACGAAATGCGCGCGCAACTCCGTCTTTTAGTTCGTTCTAGAAACTTCCCGATCAGCCCTTGTACATGGAAGGACTTGATATTTAACAGATTAAGATGGAGGAGTATTGTGAGTGAACCTAAAAAACAATACGACTGAGAGGACCCCACAAGTGTGGGTGAGAGAGTACTATGGTAGAGAATAACACCTAAGGTTCCTATGCTGTTTATTATTTTTCTTTTTTTTTGCACTTACGGAACAAATTAAAAATTGATGTACAAATCAATAGCACATTAAGTTAATTACCGTCCATTACTGGCAATTAATATCCATCACCTCAGAGTGACCTTAGACCTGGAATTTCGTCACATCTTTGGGGGTCACACATCCACAGGAAGTAATGTTTATGTACGTATACAAGGTGTTTACATACACACATGCAATTCAATTGTTTTGACAATATCGGTACAATTTACGAGAAGTAGGAAAATCCATTAGCCTTGAATAGTAAAACTGAGATATTTGAGATTGAAAGCCTTGTCTAGACTTGTCATGCATATGGTCGTAAATAATATTATAGAAAAACATTTGAATTTATTTAATGTAGGTAATACAGGTAGCTGCATTTTAAGTTAATATAATCAATATTATAATTATTACATGCCTTGTTAAGTATGCACAGTAAATCTTAGTTTTTTGTTTAAATATTATTTTAATGAAGTCATATTGTAATTATATATTTTGTTTTATTAATATATGAAGGTGTAGCTTAGAATTTTATTGATGTAATACTCGCCTACGGGGTGTGTGGGAACTATTTATTAATTCTGCTATAACAGTACAGGGTGTAATTCTTGCTTTCTGGTAAAACAAACATGAAGTTAGCATTTGTTATACGAGGGTTACCTTTTATGTTTCTATAAACGACCACTAGATGGTAATATTGAAATGTGTCATTACTATATTCGTAAAATTTGACGTTTATTATTTTGAAATCAGTGGCGAATTATAAATTGACTGAGTAGTTTGTTGACAGTGAGCGTTAAAAAAAGTAAGTTTGTAGAAAAACGGATATTATTCGTGAAGGTTTTCGTTGGATGATTTTTTACGATTTTAGTAAAGGCTTAACTCAACAAGAATGCATAGATTCGCTTCGTTCAACTTTTGGTAATGAAGCACTATCAGAAAAGACTGTTTACAATTGGTTTGCAGAATTTCGTCGTAGTCGTGCGACCGTCAGTGATGCATCTCGTGAAGGTCGACCAAAATCGGTTGTGATTCAAAAAAACATCGATGCTGTGCGCAAAATGATTGAAGAAGATCGGCATGTGACTTACCGTGCGATAGAGGAATCCTTTGGAATATTGCAGACTGCAATTCATTCGAGTTTGCATGAACATTTAGCTATGAAAAAGATCGGTTCCCGATGGATTCCGCATAATTTTACCGAAGCTCAAAACAGGCTCGTGTTGATCTTTGTAAAAGAATGTTGAAAAAATTCAACCTAGGCACTGCAAAATCCGCATACAACATCGTTACAGGTGACGAAACTTGGATTTATTCATATGAACCGGAAACTAAGCAACAATCCATTGTTTGTGTCTTCCAATATGAACCGAAACCCACAAAAAATGTTCGTGCACGAAGCACTTTTAAGATAATGATCGCTTGTTTCTTTGGTTGTACTGGACATGCCGCAACCATTCTTTTAGAGCAGGCCTGGGCAAATGGCGGCCTGCGGGCCGGATCCGGCCCGCGCTGGTATTCTATCCGGCCCGCGAAGCATTTTATAAATTATTCTATCCTGCAAAAATATTAATATCTGTCCAATATAGATTGACTATAAAATTCTATACATTATTTGAATAAAGCGGTTCCAATACAACACAAAAAAATTATTTTAAAGTGAGTCTTTAAATTTTTTGTTTTTTTTTTTTTTTTTTGTCTGTAGTCAAATTTTCATGCCCCCTGCTTTAGAGCATCGATTCTCAATCTGTGCTCCGCGTGTAGCTCTCAGGAGCTCCGAAGTCGTTCCAGGAAATAAAATAAATAAAAATTGAATAAAATCAAAAGAATTAGAAATAAAAAACAGAATCAATATAAGAAAACTGGAAATTACATTTTGAAAGAAAATTGGTCAAGTTGTATGTGTGTATGTCCAAGTGATTTCTGACTTTACCGGTTTCCGACTCTATGACTAGCTGGAATGTGCTCGGCGAGATGCATTTTTGTTTGAATAATCTGCGTGTATTTTGTTTATTTGCTTAATTTTATAAAAATCTGTCTATCTATCAATATGTGAGCTGTGAAAGAGAAAAGTGAATTTATATTAACTAAAAAATCTATTCCCCCGTAACATTACTTCTAAACACCATTAATTTGTAAGACATAGGGTAGGCATAGGGGCTTCGCCATAGAAAATGATTCTAAAAAGGGCTCCGCAAGTAAAAAAGGGAACCACTGCTTTAGGCGATAAAAGTTGGTATTTGTTAGAAGCATATTTAGACTTTCTATTTACGGACTTTTCGAGAGAATAACCTCTCTTTGCGTTTAAGAATATACTTGAATTTTACGAGGCATTCTTAAGAAGATTGCTCAATACTTAAGAATATTGGGATATAACTTTGCCACCATTGTAAAAATGGTGAGAAAAAGGTGTCCAAAAAGCGCAAATTCACTTAGTACTTAGTTTCGACTGTAAGATGTTAACGATTTCATAGTATTCTAAGTTTCTAGTCAGTCAGCTGAAAACTTCTTCCAGCCTACTATATAAACTAAAGCCTGGTAGATACCTGGTAAACTACCTACTAAAGAATGATAGAGTAATTAAACAGTTTGTTTTACTGAGTACGGTACTGTAATTAACGCTAATGCATTTCTCAAGTTTGATTTTGTAGATGCAAATAGACGACATGTTATGATACCTGCGCACTTAATTTAAGGCGTAAAAATGATTCATTCTTAATTGTATTGTTTTATATTTCGTTATAAACAAAGGAACAATTCAATAACAAAGCAGCGATATTTTGTATTTTTAATAACAGAAATATCAGATATTGCGTAAATTTAATTCTTTTAATGGCATAATTTATATTATCCTTAGAACCATCAAAGAAGAGGACAAGTTGTGGGAATTTAGACAAAACAGCAAGGACCAAACAATATTGACAATACTGCGACATTGACACATAAGTACATATTTGAAAAATCTTACCCCAGCACTTGTACTGACTGCCAAGTTCGCTTGACAGTGGATCACATCATAATCTCCTGTCCAAAATATAATGTAGAGAATTAAAAATAATATACCGACAACATTATAACAAGCACTGGCTCCAAGCAAGAATTCAGAAAATCAGACGCTTTAATTCCTAAGAGACATTAACATCTCCCACCTCATATAATATCTGTTCACCAAATTCTTTATTTACTCAATGTTTAAATACTCCGAATTTTTTTAATACTTACTACCTATAACTGCAACTTATATACATGTATATAATATAATTATTCTAAAAATGTAATGTGTGTAAATTTAAAATAATAAAAAAATATATATTTATATTATTTGTGAAAACTGTGAATTCAAAATAGCACAACTTTTAAACAGTTAAGAATAGTGGTCTGCCTTTAAAATTTTTGGATTCTCCGTAGTTTATTTAGTCTAGAAATATTTGAAGCTTTAATTAATTGTTTAACGCGTTTTGAGATTACAATAATTTTTTTTAATGTCATAATTTACATTATTTGTAAAAATTGTGTAATAAAAAAGTAAAATTTAAAAACGGTTAAAGATAATGACTTGCGGTTGACATTTTTGGACTACTCGTAGTTCATTTACTCTAGAAAAAAATTGG